>NNCF01126066.1:431075-501798 GCA_002313205.1 Laupala kohalensis
ATATATATATATATATATATATATATATATATATATATATATATATATATATATATATATCCTTCAGACCACATGAGGTACACGACACCCTTAAAGGTGGGGGTTGGGAAGAGTGACACACAGAATTATCGAAAATGTCTGATAAGAAAGGATTTTACGAAAATTCACCCCTATGGGAGTGCAATTGATGTTTTCCAAAAAAATTCTCAATTATATCAGTGAAAATCAGGGATCGAGGACACCAATGCTATTAGTCCACCAACATTAGTGTATAACATTTTCTCTGGATATCAATGGCAATGTGAGAAAGAGTAAAGTTGCAGTCGTATTACATAATTCATGAGAGCAAAGCCGCGGGAATCTCTATATTTCTCTGGGAAACAACGAGGATCTGATATCTCTTCATACATCAGGTGGGTTGTTAGTAGACGTACCGGCTTCTTCTGTAGCTATTTGTCTTACATCTGCAGCAATACTACTCTTACGAGTACCATGTACGACATTCAGTATGAATAGTCACAAATTGTTTATTGTCCAAATATTGAGCATGCCCATCACTTCTTTTAATGATGGAAACTATCAGTCTTCATTCCTCGTTCAAATACCAACAATTTCACCTTCTGACAAATGAAGCAATCTTGTGACATTTTCAAAAACAGCATTGATGGCACAATCTCAGAACAAAGAATAATTTTAATAAATGTCCGTTCAGTAAATACATCTCCGTCCACTGCAAAGAATCGCTACCCACCCAGATTTTATTTTAGATCTTTCTTAGCTAGTACACCAGTCACTTGTCCACAACAACGAAGAGGTGAAGAATATACTACTGTTCAAAACGGTATATTGGGAGGGATAGTCTTCAATGGTGTAAACAACTCGTTCTTCAAAAGAAGGAAGGGAAACGTGCTTCTCGTAATATTGAGAAACGTCTTCCCAGGGTGATACGCAGACAGATATACAAGCTGGAACATATATCCATTACTGTTCTTATTTTTTAGTTTATCTTCTTTGCAGTTATTGGTTTGGAAATGTATTATAATCGCAAGACAAAATGGAAAAAGGAGATGATGAAAATATGATTTTTTCTATGGAATTTGGAATTAATAAATCTTTAAATATTTTAATGTAAATTAGCAAAAATGAACATTTCTTAGATCCGAACAGACCGAGGATTATGCCTTCTGGGGATACCGCGATATAAAAATTGCGTCAAGTACTCTACCTCGTAGGTGGCGTGGAAAGGAGTACAATAACTGAATAATTTTATTGTAAATTTTACTCCAGAATCAACTCTTACCAGAATCACGGTATACAAATTACGTGACAGAACGAAACATTGCCATACTACGTTTCATTGTAAAACTCGGGTTGTTGCCATAAATTAAAAAGTTCTGATTTGCAGATATTTTATAAAAATTTCTTTATTTTTCTTATTTTGTTGTTCCTTTTTAGCTCATTTTGTTTTGAAATAGTTTGTTTGGAAATGTATCATGATCACAATTATCAGCTATATTTTTCTTCTTTTATTAAAAGATATTTATCTGTAATCATACATATGCAAGTTTTAAAAATTAATAACTAAATTCAAAACAAAGTCGTCTTGATATTTGCGATACAAGTACTATAAGTGTGCACCTAAATTAGAAAAGAAAAGAGCGCGTTAAATTTGCCGAGTGTAAGTCCGCAGTATTGTGGACGCACCGCAACATTCATAATTTTTTAAACCGCATTAGCTCGCAAATGATGCTTCGGAGGAAAGACATATATGTACCTTTCTTATAGGCAATTTTATATTCTATAAAATGTATAATTACTATTTTTACGATAAAACGCATCGCTGAAGAGATATTTTCGATAAACAGCTTTTCGTGATCTTTGATCTTGAATAAAATTTTTAGCACAAGTGGGATCGACGAGGACTTTTGACATTTCATTTGAAATAATGACCTTAAGGTGTATAGCAAATTTCATCTCTATGCGAATTTTTGTCGATCTTCGCCTTTTTTCTGCCTTTTTTTCCTGGGCTATTATCTATATAGTACGCTAACTAACTTTACAAAGAAAAAAGCAACCATTTTCATGTATTCTATAATGATGCTGACAGAAGCAGTTCTGCACAATAAAATATAGGGAAAGTGATTGCTTGAAATTGACTACTGATTGGTACCATTTTTCTTGAAATTTTGCGCAGAATCCAAAATAAGATTAAGTTTTTGTCTTTTACGTGCACGGTATAAAATTGTTTCCACTAAGAAATATCCAGTTGGCGAATCATTCCGATCGCGAAGGGTAAGGATGTTAATGTGAGCGAAAAGTTGTGTCAACTTGGGGTCAAGATGTTTGGGAACGAAGAAGTTGTGAAAGTGAGGGAGGTAGCCAGCCGCCTTTTACAGGCTATACGGTATTACGGACATTGTATTTAAAAAACTTTCGATATCAGAGACTCTAAAAACGAACATTTCCGTCAAAATCTCGCGATTTTTTTCTTGGTCACAGTACTGTCTCTGGACCACGTATATGAGAAAGTAAAGAGAATATTAAAATAAATTCTTGCGTTTAGGCAATATGTTTATTAACTAGGCCGACATTTCGACAGCGAATGCTACTTTCCTCAGGGTGTACTTGATCCTCAATAATTCCTCAATTCCCTCAAATAACTACTTCAACAAAAAAGGTTGTTGATATTGAGTAATAAAATGGTGGTTGGTGTGTGTATGCTGTTGTAATTGCTGATGGGGATGAAGTAATTTGATGATGGAACTGTATTGAGGATCAATTGAGCCCTGAGGAAGACAGCGTTCGCAGTCGAAACGTCGGCCTTGTTAACAAACATATTACCTAAGCGCAAGAATTTATTTTTACGTATCGACATAATGGCAAAAAATATCCTAATCATTACAAATAATGTTCATCACCTATATTCATTTCACATAAATTATTCAAGGTTACATTTGAATAATATTACATAATTAGGTTTTAATTTATATTTCAGCAGGTAAAAATTAGGAAAGTAGGACAATAGAGCTTGAATTTTTAAAATTTCAAAGAACCATAAATATTCAGATTCATATGCGCTAAACTTAGATTTCAGGGTTTCTTACGTTTTATCGGATTATTTCACTTGATAACATTCACCTTAGATACAGGTCCCTTACTGCACATATGAGACAAAAAGAAAGATAATGAGATAATTATCAGATTTGTCATTCGATTTTAAGAAACTTAGACCAGGAAAATCCTCAAGAAAAATGTTGCATAGTTTGTAAGGAGTATAGCTGTGCGTGACTGCATATGTTCGTGAACAAAATTGTATTAAAGAAGCTAGTATCGACGTACAATTCGAGAAATGACAATTTTTCTTTCACCTCTCTTCTTACCTTAAACCGCACACTGTAACGATTGACGCTTTCTCAGACTACGGCTCAGAAGATCCACTACCGTTGCACATCACTTGAGATATTTTGATTACTACATTATTTTAAATTTTTAAAATATTTTTGGCAAAGTTCTATCCACATGTCATATCCAAGTGTTTCACTCACAAAAAACGCGACAATTATTGTCAACACATTAAAAATTGATTATTTTGTCTTAAATTGGGTAAAGCAGTATAACAAAAACACGCAGGCTCCCGAACGGCGATACATGAAAAAAAGAAGAGATACAAAATTGAGCTCCGACCTTGATCACGCACAGTAAACTAATACACTGGAAGCAAAGCAATGAATCTTCAGTGCAACGCTGTTTTCTAGATCGGCCGTCCGTAATCTTACCATTGCAAGGTAGAGGCAGATATCTCTTGTCACTTCTTCATTCACGCAAANGATACACATGAGGTGACCCCCCTGATCCATATCTCACGCTCGCGTCTACTTATTCAGCAGTTTAGATCTCTGCACGACATGACTTTTAACGATTTATTCATCTGTTTCGAAAATGAATTGAAATTATTTATCATGTTGAAATTTCCGTAAAGTTTAAAAATTAATCCTTCATTGTTGTGAATTTTATTTTAATATATGCTATTTTAAAAGTATTTTTTACTGAACTATTAAGTATTCTAAACTTTCAGAAAACATCCATTTTCAACCCCCCAAAATGTTCAATGACGCAGTTTGCGTAACAACTCCCCCNGCGTAACAACTCCCCCCCCCCCTGTGGGTACCCCTGAGATCAGTTCTGTTCACAACTTGAATAATAGAATCAACACTAAGAGTTTCAACTCTTTGTCCCATCCCTATCGCCTACTTACCCTGAATTTCTCCTTATCAAATTATCTCTGCATTCCTCATCTGAATAATCTACATCAATAATCTCTGTAGCAATAGTAGTTCTTATACCTGTTTTTAATAAATTACCCTGTATCAATCACTTTTTCCCATAAATTCTCTGATAAAATAAATTGAATCAACATACATCTAGCTAAATTTAATAATAGCTGATTAAGTCTCTGTGCTGCACCCATTTGTTAGTGAGCTTCATTATACAAAAATACTGATGAATACCATTAACTCTCAATTAGCTCTTATCAAGCTTCTCATAAAATATTATTTTCATATGATGGAGGTTCTCCACATAATCTTCATACACTTCACTTTCCCATTTCAAAACATACACTTTACTATACTTGGAATCACTTGTACCTGTACTTTGTGAATTCAAAACTACCACTCTTTTGTAGAGTCCCATCACAGTAAGTATTTGGAGATTTTTACAAGTTTCTCTACAACTCTCTCTGTATTCTAGTCTAGCTAGGTATCTAGTTGTTTTCTTTTGTTGCACCATAATCTGTTTGTAGGTTATTACTTGAAGAACTACCCCATATTACTGTAGTGTATCTCAAATGAACCACAAAAATTGCATGATATGCCATTTTTGATTGGAAATATTTGTTTTATTCTCGTAATTTTGTACATGACTGTTAAGTTTTTTCAGTTCTCAGTTTTTTTATTAAATTGCTCAACACAATTATAGTAAGTTAGATGTCCTTCCAGGGTATGTAGTGGATTTATCTCAATTCATTCTTGGATTTTACCCATTTTAGGTCAATTTTTTAAATGGTAGTCTATTTGGGTTGATTTTTTTTATTAATTCTATTATTGTCTTGGACATATATTTTTTCTGTGTCAAAGGCAATGGCTGCATCAGACTTTGTTTCTTACTATGTATCACCCATAGCCAACAATTCATTGTGAGTAGCAAGCACAGTATTAATTCAAATTCAACAAAAGGATTTCAAGAATATTTCCAGCATGAGAAACTTGAGAGAAATAAAGGAATGCTCAAATGATCCTTCAACAATTTATTTCATTGTTTGTTCTCTGAATTGGTCAAACCAACTAGTAACTATGATTCTGTCCTGCTGATGACAGCCAGTTAAACCTAGAGTCTGTTAAAAATAGTGTTGGTAAAGAATCCACTAGACTAATGCTAATATTAATTTACAAATTATCTCCAAATATGAAAAGCACTTAATGGAAAATTCTTAACTATTTAGGAAACAATAAGAAAGGTCAAGACCATTGAAGTGATTGAGTGATTAAGTGATTGAAAATCACTGTTTTATCAAATCAGTAAATACATATACAAAATGTATAATTTTTATTTATTGTTTTTGGTTTCATAGGTGTTGTGCTCTGATGACTGGAGTATAACATATTCCATTGTCATGGTCTAAACAGTGTATTTTAAAAGCTGCTTATTATGTCTTTTAACTATATTATTCTGATATTTTGTTGCAGGTATCTCGTGACTTGCAAAGAATGCCCTGTTCGTTACCCTTGGATTGGAGATGCTGAAGGCAAAGGTGTTGATGGTTCTGATGTATACAACCCTGATAATTGATGCCACTCCTATGTAGTGACAAATTTGTGTACCATAAGAATATGAATGTACAATTTGGAAAGGGTAAATGTATTCAGTAAGAGTGAATTAATGAGATATTTAATATGATTATATTATTTCTGTTATTTTATATTGAAATTAAAGAGTTGAAATAACATACAAATTCTCATAAAAATAATGCTGCCTCCTCTTTTCAAAACAAATAGGGTTTGTTGCTGGCTTTATTGCAAAGTCATCTAGGTGACCAACAGCTATGCATATGAGGTTTCATTATACTTAATTTCACTCTGGAAAACTATTGAGAGTTTCCAGAATAAATTAATGAATTTGGAGTTGAACTGTCCATGCACTCTTTTTATTTCTGCTGAACCATGTCTGTGGTGGACAATTTCTTGGACTGCACATGATATGGTATAGAATGAAGCAGAAAATATATTTAGCAGAGATGGTTGGGTCTATTTATCTTATGGGCTCTAATGACCTTCGATGTTGACGAGCCCTAAAGCCCCACAAAAAAAAATCTATTTATCTTTAAGTCTATGGTTTGCATCACCCACACAACTACCTTGGTTCCAGAGAACCTTTTATAGAGCATGCGGGAGTAGGGGGACAAACAACATTGGAACAGTACTTTATGTTGACTCCCCTCACAATGCTAAATAAATACATACATTGTGAAGTAGAAGGGCATGCTTCTCTACATTTTCAGTAAGCTTTTTGCTACAATATCTATTTGGTTAAATTGGTTAAATGTTTGTGCAAGTGACAATATCTCATTGAAAAAACATTCCATGAATTCAGTATGGTATGATATGAGGAATATGAAAAAAGAGAAGAAAACTTTCTTTAATGAAAATTAAAGCCAGGAAACTAAGTGCCTAATTAGCTTACAAATAAATTAAGCATCTTTATTCTTTGCACAGGAAGTGAGGAGTACGTGAGAAGTGTTATCATTCTGAAGGACACTGATGGCTTAATGCAAAATTGATCCTTTCTTGGTTCCGAGCTGCATGGGGGTAAATTCTTGCACTAAACAATGATATGCTTTGTTAAAAATGAGTAAATTTTTCCAAAGATTACTTTTACCTATAAAAATATTATTAAATGAGAAAAAATGTATAATAATCATTATGAATATATTGTATTAATTGAAACCAATTAAGTTTTTGGTTTAATTTCAGCAGATTGCTCAATTTGCATTCTCAGGATGATGTCAAATGCCAAATGTCAAATGAACATGGAATATGTCAGAGGTTTCAGATATCTGCAATGGAAATCTGACCCCACAGTGACAGAAGGAAGGGTGGGAGTGAATTGAAAGAAAAAACTTGCAGAAAATGCTTTCCCAATATAAAACCTTAGGGGACATTTCAATGCCACTCAATCAATACAATCAATCAAGGGTTAAGGAGGAAGATAGTTTCATTTTGACATTTGTCTGAAGCGGAATACTTAACTCATTCTCGTTGAATAATATTGTCTTATATGCATGGTACATTTATATTAGCATGTATAATGTGTTAAATAAGGTAGTGGATGTGCATAGTGTGAAAACTATAACTCAAAATATTACAAGTCTCAAGATACTTCTAACAGTAAGTTATGTAAGTTATTGTTCTGAAATCAACTTGGCGATTTTAAGTTTTTTAGATATTAAGTAAAAGAAAAATCATGAACAAAAAACATTTACTTGAAAACTTATACATTTATTTTGGATTAATTAAACAAGATTTTATGAATGCAAGTGATTCAATTGTTGCTCATCTTCCGGTAACAGTTCTTCTAATTGCAAGATTGAACTCGAATACTCTTTTTGAAACACAAACAAATAAATGGCTTGCAATTTAACAAAGCCCTAAAAATGTTTTCTGAGTGATATAATACAAATTTAATGCAGTAAAATTTAATATTCATACTTTATTTATATTATTAGAATTAAAGTATTGTTGTTATATTATTATTCATGAAATTCACATTAAAATATTTTTCAAAGTCCAATAATATGTATGAATTATTGTAGTACTTTCAGAATATATCTACTCTTAATGATGTGAAGAGAAAACAGACAGGAAAAAGTAACCTTTCGGTATTAAAAATTCAAACCACAAAAATAATAATAATAATCATCGTCATCGTCGTCATCGTCATCATCGTCATCATCGTCATCATCATCATCTAAAGCTACCATAAATCTGTAAGAAGTTCTAAATGAAGGTACTTGTACTATTGAGTACTCAAAAAATTCTTTTTCAAATTCATTCACATTAAAAATTTAATTTGGATGTCAGAATGTAAAGTGATCTAGTTTACTTGTTACGAACTAAAACATTTTAGTGAATGTATTTGAGGAAATAACACATAGTTAGTTAATTTGGAAAAGGGCTTGTAGACAGGCTCAGACTGACCTCTGCATGTATGCTATGAAGAGGCCATTGTGTAACCCATGAAGTCCTTGTAACGGTGTCCTGTCACTGTGCCCTTGACTACTATCGGATTTTTTATTATAGCCCCTGACTTCTAATAGCTGTGGAGAGTACAACAAAAGTTACCACCATTGAATTTGTAATTTTGTTTTGCACATAAAGTGAAGAACTTAGTTCTTTAAATGAATTTTTTTAAACCTGAAAGGTACAAAAAGCATGATATTTTTACAGTTTTTTGCTGATATGTCATTGTCATTTTTTTTATAAAATACTATAAATATTACAAATACTACAAATTTTAAGAAACTTTTAAAATAAATTACCATAAATTTTATAAAAATTAAGAGTGACAAAAAAAATTCTTATTCAGCAAATGATTAAGGTTGTCTTGTGACAACATTTATTATTTCAAACTTCTACATGCATACGATGAGTTATTAATTTGTTTCGAAAACTCTACTAAAACCGACCAGACATATTAAAGAATAACATTTATACTGTCGCACTCAGAAGAATGCCATGATCACATTACAATTAAATGCAAACGTTTAAAAATATTTCTGTAACCTCCATCAAGTTATAAATAAAACTTAGTGTTCAATTAGCGACCAGCGATGGATTTCAGTCACGCGCGCTGTTGCCGGACGTATCACACCACTGACTGGTATAACTTTAACAAGATGGACTCCTCAGCTGACGACTGAATACGGTCTTGGCAATAGCGCGCGTGACTATAATGCACGAGACTCCAGAGGATTGGTGAAAGAACTCCACCCTGAGAACAGCCCCGCGTGGCAATGATTTCCCTTTTCTTGCCGAGATGACAAGATTAGATTCTTCTGTTTCGCAGCATGAAATCTATCCACTTACAAATAGCGAATTAAACCTCTCGATTGCGAGCGACCTTTGACTTATACGAGGTAATATGAAAATCTCCCTCGATATCCAAAAATGCTCCCAGAGTTATTTCTTTCCGGTCAAAGGACTCTAACCTGCTGACCAGTTGGTGAAGGGCAGATTCGCAGGATTTCTCCGGTTGGTACGCATACTTATTTCCATGGACCTGAACGACTTCGCGTTCGTGTATCTCGCACGTCCGCGTTTCGGTATAAACACAACTCTGCTTATCCTCCAGGCATGTGGTAGATAACCATAGGCAACGCTGGCTCTGAAGATGTCACAGAGTTTTAAATACAGGGAATCTGGTCCCTTTTGAAGGACGGCTGGAAAAATTCCATCCTCACCAGGAGCTTTTTATGGAGCAAACTTGTTAATTGCCCACTTGATATTAGTTATGGTGACTATGCGTCTGGCTGTCTTCCAGTCCTCCGCAGATGCCCTCGGCCGAGGGTTAGTTGCAAGAGGTTCGACGTTTCCGTCATCAGTTAAGTCACTAACAATACACCCTGGAGAAAAGGAGATCGAGTGTTTCCAGGGCTGAAGATGTGAATCCTCCCGCATGTTTTTCTAAGGTCCCCACAGGTTGAATTCGGTGGTCGGCTAGGACTTTGTGAAGTCTGGCTGCCTCTGCCTGGCTGCCTCTGCCTGGCTGTTAATGTCCTGGTAGAAGGCTTTGCAGGAGGTCCACTTTGCCCTGCGAATTGCGCTTTTGTAGTCAGAGAGAGCTTCTCGATGCTCAGTCCAAATAACAAAGCGTTTACATCTGTTGAAAAGTCTCCTGACTTTCCTCCGCTTCTTCTCGAGATCACGAGACCAAAAATGTGTGCATTGCTGTCTTGACCTCGACTGAAGGGGGAAATTACTGTGGTAAGGATTCAGGATTGCCGCCTGTAAATTAGAGGCTACCGGATCGATGCCTAAGTTCGATTTCACCCTTCTAGGTGCCTCAATCATTGCCGTCAGCTCGACCTTGTACCCATTCCAATCGGTCTTCCTGAGCCTACTGAAAAGTACCCGTTTTTTAATTAAAAAAACCCAGATATAACCGTGGTCAGAGAGGGAAGGCTCAGAAGAGACATGCCAGTTCTCCACAAGGTTACAGATAGCGCCCATGGAGAATGTGATGTCCAGGACCTCCTCTCTCACCCTATTTCTAAAAGTGGTTTCCCTACCCAGGTTTAAGATAAATAGGTTGTGCGTTAATAAAAATTTGAGTAGGGACTCACCTCTAGGATTAGTTTCCGTGCTTCCCCACACTTCATGGTGAGTGTTGACATTATTGCCTACCAGTAGATGCTGGTCACCCTTCAGCTTGTTTACCAGGAGTTCTAAGCTCCTGGATGGTGCGAGTTCCTTTACACCGTAGGGAAAGTATAAGGAGCTCAAGATTAGGTCTCCATTTACCCCCTTAAGCGGAAGACGATGCATACCTTTCCTAGTAAGGATACAGGTCCTGGTATTGGTGAAGGCTGTATTGAACATTCGTTCTCCTTTTGTTCCGCCTAGCGAAACAACTCTGTCCTTGTGTATCCAAGGCTCTTGGATGACAGCTAGGTCGATGTTCTTATTGAGAAACAATTTACAGAAGGAAGCTGAGGCTGCCTTCCTGTGTTGGAGGTTTATCTGTAGAACCTTTAGCATGGTCTTTAGCACCCGCGATGATTATATTAACCCGCCAAAGTTCCATAAATGCTCTGCAGTTGGCTATCTACAAAGCAGCCAACTCAGTATCATCGATAAGGAACACAAGAGTGTAACCAGAAGGTTCGCTCTTAGTGCTGAATGCCTTCCAGTCGGTGACTTCGAAGGTTTCATTTTACTTGCCAAGCATGTTAAGGATTTTGTCCAGGTCCATCTTGGCAAGTTCTTTGGGAGTTCTGAGGATTATCTTTGTGGACCTCAAGATGTCGTTTCTGCTCCCAACCTTGAGCCTGAGGTCCTCCCAAGGATTTAGAGTGGGCACAATGTCCTCCACCCATTTCCTGGTCGGATGATCATCACAGGAAAGGATGAGGGTTCCTCTTTCCATGTATGAACGAAGGGAAACTTGCCACTCTCAAGAAGCTGCATAGCGCCCGTGAGAGCATCCTGAATAAATTCCTTTTGTTCGTCTTTTAGTTTTAGTTTCGGGTAGTATTCTGGTACGATTGCCAGTTTTATGCAGGTAACGGCTTCTCGAAATGATTCAGGGCCCGTAGAAGTTCCCGGTCGGGGGTTCTCTGTTTTTCCTGTGCCTTTCTTGAGTTGCTTGCTATTCCGTGTAGTATCTGAGGTTTGCGGGGTGAATCCTTCAGAGCGACTGCGCTTGGCGCCATTCTCAGGTGTTCCAGCTGCCTCATGAACTGTACGGCATTTGTTTGGCCTCCATTTCTTGGGGTCGAAGGTTTCTCCAAGTTCAGTCAGTTTGGTTTTCATGGCCTTCTTGCGTTGTACGCCAGACAGCCTAGTCTTCAGTTTGAGCCTATTTAGCTTGTCTGCCGCGTTATCAAGTTGTCCGGAGTATCCGGACTCTTAAGGAGGTTGGCTTCCTCAACGTCAGAGAGTGCTTGAGTTCCCTCTCTCGTTTCAGTGTCCATCTCATTGTCTACAGAAGTTTGTCCAGAAACTTCCTCAGTAACAGAGGCTTGTATGAGAACTTCCTCAGTAGACTTGGAGACTTCCCCAGTGGATGTCTAAAGGACAGGTCCCTCAGGAGTGTTCGTTGTGGGTTCAGAGAGTCCCTCAGCAGTGTTTTTTATTGTTGTCTTTATTTATGATGTTCCCACGAATAGCTCCGGTTGAAAATAGTCCGCCCGGCCAGAGCCCCACATAGTCGGGCAAGACTGCTTACAGCAGGAGGTCGCCTGGTATCCTGCAGTCTTCGTTTGAGATACCATTAAGGCCGGTACCATTCACTCCATCGGCACGGATCTCTTGATTTCTTAGGGTTGGCCAAAGAGAAAATTGACTAACAGATATAGTAAAAGTTCAGTCAGAGTAGGATTTTTGAGCAACAGGTTGACCCGACAGAAGTGGGTGATACGAAGGGAAGGGAGCCAATAGATGATAGAAAAGATGCCTGCCAGTTCAGCTCATCCTGGTCCGAAGTAAGCAAGAGTTGGACCAGGTAGTTTCCAGGTATGCGACGCAGAAAGGTTCCACAAGTGAAGGAGAAGGTTGGAGAAAATGCTCGAGGACGCACTGGCTCGGCACATATGTGTGCATGAAGGCACCCATGCTTAACACCAAACTGACACATATACTTATAATTAATTTCACAGAAAAAATGTATTAATTTTTTTGCTATATCTTCAAAACACATTTTCTAGAAATTCACATTTAGGGACCACCAATTAAAATATAAAATCATGAATCAACTGCAGTTGTGTAGCCAGGGAAGCATCTCATTCTGTGATAACAGAAGAGGACAGAAAACGTGCACTAATAGATCCTGGTAAGTAAATTGTTTGAGACTTCTGGAAGATTTGCCACTTAGCGATCTGTAGCACCTTGTTGCCTGACCCTGGAAAAAGGGAGAAGTGTAAGATACAAACAAAACTGAACTGAATCAATGTGATCATGCGTGTAAAAATGCTATCATTAGGGAAGTTCAACACATGAGAGTCTGTCATCGAATTTTCTGCTTACAAGGGTATTTTAGCAATGCACATTCAAAAATGAAATAAGTAACTTGCAATAAAAATTACACACTTTTTATAAATGTATTTTTTTTAAACTTATATCGTTGTGGTGTGACTTACCTGAAAAAATTCTTTGCCTGAAGTACTTTCACCTCTGCAATTATGGAAATTATAGTACCCTGGAATCACAGAATTTTTTTCTCATTTGAAAGAAACATACCTGTTCTGTAGACAACCCTCCAACCTCATTTGGAAAATGATGCAATTTAAAATGTTATCTCCAATAAACCTAGCCGTCTTTCCCTGCCAATATTGAGATGTGTACTATTTTTTAACACCATACTTGCAATAATTTCACAAACGTTTATTAAAGCATTGTTATAACAATATTGATTGAAATAATAGCCATGTCAAAAAGTGTAGCATTTTTACTCATCTCTAGTCTTTATTTTCCTTTTATATTGAGAATTTAATAGTGAGATAAGATTTGTTGATGAATAGGTTGGTAATGAAAACAGCTACTTCATTGAATAACAGAAATATTACATTATCGACAAAATATAAAGGAATGAGTTTTAGTGGATTTTTTCCTGTATGAAAATCCTCTCCCATAACAGTTTTACATAAGGACCTAGTAGGCACTCAACAAGGACCCCAAGTTCTTGACAGACCTAAACAGTTTAAAAAAATTTAGTGATGATTTTTTGTTTTAATGATTAATATGTTTAAACAATTGACAGCTTTTTCTATAACCCATAAACAATTTCAATGTGTATACAAAATAAAATTGATACAAATATTTCAAGATAGCAAATTATTTACATAAAAAGAAAAAAAAAATTGTAACTTCATGATTTTCTGATTTTGATGACCCTATTCTAAAAAATATAAAAAGGTTTTTTGTAAAAAGGAAAATTCTCATAGGCCGGTTTAAATGCTTTATTGGAGCCCCAATAAACAAAACGACCAGGACCCGAAAATGATAAAACTGTTCTGATCGTTTCTAACTGAGGGTGAGCACTAAATGAATGAGAAGAGACTACAAGCTCTGATGCATTCTTGTTATGAATGAACTCCCAGCCTTCCTCCACACACCTTACTCTTACCATGCCAGTTCCATCCAATGATATTTTTTATCACCATACGCGAGTTCTAGCTCAGCCGGCCAATGAAGATACTCAGATGCGAAACGGGGTTGAATTCATTAGCCTTTCAAATAAAAAAAACAAATACGAAAAATTCGTGCATTTAAATAATTGGTGCAATGCAATCATCCCCTTACGAAAATAACGCTCGAGTTTTCAAAGCGTAAACGCTGTGATTAGCTTGGTTTGGGACAAAGCGTATACGCTTTCGATAGCGGCAACGCTCAGGCTAAGCGTGTACGCTTGCCGTAAATCCCGTAACGGTTTTTTATTGTTTTATTCAGTGGCGTCATGGTGAATTTATCAGTGGTGGAACGCTGAATATCCCATATTCCCCAATAAAAGGGGGTCCTGTACCCCTTTCCCCGAAAATTTTTTAAACTTAATTTGTACATTTTAACGCCTTCTGGAGTCGGTTTTTTTGATATGGCTCTCTCGACTCTGGAAATAAAATTATAACCCGTGTCTGTGTTTAAATAATATTGGAATCCTTAAAACTGACACATTTTTGTGCTGGTGGTTATGAGAAAATGTAGCACACAATTTTTACTATTTTGCAGAGCACATGCCAAAATCAAATGGTATTGAAATAAAAAGCCTCACCCCTCTCGCGCGTGGTCCATGTCTCTTGATACATTTAACTTGAATAAAGTATATGTCAAGCTTTTAGATTTCGTGTTCCCTTTTCTATGTACGCGTCTCACGAAGTTCAGCGCTCTCCAAGCTTTCTGTGTTGTGTACTATTTAACATGTTCTGCCCAATATATGTCTCGAGAAATTATAATGTCTAAGTATTTACAACTTGAAACTTCAGGAGCTATCTGATGATTTAATGTATAATTCAGGGCAAGTTTTATTTTTGATCTAGAAAAACATAAAGATTTACTTTTTAGTGGGTTTATTTTCATTTTATTCGTCTCAGTCCATTTCCACAATTTGCTTAGATCGTACTGTTACACATTTCGGTCTCTGTCTTCTTTAATATTCCGATATACGATTCGTCCGATTTGCGATCGTATAATAAAGTCATCTGCAAATAGGCACATTTCCGAATTGATATGCTCTTGATATATTGTAAATATATGCAAGGAAAAGAACCCAAAACACTTCCCTGAGGTACTCTCGATGTCACCGCAATTTCTTTAGAGAAGCGCCCATCTATTCTAACTTGTTGTGAACTATCCTGGAGAAATTCACTAATCCATTTGACAAAACGCGGATCAATTTCTGACTTCGCGATTTTCGCAGGAAGACGATTATATGACACTAAATCAAATGCTTTTGCTAAATCAATAACTATTGCATCGGTTCTCCCCCCTGTCAAGTGACCCAGCTAAGACCTGGCAAACGGAAATAAGTTGGCTTTCACATGAGTACCAGGATCTAAACAGTGTTGTGCAGGGTGTAGACATTTTTTTTTCGAGTATTCTTCAAATAATCTGCAATTATGTTTTTCATCCCTTTTTACATACCACGGAGGTTAAGCTAATTGGTCTATAATTACTAACTAATGAGTGACCACCTTCTTTTGTAAATTGGTACCACGATAACCTTTTTCCAGTCGCGTGGTAATAAGAAGTATTTAATGTAAAATCACAAAGCTTCGCTAAGTATGGAATCATGGCTTCCCCACCGAGTATAAGTAAATTGTCGTGACCGATTGATTTTTTTTCTTAATATTAGAAATCCGATGTCGCAGCATCCTTGTATTCAGAACAAAAGTATTTACATGGGAATTATTTGTCAACTTTAAACTGTCGTTAATAGAGGAAATGCCGAAAACCGACGAGGAAAATGAGTTAAAAACATTGTCCTCATCCTGAGTTTCTGTGTAGAATACACCGCTGTTTTTAATCGCTGGCGTACTTTCTTTATTCCCTTTCCATCTTTGCAAGTACTTATAAAATTGCGACCAACAGTTGTCTATATTTTGAAAACTTTTCCGAAAAAAACCTCTTGAGCATTTTTCTTTGCTATTAATAATTGTTTTGAGAGAAATTTGTGGTTAATTTGATAGTCGGTTCCTTTTTTCGATTTTTGTACGCTTTTCTTAATTTGACTTTCAAACATCTAATGTAACTATTATAGTATTCAGGGTCAGGATTGTTTTTAATTCTTTATGGGGAAAATTTTTTTCAACGCTCTTAAATATTATATTCTTAAATTTAAACCAAATTTCTTCCACGGAGCTTCCCGTACCAGCCCATCTCATGTAATTTTGACGTAGAAAAAACTGAAAATCTGGCACATTTGTTATATTATATAAATAAAACATTATTTGCTGTAGTGTAGATGAGTAGTAGCCCAGTGAACTTCTAAGATAACCGCGCGGTGGTCAGTTATACAGTCAACAGTGTCGCAAGAAATAAGCTTAACCTCCAGTCGAACAAGAAAAACATCGATAATAGTGTCCCCTCTAGTCGGTTCCTTCACTACCTGACAGTAGCCACAATACCGAACAAGTTTATTTACTAATGACTGCGTGTTGCTAATCCTATTTGTGTCATCCTGCCAATCAACATGCGGTAAATTAAGATCCTCGCCGATAATGCTATTTCTTGTTATATTTGAATTGAGACCCAGTTTACTAACTAATTTTTCTATCGCATGCATATCATCACTTGGAGCTCTATATCTTCCTGTGATTTATAGAGTTTTCCCTGAATATTCTTCAATTTTAACAGATATTAATTCGTTAACTTCATCTACCCAGCTTAGAGAGCACGATAAACTGTTTTCCACACAAATAAAAACTCCACACCTACGACTCACATGATTCCGTCTGAAAACCGAAAAACCTGAACGAAATATTTCTACATCTTTCACGTCCTCTGATAGCCATGATTCCATACCAATAATATTGTCTGGTTCACAAATATCAACTAGATTGAGAAATTTATCTTTTTCTTGTTTATACTTCTACAAATCACCTACAGCCACACTGACGACTCAACCTTATTAACCGGTTGACGAATTCCGTTTTCTCTATCGCTGCCGTCGCAGTGTTCCCATTCACCATCACTGCAGTCATTGCCTCCCACGATGACGCCTCCGCTTCCGACTCCGCCTTCGTCGCTTCCCTCGCTTCAGCCACCGCCTCCACCGTCACCGCCGTCGCCGCCTCCCTCGCCGCTGTCTCCACCTCTGACTCCTCCGTCGCCTTCCTCCGCTTCCACAATGGCCTGCGTCTACACGCTGTCGTGCGTCTGTACGTCCTGCTGCGCTGTTCCTCCATCCCGAAACTCATGCCTCGACGATCCTGTTCGCACTTCTTTATCACACCCCACGCTTTCATCGTCACCATTACCACCCTCGCCGCCGTCGTTTCTCTCGCTCTCATCACTATCTTGGTGTCAAAATTGACCCAGTTCCCCTAGTGTTTTGATAATTTGATTTCTAACCGCTCTGCCATCTGAAATCAATGGATTCGTTGAGAACATGTTCACACTCGACAAACATGAACAGTTTCCCAAGATTTGACGCTCCTCGCCGATTGAGATGGCCAGTCTCGACCAAAATGCGTTTTATCAATCCCACTATTGGCGCCCACGTATATCACGTTGAGTACAATGCACATCCATACGTATCAATCATTGTTGGCCCCGTTTTTCTCCGCCAAACATCTTTACAGCGTAACACACCACTCAATGTAATGTTGACACGAAGGAATTTCTTTTTTGCAACCGAAACAAGATCATACACCTCATCCATCATATGATCGATATTAGGTGACCTTTCGATATCGTTTGTTTCTACATGCTAATTTACTGTATTCGGACTGCCAAAATCCCTATTCTTCACGACCTGCCGAAGTTACCCCGTACGGATACCAGGATAACACTCATCCTTCATTGCGGTGTCATTCTTCCCCACGTGCCGGACGAATTTTTTTTTATTAAATAAGGGATATTGAAATTTCTATTCATACATAAAATTGCTTGTAATTTATTTTTGTTACCTGGCGGTTTTCTAACATCAGATAGTTTGCCTTTCCGGCCCGAGAGAGAGCATTCCAAAAATTCTTTGGGCTTGAATAAGGCATTTAGTTAGATCGGCGATGCAAACGTTTTCATCCTTGGGCCTAATATTTCCATAACTACTTTGTCTACGATGGTTCCGTATCCTAGATCTTCGTGCTAAGCACCATGAAAAAATATAAATAAAAAATTGATAGTAGCAATGTGGTCTTTCTGTTTCTTAAATTACTTTGTTTTAATTTGCACAATTTCTCTCCTTTTCCGAATTGATTGACTGTATGTCCGTAGGTTCCAGGTCTTTCCATCATACACAAATTCCTGTTGTTGTAATAATTAAAATAAATTATAATTGTTGATATTAAGTGCGATCGTCGTAAACCTTGTTCTGCATGTATATAAAAAAGCACAATTTACAATTTCTGCTTTTACAATTGTATCCGTCAAGCTGTGATTTGTCACTTATGTCCACGTTGTTTGTTGAACGGCTGGCCGAATTGCTTAGATCGTCATGGGAATAGTTTTGAATGTACTCCTCCAAATTTGGATGAGCCATTAACAATTAAAGTGCACACAATTCTTGCCTTCGTAGAATCTGTTGAGAGGTGTGCTCTACAGTATATGAGATAGTATGCTGTTTATAGTATCAATACAACGGTGAGTTTTGTCTACATCCAGGATTACGCACACTGGTGGGTAACGGATACATGCGTGTTTACTCAGGAGGGAAAGGAGCAAGATCAGCATAAAGATGACGCAACTAAGGCGGAAACGAAAGAAAGAGTAGTTCACGGAATTAAAAGGGTATCGCTGTTGATGTTGCTACCTACTTTTAATATAATTCGTTCACTACCTCCTGAATACATGCACTGTGTTATGGTAGGTTCAGGCTGTGTCTATTTATTTGGTTTGATTGTTCAAACGCCCTCAAACCAAAGTGTTTAGGGAGAGAATCTTCTTCGTTTGACGGTAGGCTATTTAATATATTTCCTCCTTACGAAATAACGCGCACTCCCGTTCCATCAATGATATAAAACCGCGTATAGCGATAGAATTAAAGTTTTTTGTTACAGTACTCCCTTCCAGGTTTAAAAGATTTTATTTCCGGTACGATACTATGAGCGTTGGCTCTTGCTTGTTTATGCTATTAATATATTCAACAGTCATAAAATTTATCCTGAACAGTATCAAAGAGCTAGCAAAGCACTGGAAACTTTCGTAAAAAAATTAATTAATGGATCGATATGATATTTCGGAAATAAAAAATATTCTGCGAGCGATTGTGCACTACGAAACGCTCAATGACAAAATAAATGCGCAGCGTTAGCGTCTGTGTACTACAGTACATCGAACGTATACGCTCTACAAAAAAATAAATAGACGCTCAGTGTGAGCGTGGCTGATCGTGTTCTTCAAATGCTGTAGAAGAATGCACTACGTACAGCGTGAACGCTCAATCGAAAACGTATACGCTCTACAGTTAGAAATAAACGCTCAGCGGGAGCGTGTTTTTAACGATCTCGACAAGTTACGCGTAAACGCTCTAGACGGTAGCGAACGCTCACTTGAAGCAGTATACGCTCTAGTTCTTAGCGCAAAGGCTCTGAAAAGAGCATAAACGATCTGAGGAGAGCGTAAACGCTTTAATTTTGAGCGTTTTTTTGACAAGGATCGAACTGCAGTACACGGAGTCGACGGGGTTCCACAAGGCGACTGACGGAAGGTAGACGAGTATGCTACTCACCGGATTTACGCGGAAAATCTTCTCCCTCCTGTTCAAACTTTAATTCAAACCTTTGTCTGTAATCCATGGGCATATATTGTTGTGAGTCTTCCGAAACCTTTTTAAATAGTTCCTAAAATCTCCATGTCCTATAAGATATTGCTCTTCATTATTTTCGGTTCGAACCATTATCTATTTTTTTTTCGACAAAATTAACCTTTGGTATATATTTATAAGTTACACGACCTTTTGTACCATCTTATTTGCCACGCATCCATTAATGCTCGTGTAATCTTTATTCTTGCTTTTCTATCTTCTCTGTGTAATCGTTTTTCATTTACAGTTATTTCTCCTGTTGTTTTTAATATATGTCGATATTTAATTTTCTGAACATACAAATATATTGGCTGTACCCCTGCCAGTATATTTAGCGCCTCAGTAGATACGGTGCGATAGTTTCCTAATAATTGTAGACACTGCCTCTCTATTGCATGTAATTTATTTCTCAAAATTTACTTTTACTAGTTCTGCCCAAATAATGCAACCATATTATACTATTGTTCGTAGTGCACCAACATATAATACTCGTAAGTCCTTTTGTGAAATATTGTAGTATCATTTGCTTAACATGTTGTAGGTGATCTTCAAACTGTAATTTCTGGTCTATATTAAACCCCAAGTACCTTTGCTTAGTCACAACAAGTAATTTTTGTCCATTTAGTCGTAGTGTTTCATCTCGTCTTTTTCTCTTTCCATGTCCAAACCATTGAACTCGAGTTATTGTCGATGACAAAGTTAATCCTCTCTTCTCACACATGTGTCTAATGTTCTTTGAGATTCCTTTGCAAGCTTTCGCCGTGAATTTCCCACTACAACTATACCTATATCATCCGCGTAGGCTACAAATTTTTACACTCTGCCTACATATTCCATAGTGCTTTGTCAACTATTACATTCCAGAACAATGGCCCACAGGAGGAGCCCTGTGGACATCCTACCAACGAATCAAAAAGTATTTTTTTCATTCCCACATCTGCCAACATTGTTTTGTCTGTGATGTATGATTCACTTTATTTATAAGGTATTTTGGCAATTTCTTTTCCTCAAGTGTTGTTATAATATCTACCCATCGTGCGTGATCAAAGGCTCCTATAATATCTCTCTTTCTCCTCTCTCAGAGATGATAAACATGTACAGTAACGCATCTCTCGTTCTGTTATTAAATCCATTAATGCCAATAATGCATCCACCGTACTCTTACCTGGTGCAAACCCATGTTGTTGCTTATTCATTTTCCCTTCTTTCTATAAATATTGCTGGATTCTTTGTGTTAAAATTATGGCAAATATTGTACTTAATGTTGGAAGTAGTGATATTGGTCTGTAAGATGTCGGATTGTTCGATGCCCTTGAGGAATAATTTTATTTTTGATATTTTCCTACATTGTTGAAAATAATGAGTCTCTAAACATTCATTACATAATCGTGTCAGCGGTTGAAATATTATCGTTATATTCGTCTGTACCGTCTCATGCAAAATATTGTCAAATCCCGGTGTTTTTTCTTCTTCAACCTTTTCACTGTTTGCAACACTTTACTTTCCATTATTTTTTCTATTTCCTGTGGTTCTAGATTATCACATGTCCAGTTCTGCTTTTGTGCTGCTGGATATATATTCCATATACCGTCCCATCTCCCGGCATACCTTTATGTAGCCCACCCCCTCTTGCATTAAAGATATTTCCTTCCGTCTTCGTTTGGATGTACTTATAATATATGGTGAGCCTCATATTGATTTTTGAATTGACGCTTCCACAAACTCCTCCCAACTATTTCGTTTTACTTATATTACTCGCCTTCTTATATTGCAATGTGACTTCCCTATGTGCTTTGAACTCATCTATTCCTTCCCACCCTAGTCCTCTTTGTTTCTGTAGTTTACGTCTTGCTTTATAATGTTCCGATCTACTGTCCTAGTTCTTTCGTCCACAATTTCTTTTGTCCCCTTCTTGTTTGCTTCCTTCGTGTGCATTGTGCCGCCACCTTTAATAACGTTAGATGTACTGCATCCACATTTTGTCCTATATTCTTCGCGTATGTCATTTCTTCTGTATTTTTTCCTTAGCTCTTTTTGTTTGGTTCTTATCGTCTCCAAATCTATTCTTCGAAAAGTTGTCGGCTGATCCATTTGTGTTTTTTCTGAATGCCCTTGAATGTATTTCTATTTCTATGACTTTGTGATCACTTTAGAGACCATTAGTTAACTTCCATTTCGTTATACCCCCTTTGCTCCATTTGTTCATCAGCGTGATATCAATTGTTGATTCCCCTCTATGTCCAACAAATGTTTTAACTCCATATTCGTTCTGTAATATTAATACATGTTGTAATATAAATTTCTCCAACTTTCGGTCCCTTTTATTTGTACATCTATCTCCTATAAACTTCACTCTGGCATTTGAGTTCATGCATATTAGCTAGTCTGTATGTTTGTACTCTTGTATTATCTGTGATATATAGTCTAAACCATCTTGTAAATTTTTAATATACCTTCATTAATAATTTTTTAGTGTTAAATCTATTCCATATTTACGATACAAAATTACCTGTCAATAACTTGAAGTATATTATTGCAGTTCTAATTCTTATCCACCTCCATTGAAATCTATTGCTGACCACGGTGTTTTCCCTGCTATTACTCTGAACGCTACAGGCACATATTCCAACTTGTTATTTTCTGTGAATATTTCCTGAAAACAACCTGTTGTATATTTTCCGCATCACACTTACTCCCCCATCCGCATAGATGATATTTTTCTTCTCTGTGTATTATGCTGCAGTATTCTAATCATATATTATGTTATTTTGTTTTCTTTCTGTTTGCTACTTTATATTCTGGACACAACCAACTTATTGTCACATGTTTGTGGTCTGATGTTCCGCGTCTTGTACGGTTGACACATACCTGTGGTTCTGTTTTGTGTGTGCATTGTTTCATATTATGTCCAACAGTGCCACAGTGCCTGCATACGTCCTCTTTGTCTCTACATGCTACTGCTATATGTCCAAATCGCTCACACCTGTAACATTCCAGTGGCTCTGTGTCTTCTTGTGTTTTGAAACTGATCATATCTATGAATACGCGTCCTTGTTGTATTATTTGCTTATATACTTTCCCATTTGTCTCTATGATCCAATTTTTCGTTTGCGTTTCCTTCCTTTTTTGTCAGTATATAAATCGCACTTCTTTTTTTAATTGATCTCAATCCAATATAAAAAAATTTCTCTCTACTATTTCTGCTAATACTTCTCTAGCATCCCTTGTGTTCGGTACATTAAATATTCTAAAACGCGACCGTCGTTTCCCTATTCCTCGTATGCGCATATTCTCATTTTCTTTCAATATTTCCGTTAATTTCCCATTTTCTTTCTTATTTCGCATTACAACTATGAGCTCTCCTACTTGTGTTTCTCGTGTTACATATATATGTATCTCTTAAATCAACTGAAGTTGCTCTCATGATTATGTCGTGTACCTCTCCCTTTCTCCCTCCTCCACCAGTACGTGAGCATCGAGTAACAGCTGGCCACAAAGTGGTTATGAAAATTTGTGCGTAGTAAATATATGTTGTGAGAAATTACTTGCTCTAACGCTGTGGACGGAGTGAGCGAAGCTCAGTGGGTAGAATGTGGAGTTGGTGGTTGGATAAAGACAGGCATACGCAGCCGCCATTTTTGTCTCATTGTGATGCATTCAGTGTATTGTAATCATTGCGCAAATCTTACTCATTGCTAGTTTAATTTTAAATAATTACAAAAATTGTCATTTATGATTGCAGAGAGACGACTTAGATTTTCATCATATTGTTAATATTATATCACATTAGTAGGAAACCAATTCAAGCTCTGGAAAAAGTATGTAATTATTTTCTAATGTTCGTTTGACATGGACACTTTCTGGACACAGAGACACAATAAGTATGAGTGGTTTGATAAGGAATTTCAGTCAGAGGTCTCAATATAATAGAAAACCCACGTTGAATATCTCAGCAAATCTACAAGGGCAAATAAAATTGCCCTGGCCGAATGTAAACGAGACGTTAAAAGAACGAACAGGCAGAGAAAACGTTTTTGGACTTGAAATATAATTTTAGGAGTAGAACGAAATCTCGAGATTGCTAGAACTTCAGAAGCCAACGAAGAGATAAAATCTCTTAAAGTACAATCGAGGCACATCCAGACTTCATAAGAAATCACGACGGTAGCCTGTTGTGCGACAACTTAAATATGAAGAACAGGTGAGCAAGTTACTTTGAAGTACTTCTCAACCATGGAAGGATGGACGGACAAGATCAATGAGGTGGAACATCAGAAGTAGATCTAGGCGCAGACACTATACTTCCTGTACCACCGAAGAGGTCCGGAGAATAGATTGGAAATAATACGAAGAAATTACATTTCTGGAACGACCGAATCTTGTTATTTCAACCGAGGCAGTAGCTAGAGGAGATATAGGAATATGACACAAAAGTCCATCGAATATACGTAGACGTGACACAAATGTACGACCCCATATACAAAAGTAAATTACCAGTAATTCTTGAAAGCATTGAAATCCATGAAAACATAAAATGATTGATTAACCTTACCCAACTTAACCTCGGCCTATGTAAGATTTAGAGGAAATCCACAGAGTTCCAACAATAACGGAGCAGTTGTGACAGTTCCTTGACAAATATGAAGCAATTCCACTAAACAGTAACTTCGAAGTAAATCTGCCGCGACATTCGCACTACGGTTTCGATGAAATCATTCGTTCCAACGAGTGTGTCGCGATCGGATCCGCCTTAATGTTTCATTCCAACGGATGTGTCATAATAATGAAAAGTTTTTTGAATAAATTAATAATATAAAATCCGTCGTCTCTTTCAGACTACTTGTTTTTGAAATCGCAGTAAAAACGCACACCGTTTTGATCGTGAACATGGTCCTCTTCTGGTGCATAAACGTTACAACTCCTAAACAACACTAACATTTCCTATGAAACAACGTACAAAGTGTCATCACAATAAAATGAATCGTTGCAATCACTGATAATAACTCATGCGACAGTTATGGCTTGTCGTTCCTTGAGAACCCATCAGTTCTCCCTTGAGGTAGTTCCAGTTGCAACAGCCTTCCTCTTGTTACAAATAACGAATTGAGTCAGGGTTTCAGTGTTACGCAAGGTCTTAAATAATGTCCTATCACTGAGTGCACACAAGGGTGGCTGTCGCAGCCGGGGCTCGTAGCCCAAAACCAAACTCGTCTATTCTCGAGTCAGCAGAATTCGGAGCCCGCGAGACAGAGTCCACAGGGCGAAGTCCTCAGGACGAAGCCGAGGTTCTAAATCGGGACATCCAGTGACATGACCAAGTGCTGGTGGATTACCAGATCGAACTCTCCTCCAAGACCCCACGGGTCATCGTATTTACAGGAAATAATCCGTCTACGTCATAGAAGACATGCATAGGGAGAGATGCGAAAGTGCGGAGGGCGACGCGAGCGAGGCGCACGTGGGACGAAATGCAAGTCTCGGCATGTGAGTTCACAAGTACGGACACGAACGCGGTTCTCGTCGGAAAATAAAGAGCATTAATTTTGATGTGAACGGTCAGCACGTGCCAACGTCTCAGACAGCATGACTCAGACGTCTGGGTTGTGAATGAATAGGCGTCTGCCGGAATACGATCCATACGTATCAAACAAAGAATTTAATTCAAAAAAAATAAATAACGACGATTAGAATATGGAATAAAGCATACAATTTATTGATAATGACAACGACAATACATTTTATGTAAGGGCTTATCCTCATCGATCTTCGTACGCCAAAAATGACAGGAAAGGGTCGGTCACATAATAAGAATGACTAATAACATAGTGCAAAATAAAATATTCATAAGAAAATTTGAAGGTGAACGATTTACTGTGTGTCCAAGAGCGAGAAGCGAGGATAGAGTAAAAGAGGCTGGTGCAGTAATACTTCGTTTACGATGTTTAAGAACCGTAGTTCGAGAGAGGATCGAATGGAGTCCAAAGCCCATGCATAGGTTCCACATCATGAACGAAGCTGTGCATCGAAACGAAATTATTAGAAAACTGAATAGAGAGAATTAAATATTAATTTATTGACGATTCTGATAAAGAAATATCATAGGACATAAGATTATTGATTATGAGAACATTCTATAAACGCGAGAAATTGGAATAAAAAAGCAGTGAAAGAGGCGAAATCTTTCGACCATTTTAAATCTCGGCATGTGAGATTTAAATTTTTGTTTGCAGAACACAAGTCCACCATATTTTGAATATAACCAGAATCGATGAAATTTGAAGTCAATTTAGGGGAAAAAGGCTCAGAGCTGCTAATATTCTAACATAGCCACCCCAAAATAATTATTTTCAATGAAACAATATCTCATGGAAAACAAAAACTGTGATGCATCACCCCTAATTTTTCTTAAGCTGCACTTCTGTATGTACGGGTATGGGATTCTCGGTATTAGTTATTAAAAATATGATAGATTATTTTCCAGAAGTCAGGCATTTTTCCTCATGTGTGTAGTAGCCTCTTGTTAAAGCATTTGTGGGGTGCGTAATCTCTGATGTAGAGTTTTCGCGTATTTCATAAAGTTTCTTAATACTATCAGCAATATGATTCGTTATAGTGATACCATTATAATGATGCTTAGATATGTTCGAGAATAATTACATCTATAGTGACGAGGATTATATAACTGTGTCACGAGTACCGATGCACAGCGCCTCGATATTGAGTTGGGCAGCGTTTCGATGTGCCATATAAAAAGGTGGCCATGTATAAGGACGACCAAAGGCGCAGTGAACCCCACACGCTGGAGTATTCAAGCCGTCATCTCGCTCTCCGTGGAACTCAACTGATTTAGACCCCGTCGGAGTCATAAACTGACAATCCTTTCCAAAGTCTCTACTACCTTAACATTACATCCATGAGTATGCCGTTTCCGACCGCTTCCCACTGACGACATTTAAGCAAAAAACTCTGTCCCAATATTCTTACTCTTTTATTACAATTCGGGTACAGTTACTGTAAGATTTCTCCAAGATCGTGGTTTACCACTGGCCGTAACCAAGACAATTGGTGACAGGCGTGGGGTTAGTTCACGGGACAAGACACTGACAACAACAATTAGTCACTGGCCGATACTTCAACAACTGCATTGGAAGATCACAAAGAAAAATTTCAGGTTTAAATATTACAGAATGTGTGTTTTTTCATAAAAAAGTATTATTTTCGAACCTCACACCATTTCAATAGAATTCACTCTTTACTTTAGTTCAAAATATTTTAATGATAAAAAGTACATTTAAAGCTTTTTAATGGCATATTTCTGGTTTAAACGTGAGCACTGCTTATATTTTTATAAATATATCCATAAAAGTTAATATATCACAATTTAACAATTTAATTTAAACATTAATAACTGGGTAACCAGCCATCCCATGCTGCCAACGATCTATTTCCATCTCGTATTGGTTACGTAGATATATATTGCTAAATATTTGTATCCTATAGTTATCGAAAAAGACTTAAAACAAATCGACGGAATACATTTAAAAAGGTACATGGGTAAAAGTAACAAAAGGCTATTTTTTAGTATTAACACTCACACTAGCTTGACAAGATGTCGGAAGAGTTCACCGTATCGCGTGGGTATTCTCACCACGCACCTTCCATATCATTACCTTCTAATATCTCCATCTGGCTAGTGAGAAATATGAGCTTTGGGGGAGAACCATTAAGTGAAGCCACTTTTCTTTCCAGGGTAAGTGGTTCTAACCATTTTCAACAATTTTAGAACCTCCTAATCCATAATGTTATGTGAGGTTTTGGAGTAATTACCGAAGAGTAAGCCTATGTTCTGGAGTCTTTAGCGGTGACATTTCTTGGCGAGCGAGCAAAAGGGTTCCCTACTCGAATGTGCCCACTGGCAAAGGGGCCAAATCATTCCAAAGGGTTTGGAGAAATGGAATAGTTAGACCTCGAATTTAATTTTACCTCGATTCGAGATACTTAAGTAGTAAACTCTTCGAGATTTAACTTTGTTACGTCTAACACGCCCATGAACATTTTACAACCTTGACGCCTGCTTCCCATAAACTCTTACAAATGGGGTACGCATTGAGTGTTGAAGGGTCATTCAGTATTTATTATTTCCAGGTAGTGGGCCACATCAGCCTTATTATCACGTAAAAACTACGAAAGCTCAAAACGTTCTCCGAAAGTTCCCCGAAAATTTTACTTTGATCTGTCTAAATGTGAGATCAAAGCCACAACTTGTAATGAACCGATCAAAACCGTCAGAGAGCACATGCAGCTACACAAGCGCGCCAAAAAAAATGCAATGGAGGCCTAAAAATAAAGAAATATACGCAGGCATTCGCCACCCTTCTCATCAATGAAGCCAGCATCAATGATGGCCGCCCTGCGGCTGATAAGGCCTTATGATTTAATACATTAAAAACTGGATAGTATAACTACATATTCTTTATACAATCATACACTAGTATGCGTATTTTTGACGGAACGACACTTCAACTGAACTTAGTCATCTATTTACTAAGGTCCTCTGTGGAGACTACCATTTTGGAGAATTAGCTACAAGAATGGGGTGAATAAGTGACTTCTCTTGGGTAATACCGGAACTCGGTGAGTCGCGTCATACACACGGGTCCAGTTTTAATGGATGCACAAGACAATTTTCGCGCCCCGATTGAAGAAAAGCAAGAGAATGTAGGTATAGATGAACTGTGACACAGACACGGAGGTAACGCCAAGGTGTAGAACAGGGCGGAAAAATATATTAAAGAATGCTACGACACAATTATACAGAGTATGAACGACGAAAGTTGTAAATATAGAAAGGGGAGGTCTGCAGAATATGTAGAAAAACCTAGACTACAAGTTAGATTGTGCTTTCATTGCTGGAGGAGCAACACGAGAGAATGCGGAAATAGAATGCCGCAGGGATCGGTGCGGTCAAGACAAGATTGGAGGTAGGCTTATCAGAGCTGGTAACCAAGAAGCTGGAACAATCTGAAAGAGTGATGATGGGGAGAACACTTGGCTTTATCGATGTCATTTCGGAGTATACGGATGACGAATTACAGACATGGAGAAAAGGTTCACACATAAGATGGAGGAACTACGTGAAAAGGAGAATGAAAAAGGAGATGGTGATAAATTAAAAGAAGTCATAGAGGAGGTTGGCCGTATCGTAACAACGAAGTTGCAGTAGGAATGTAAGGATCTGAAAGAAATTAAGGAAAAGAGGCGTACGTAAGTCGGTTTTGTGATGAATGGTCGAAGCATGCCATCATTGGGGGACCAACAGTCATTGTTATTAAAAGTGCAACAAGTTGAAGTAAAGGTCACGAAGCGTAAATTGCATGCGGTAGGAATATGCAAGTGATCATTCTGTGAGAAGCCAGCTGTGTCCTGAATATATTACTCAGTTTTTCACAAAAATAGACCATGGAAAGTAGAGGATGACATTATGCATTCAGGGAAGAAACCACCACGGTGAAAGTGTTTTGATAAGGGACACATGATATAACCTGAATCTAGGAACCCTATCTCTTGAGGAGAAAATCTCGTCGTATTCCGCTGGTCGTTAGGGTTGCAACAGTCCTAATCCATAGAATGATCCTGATTTCATGGTACAAACTTGAAGAGTTGAACAATAATTTATTGTATAGGAATGTATAGGTGTAAGTGACGCGGCGAGGAGAAAACGTTTCTTTTTGTGGGTACATCTGAAGAGTCTCTTTTATGCGAATATCCGTAGCTGCTGCACGCATTCGTGATATACCTGGATTTTTTGAATGTGTACGCCAATCGCTCCACCAATGCTGTCAAGCATTTATCATTGTTAGTGGACGCAATTTTGGACAGTTATTGTAAACATTGCACTTGTCAACGACGCTGACAATAAACACTTTGCCTTTCTATCATCTCTTATTTCATGTGTTTACGCCTCACCGAGTCACCTGCGCCCATTTTTCCAATACATTAAATGACCAGTAGGGTTGATAATTTACAACTGACAGTACTGAAATCTGGGATTGCGTGTACACCTAAAAGGTGATGGGCAGCGGGGGAAACGATGGTGGGCAAAGGATCTCACAATAAAAAAGGAACAAAACTACAGCGAAAAACTACAATATGTTAGTTAAAGATACTACCAGGAAGATGTGCGCAGGAGACCCTGGAAACATTCATGAGACTACGAAAGCAATATAAAATAGTGGTAAAGAGACAAGAAGCACTGGTATGATTTTTCGGAGGAATATTTGTGAAGATGTTGTACTGGAATGCCATTTTTAATTCCAAACGACAATCATCTTATGGGAATACTCTGGCATGAGGTTACTACAGATTAGACCGGCGCTTTAACAGACTTCAAAAGTTTGGGAAAGAATCTACTATTAACATTGTTTTTCGATGAGAACTGAACAATAGGATGGGAGATATTAGACAAAATTGACATAAATAACAAAAAATGAATAACATGAGATTAAAGATAGCTTGCGGAATAAGAAGAATTTGGGTTGAGATAAAATATCTCACGAAATAATTAAGAAAATTTATAAATCGTATATCGAACATCTGTAGAAGATATATAATACTGGCATAAGACATTCAGTTTTTCTCTAGGAGTGGAAGAAAGGGTGGTTGAAAATCTTAAAAGAGGAGATAGGGGTGTCATAGATATCATATCATATAGACCTATAACAATGTTGCCCATGTTGGATAGAAAATTAGACAAATGGATGACACAAAAATTTAGTGATCATGTGGATGCAGCTGGATTCATAAGTATAATAAATTTATAATAATAATAATAATAATAATAAGTAACAATCAATATGGGTTTCGCAATGGACGGACAATGGAGAATACTATTCACGTACTATTGAATAAAATAGAAGAACTGAAAGGGAAGAAATTGATCAAATTCATTGACATAAAAGGGTATTTGATAATGCATCCCGGATTGTTATTTTGAATGAGCCAACACACATGCATGTAAATTGCAACCCTATTACTTGTAATGTCATTCTTTACAAAAAGATATACATTATTTAGAATAGGGGGTTAGCAGCTTAGATTAGATTAGATTGTATATAGTATGTGTGGCCTCCCACTAGAGAAACCCCGGACAAAGACCTAAAAGGCCGTTTGTAGCCCTTAGTACAGTCAGGGTTATCCCATCCCCGGGATCTCGCAAAAGGACAACAGAGATTGGATTTTAGCCTACCTAATATCCTCTAAGTTCGGGAAATATGAACCTAGGTAACGGTGTCCCGTTTGGGCAAGAGCTTCGCACAAACAGTACATGAGCTGAGTTCTCCTCGTCCATGCCGCATCTCCTACACATTGGATCCTGACTGATCCCCATAATGTGAATGTTTCCGCAGTGTATTATGGCCTGTTAGTTGACCCACTACATTCCTTATATGACTCCTACCTAAATTTAGTTGAACCTTCTGGTGATTAACTCGCGGGTCTGTCTGGCTATATTCTGTGACTTCCAGATGGCGAGATGGTGCTGGTGTATCCAGTCTTGCCTTTCATGGAGATATTCCAAAGAAGGGTTCCGGGTCCAGAAAGTGGCCCTTAGATCCTATCTTTGCCAGTTCGTCTTCCTTTTCATTTCCCCTGATTCCCATATGCCCAGGAACCTACCAAATGGTAACTGGGTTTCGTTCACAGACTATCTAACATCCGTTGGCATTGCCACACAAGTTTGGATGTCCTATAGACACATGGAGCCCTTAGTGCTCCCTGACTGTCGCTGAATATGTTAATGCGGCCATTAAATCCAAACATATACTGTATGTAATTAACGCAGACCAGTATAGCAAATACTTCTGCCTGGAAGTCTGGTGCATCTCCCTAAAGAGATGTGGATCCTTGTATTAGGCCCCCAGATCCCGGCACCAGTCCCCACTCCCATCCGTGTGCCATCCGTAAACCAAACATGACCCCCAGCCTGGAGACATGTCCCGACGCCCGTGACCCAATCCTCTCTTGTGGGGATTACCACGGAAAATGTTTAGTCTAAGCCATACACTCGCCCCATCAGGTCCCTGATCATTCCTGCCAAAGGTCTCGCTACCTGGAGCCTTGTAAGGAATGCCGTGTGTCCTTTGAGAGGGTTCTTAAAGGACCACCCACCGAGTGACCATAAGCGATATGCGCCCATACTTGCCAGCTCTCTAATATATAAGTGCAGCGGAGGTAGGCATCGAAGTGCCTCCATGGCACTGAGCGGAGTAGAGCCATGTTATTCCTAAACAAGCTAGTCTTTGTATGCTGTTTAGCCTGGTAATTGCCGTCCCTACCCCATAGCCAGGCCACCAAACCAGTGACAGAAAGGTGATAGTAGACCTTATGACAGCAACATAGAACCAGTGGACCACTTTTGGTCCTAGTGCTTATGTACTCCCAATAGCTCTACGCCATGCCCAGTAGATTTTGCGTGCCTTTTCCACCTTATAATTAATGTGTTTTGTCCAACTTACCCTAGCATCCAAGAACACTTCAAGAAGTTGAACTGACTAGTCTTTTCACAAATAAGAAGGGCTCCGACACGCCATCGAGCCTCTGTCTCCTCGTGAAAACTATTAGTTCCGTCTTGTCAGGGTTATATGGCAAGCATGTTTCCTGACACCATATCTCCACCCTACGTAAGGAGCCCTGCATGAGCTCCGCAACCGTACTGGGAGAATAGTCCGTGACCACCAAGCTAATATCAGCGTACCCCAAGGCATAGGTTCCCTCAACATTGAGTATGGTTAGTATATCATCCATCATCAGACACCACAGTGTTGGTGACAATATTCCACGTTATGGACACCTCCAGTCTATGATAGCCCTCGACATAAGTGTTGAGGAATAGAAGAACTTGCGACCCTGCAAGGAAGCTGTAATACTTTTTGATAATGTAGGACTAACTCTTCATTTCGCTAAGCTAAGCTTTATTGAGATTATCATAGTACGGTTAAAAGCCCCCTCTATATCGAGGAAAACAACCGTGTTACTGGACATGTCACTAGATTGTGAAGAGCCGTTTCAACGGATTTCCCTTGCTGATAGGCATGCTGAAGAAGATGCTGTGGTCGATCTCTGAGCACTCTCTCCCTGATATGCCTGAGTAGTAGTCTCTCCAAGGTTTTCAGAAGAAAAGAAGTAAGACAGATAGGACGATAGTCCTTAGACCTGGTATGACATGGTCTGCCAGGTTTAGGTATAAAGACCACTTTGGCCTGTCGCCACAGGGAATGTACGTATCCCATGGTTAAACATGCCCTGTAAATCCTAAAAAGATGTGGTATGATGCCCTCCCCGCCCTTCTGCAGATGTGCGGGGAGAACCTCTCCACTCCTGGGTTTCTGAAAGGTGCAAAAGATATTGTCCATTTCACTCTATTATAAGGAACGATCTCCGCAGCCTCATTCCGTCCTCCCGTAGTGAGCAGCTTATGAAAGAGAATTCTTAATGTTTTCTCCAGGGCACTAGAAAAGCTCATGTTTTGTAACATGATACGGTGATAAATGGTGCATTACATAGCTTAGAAAAAGATGAAGTAATTGCGATAGCGAATGCAGATGGTTACTGATATCTGCTTATTAGTGAGCGGAGGAAGTCGAAGAGAAATATAACAAAAGGAAAGTTGGGTAATCGATTCTGCGTGGATTTATACAACAGAGGCCTGAATAAAATATATTGGACAGAAAAGTGGTATGTTCTTCGGAAACCCTCGTCGCAATAGGTTGAGCTCACACATCAACCATTTGTCTTGGGAGTGTATTTTGCATGACGAGGAAAGAAGACATTACGCAATTTACTTAATGGAACATGGGATACGAAGATTAATCAGCAATCAGGAGATAATTTTTGAGTCAACCTCTGCATGAAGCATTCACTGAGTAAGTAAATACGATTTGTAGTATTCGATGAAGCTATATCAGAACATAATGCGATAAATATGTCTACCCAGGGACGATAACAGACTACATTCACCTCCGCGTTGTGGAGATGGCGGCGATTCAGCGATACAGCTAGAGACGTAGTCCATAGAAGAAATGAAAGGGGGAAGAATGATGACCTGTATTCTGACTCCATTTAAAATACGGTCAAAAACACGGTATTTTTAAATATAAATTTTTGTTTCAATATTATGATTTCCTTGTTCAATAAAAAACCCTTCGGAGTCTGGAATATGTTAAGTGCATAATCGACCCCCACCAGGAGTAAGCTAGAGACAATGATCGAGAGAGAACCGTCGGGGGCGAGAATATAATGCGGAATTTCGCATATTTCCGGAAAATACTTCGCGCAGTTTCTCATACTGTCGTCAATCGGCCGTATTTGGCATCATGCCGTGCCTTGTCTCCCTCCCTTCCTCTCTACTCCACTAATAGGAGGCGAGCTTGCGCCAAAGCGTCTATGGGAATTTGTGCGTAGTAAACATAGCTGTTATGGAAAATTACGTGTTCCAAAGTTGTGGACACGCTTGTCAATTGTCTATCAATTAAGGTCTCTAGACTAAACTAGAGTGGAATGGAAAGGGATATTCCCGGATATATTTTGTCAACGAGTAGCTTTTTGTTGAGTGCGCAAATCGTATGTTACATAAGCTTGTGTTACTTTCATTACCAAGAAAGGGCTTGGTGGATGAGAGACGGTCTTGACGCTATTCAAATCTAGAATTTTTCTCTTAACTATCAAATTATTTGCGATGCGAAATACGTCAGCGAGATTTTGTTGCAATTTTAGAGTAGTCGTTGTTAAAACAGACAGTTAATCACTAGAGGGAAGATTGATTGATTTCTGGAAGGAATGAAGGAACTTAAGATGAGTCTTCATCCCATTCAGATGGTGGCATGTAAACAGACCCACTTCAACGTAGATTGCAATTCAATCACTTAAAAGGAGTCATTACTCGATTGGGCAATTCTGCCTGGAACATGGTACAAAGTATCATACAGCATTATAAACATTACCAAGTAAAGAAACAACTCCATTGGTCACAAACGTTTTTAAGAAGTAGGAAGGTGTTCGAATCCAAGCGAGTGCTGTAATGGAATCGACGAAATAAAGTAGTGGTGAACGAGTTTTGATAACATGAATGCTGCACTGTTCCAGGTGAGGAATTAACATTTTCTACAGGAAGTGACAATTGCAATCAGCAACAAGGGATACGAATGCATTTCCGACATGAACTATACGCAACTAAGTATCGTGCTGGCATGTCCGTCATAATCGCATCACTAAAGTCAACCAGAAAACTAGATACCTATTGGTTTTAAATATATTACGAATTATCTTGGTCTGATGAAATTCTGACATCTATCAATTTCTACGAGTCAAAATGGTAGGAGGTTGAATCCAATCTTCTGTACAGACAAGTGCTGTACGCATTTCTGAACAAAAGTTAAAGGACTTAATATCAAAAGTTATTGCTACGTGTGAATCCAAACCTCGCTTTGTGGCTGAGCATGTGGTATCAGAAACCTTGTATTGAAGAGGTCGTTGTTAACAAACCAAACTAAACAGAGCACTTCACACAGTGAAAGACTGTAGAGAAATCAATAGTGTTTCTAGAAAAGTAATGTACATTTAAATCAGGACTCGACAATTTTGCCAACAAGTCTCAACAACCGAACAAACCAACATTAGCAGTTTGATCATAGACCTATATATGATAGTGAACCAGTGATCTCGGCTGTATGAGGTCCGTGATAGCATGAGACAGAAGATATTGTTTGGTATCGTCTTCTCTCTCGCACATCCGTCGAAAGGGGTAAGGTATTGCGCAACAGTCAGCAGTCAGAGAGGGAAATCGAATTCCCCGACCGAAGTCGATGTGCGAGAGAGACTTAATTTTCCCCTTCGGACAACCGGTACATAAGATCGCTGGAATTATATCATATATTAGCCTATTTGTGTCCCCACCGCTAAATGTTATAAAAAACCGATATTTGTACAGCGCCTTGGGTTATGAGAGACATGGTCACTCTGCTACTATGATATAACTCTCAAAGAGAGAAATGAGCTAGACTCTCGTACATCAGCTTGTAAGGGGGAAAAGCTTGAAGGCAATTCTTGTGCACAATTCGTAAAGACATAACATGAGAATGTTCCCATTTAGTTTTTGGATCAGTACTCTACATCATCAAAAGCGGTGTATGTCTCAACGATCTTCGGGGTGCATCACAATTGAACCCAATTTTTCTAAAATCTGAAATACATGAGATACCTTAAAATTGAAAGCTCTCAATGAAAACCTAATATGAACCTTATGGAACCAGGAAGTAAAAAATTATTGAATAAAATCTCATTTCCGTCCTTTCCAGAAGGAATGAAAACAACACTAACGTTCTGGTTTCCTCCTTGCTCCTTGGTCACTCCATGATGTGTTTATAAAATATTTGTAACTTCCCTAATGAAAGGATGATAAATTATCTTTAACTATAATTTTTTGAATGTTTATTTTTTTACTTGAATTGTCGACTTTATTGTGACAACTTCACGGGACACCAGTTAATTTTTTATATCTATCCTCTGATTGGTGTATTACCACCCGTTTATTTAACAGAAGTATAAAATTGTGTATCTTAATCATTAACTTAGTGACTTTGTTTCCTTAAAGTTTCCTTTGTCGACAGTATGTTTGGTAACAAAGGAATGGGCTCTACCACTTTTGCCTTCGTTGGAATCCAACTTTGCTTATGCGTCCTCACTTTCCTTGCTTTCTTTATCATTAATATCATTACTTGCCTTTTTAATGTAAATTCTCGTTTTTAAAAAATTTTTTGACTATCGCTATGGATATTTCATACAACTGAGAAACGTACTGAAGACGAGTGTCACCGAAAGTTAATATTATTGATGAAACCTGACGAAGTCATAAACCTGTTTGACGAAAAGTGTGATTGAAACAGTGCCGTAGCTAGCATCTTGTAAACCCGGTCATTGCCCGGGGACCCCAAGTCTCATGGGACCCCCAACATCTAATAAATAATAAATAAATTTATTGTCAAAAAACAGTACAAACTGCGTATGACCACGTGGAGGGAAAAAAACTAATTTACTCTCCGGAAGCAAGCAAGGGACCATCCCATCAATTCCGATCAAGGGCCCTAAGGCAGAGGCGGATTCAAAAAATTCAGCAAAAATTCCTAGATAAGATAAAAAGTTAGCTGCGAGTTATAATACTAATAGAATGTCAATATGTTTGTAATTTTAAGCAAAAAATTACATGTAAGTTATTATCGAACTATAGATTATTCTGAGTATAGTGCTTAAAAATTGAAATAACACTAAATTCACGATTTATTGTTACAATAGACCCGCCCCTAGACAAAGCCTAGAGAACCTGTATGATAAATCCGCCTCTACCCGAAGGAAAACCGGAGAAAAACCCGGGCCAGGATGGGGCTACAGAATTTATGTACACAAACGTGCCAATGTTGAGTACACATAAAACTAAATTAATATGAGCCATAAGACAACACAATCATGCAAGAAAATAGTTTTTGAAATTGTTATAAGTTGTTTAAAAAGTACTACAGCAATGGCGTGATAAAGCACAAGACGAATTTAACTTTTGTTAAAATCAATAAATTCTTTTACAGTGTAGAAGCACTGGTGCAGGAGGTAGTTTTTAACATCTGAAAGATATAAGAGACTTTCATCGTGGTGAAGAAATGTGAAGAAAAAATTATTATTCAAACAAAAGTACATTACAAAAATACTATTTTACATTAATTAATACTATTTTACATTACATTAATACTATTTTACACTTTAATACTAAATTACATTAATATTATTTTACGTAATCTAGTCATAATTAATCGTAGAACTTTTTGCATATGCTCAAATTTTACTAATTGATCATTTTATGCTATTGGCCAATTTTCCGGACAAGTCTACAGTTGTCATGCGATTTTAACACTGCCAGCTATAGTTGCGACTTCAGAACGGTCGTTTCCGAAATTGAAGCTCGTCAAACGTTACCCGAGAGATTCCTTGAATCAAGACATATTGGGTGGTTTAAGTGTTATATCCGTCAAATATAGGGTTACAAACGATTTAAGAAGCAGATTAGATTAAAACATTTGCCGAAACAAAAGTACGTCGTATGAAATTATAAAGGTATCGTTGGATTTTTTTAGTATAATAATCAAATTAAAAATATATGGTATGTAACTATTATTAAATTAAATTAATAAATAGTTAATAGGATATGTTGTATTTTTTATTAAAAAGTCATAAAATATTCTTCTAAATTTTACCATTACTAAAACACTAAAACTGCAATCACTAAGGGACTCCGAGCCACATTATGCCCGGGGGACCCGACTTGGATAGTTACACCACAGGATTGAGATTAAAAACATTACAAATGAATAAAGAAAGGTGTTATTTTTAATAATATGAATATTAAAATGGTGGTAAAATTTTATTTATTTTTTCTGTTGACTATGGCGACCGATGATAATTTCTAGTGTAAAGATTGTTAGAAATCTTAATTCAGTTTTCCCGCTGAATCGTGATGAGAAATACCCCTACTAGATGTCGCGCCCTGATAAAAAATTTCAAATTTTATGGTTCGGGATGTCAGTGGTGTCAGAAAAAGCAAGTGAACATAACGGAGGAATATTATATTTCTCTCTTTCATTAACATATTGCCTCAGAATGGCACACTTCGAACATGATTCAGATCCCGAACCATGATTCAGAACTTCCATGTCATTTATAAAGTCGTCACTACAGTCACGTGTAGTATGTTTGACCAATTATATCGAAGGTAGACCCCTATACGTGGCATGATGCACGAACCCTCTTCCACGTCCGCCATTTTGGTATTATATATGCCCGTGGGTTGTGGGTTAATGTGCTAGACATTTGCTTGTAAGTTAGGTAGATTACGACTGGAAGGTGAGTTAGTTGTTTAATATTTGTGTTGGGTTTAAAGAGTTTTGGATTATTATATACATATGTAATCACTAGTGAAGGTTTAGTACATTCTTTTTTCGTGAAGCCGCGATGAAAGGTGACAGCAGGTCTAGCCAATATCCTTCTATACCGCAGTGCTGCGACAATAGCCAATGGTTTCATGTTTCCTTTCTCGAATAATTAACACTGTGCGTTGAAGTATTGTGTGTGCTTGAGGGAACTTGACCTGTGAGAAAGGTGTCTGCTTAAACCGGTTGTTTACAGAAACCGGGAATCTAATGAATATCAAAACCGAACAATTCAGAATCATGTTTTTATGTATTGAATGTTAAACTCATGTTTTACAGGTTTTATTGTAAATATCCGTACACACTCTATTTACAATCAAAATGGGGAACATGTTTGCAAATCTGTTCAAAGGCCTTTTTGGCAAAAAGGAAATGAGGATATTGATGGTTGGATTAGATGCTGCTGGAAAGACAACTATTTTATACAAGCTAAAATTAGGTGAAATTGTAACCACAATCCCAACAATTGGTAAGCATTAATCATTAAATTTTACAGTGCAAGTGTGACAGTGCTTATGGTGTTTAATTTTGATAATTAGTTTCAATTGTAAGAAGTTTTATTCAACGTTTCTTACGAGTAGATCATATTACAGGTCATGCGGATGTATTGCTGAAAGCATTTAGTTTCTTTCTATTTATTATTTAAACAATTGAATTGACTCTGTTTTTGGAGGATAATATTATTTCCAATAGTATATCAAATGTGGCATTGTTTTTATGATGTGGAAATGGCTTTTTGTGAAGTGTTTAGTGGAGTCTCATATAGTGATTCATACAATTTTAGTGCTTGGAAGAGTCAAATTACATAATTGTTGCATTAAATAGTTGGTGTTTTGTTCAGAATTTCTTTCACGGGTTTTTGTATGTGAATTTTGTAATAAATGATTAAAGGTAGTACCTTTAAGGTTCTGACTATTGTGTGTTAATAATTTATCTTCGGGAAGATTTCTGTGCATTGTTTTATTCACATCGTTTTCCTACTTATTTTGTCTACTTTCCTGTAATGTACGATTATCTTTCATTCCAGACCCTCATTGCTTTTGTAGGTTATACTGGACCTTGCAATTTACGTGTCTTCTCAGCATTTCTATATCTTTTAATTCCAATTTTTTTAACATTCAAAGGTGATCATGTATTGAAATTCATCTGCTCTAGTATTTGATCTTCTAGATTCATTTAACCGGAATAGTTCTTGTGTAATAGAGTAATCTTTCGAACCCTTGATTGCAGTGTGAAGAATTTTTGTTCGTTAAAACAGCATTCAATGCTGGCATGTCAGTTAGAGGTCAAACTTTAATATTTGTTTATTTACTTCGCATGTTGCTGTTATAATAAAAACTGATTTCAAAATTTTAAGAATTTATTGAATGGGTTTTTACCCATCTGGAAGTGTATTTCAGATCATTAGGTATGTGAGTTAGGAGATGGAGTGGAGAACTTCTATAAGTAAATTCAATTGAATAATTCAACTGTCCTGCCACTAATTTGTAAGACTACTTGCTTGTGTTGTAAAGAAGCTTGTATCAGTTTTCCCCAAAGATCATCAAAACTATTTGGTATTAGGGTTGTCTGAAGGATTCTGGTTGGTTTGTTTGAAAACTATTTTTCAGTCTATATTGAAGCCTTCTTCAGGCTCCGTGCACAAGTGCCAAAACTTTGTTTTCATATAAACTGATAAAAGCATACCCTGGACAACCTTGCCACCAGTGATACTGGCTGTGGAAGCCTAACAATTGATTCATCTTAAGTATGTTTTGTTTGTCTTGCTGCTGAATTTTTTAAATTTGTTATGAGGCTGAAGGTACTGGAACTAAGCAGTAAAATAGTTTAGTGCAGAAGTTTCTTGATTTAAGATCATACTTGCAAAATACTAAGGTATTCAATTATGCAAAGTATTATGCATTGCTTCTTCTTTGTTTTCATGGTAGTCCAATTCTTTAACATTTCTGTTTAATATTATATAGTTTTATCAAGTATTACATAGTCTGAATTTCTGAAACTTCTGTTTTTTTTGTTTTTCCTATTCAAATAGTCTTATAAAATTGTTTCAGGTTTTAATGTGGAGACAGTAGAATACAAAAACATAAGTTTCACAGTATGGGATGTTGGTGGTCAGGACAAAATTAGACCTCTGTGGCGACACTACTTTCAGAACACCCAAGTGAGCTTCTCAAGACCTTAATGCCTTTACATCCATCATATTCTTCTCTGCCAGTTATTTATTTCTTGTTGTATTTTGCATGGATTTTAGGGATTAATATTTGTTGTGGACAGCAATGACAGGGAACGTATTGGAGAGGCGAGGGAAGAACTGATGCGCATGTTAGCAGAAGATGAATTAAGAGATGCTGTGTTGCTTATATTTGCAAATAAACAAGTAAGAATATTTATCTCTGATATTAGGTAGTTTTGAAGATTCAATCTCTTACATTTCTTTTGTTCTAGGATCTCCCTAATGCCATGAATGCTGCTGAAATAACAGACAAGCTTGGCCTCCATTCTCTGCGAAATCGCAACTGGTATATTCAAGCAACTTGTGCTACTAGTGGAGATGGTTTATATGAAGGGCTTGACTGGCTTTCTAATCAGCTGAAGAATGCCAATCGCTAAGAGTTGCAATGTTGCCTCCCAGAACATCTATTTGAATTAAGAATGAAAAAAACTAGGTTTAAGGACGTTGTCTCTCCGCATTTCGACCGTGAATGTCATAAAGCCCAGTAAATTTCTCTTCGACCTGTGAAATGCTCTGTTGTACAGCTGTTATGTTTTGACTCTAGTGGATTGTACTTTGCATATTTATATTTACAGAAAGTTGTGTAATTTATGTTGCAAAAGAATCGGGCATCTTCTTACAATGATCTCACTTTTTTCCTCTTTCATAAGCAAATGTGTTAAACTTTAATTCCTTTCTCAGTTATGTCTATTGTGAATTTGTTAGTTTAAGTTCTAATTGGAAATGTTTAAGTCTCATAAAGTTTTGAAACAAATTGTATGTTTTGTTGCTGTCATCAGGAAGAATGTTTTTATAATTTTTATATTTTATCAACTTTGTGGGATCATTTCAGTGCTGTATCTTGTGTTTTTGACATTGACGGTGTCGGGATGAACGTCCAGGACAGATACATGTGTGTTGAGGACTTGATATGTGGCTTATTCTCTGGAATCAAGAAGCTTGCATGTAAAGCAATGTATAAATGCTTTTGGAACATTGATTTTCATGCATTCTTCTATTTCTGTACTAGATGGAAACTACATGGACATTGGAAAATTGTTGCTGTAGCCCGGAATGGGTAATGTTTCTAACGAGGTAGTGAGGAATGGCGTTCAATTTATATCTTGTTCTAAAGTGGCAGTTTATTCAAGAAAGCCAAATAAGTAATATGGATGTTGCACATCTGAGTGAGAGTTGAACCCCTCCCCTCAAGAAATTGTGAGATGTATGAGAATGTGCATTGCAATAGTTCACTATTTGCAGAAGTGGGTTTTGAATAAATATTTGAATGTAAGTAGAATATGTTTGTACGATGCTTTGGGGGTGATAAGTTCTGTTCTATTTGAATGTTCTGATTTTCTTGACTGGTGGGTTTTGTCCGATGTTTCAAGTTACTCTGAAGACCAAGGGTTTTAAATGAGTTTCCATTATGAAATGTAAAGACAAACTTATATTTTCTGCAAGGGTGAGGGGGAGAGTATATTAAGACAATGTATGTGGTAAGAACATTTTACCATTGAGTAAACTATAACAGTTTTGTGGAAAACTTATAAATCTCTTAAGATATTGAATGCAAAATTGTAGCTATGAGAGTAATTCTGCAAATGGTAGATGTAATGCAAAGAGCATGACATTCCGTGGATTCCTCTTGAACTGTCAAGATTGAAAGACTCTGAATATTGTTATTTGATTTTAGTTCAGTGTGTTAAAGATAAGTTTTATCCACCAATTAATAAGCAGGTGTCAGGAGAAGTTGCATTCCAAGAACAGCTTGTATTGAAAAGTCGTAAAAAAAATTCTGGTTAGTTACGTATAACTAAAATTTCAGTTTTCATTGCAGAGATAATTGTTCATATAAAGTGACATGCTGGTGTAAAGAATGTGTAAATAGAAAGTGTATTGGGATTCAAACCAATTCAGATTGGTGTAGTGGCAGGAATGCAATTTCCTCCTGAAGTATAGGTTAGGGAAAAAAATAGGAAAATTAAACCCAGTGGGATCTCTTCGAGGTAAGATTTCTAGGAAATTATAGAACCATTTTCATTTTCTCTCAAAGTTATGTAAGCATGCCATTCTTGTGAAATATATTGCATTTGTGCTTTCATTGTGTTGTTCACAATTCAGAGAAATCCTATGTATACCAATTTCCTTGTTCGAGGGGTGCTTCAGTAAAACTTCATGATGCCAGAAAGGAGTCTTTGCTTCAGTGTTGATTGCATTTTACATTAAGCAAGTTCATGTTTATAAAGTGTTGTGAATGACAGGGATTAACCTCCTTTTGGAAGGTACCCTTATGTTGTGAACACACTAATAATTCTTGTACCTTGCAGTAAAAATCAATGATGTTAGTAATCATTGTTGCAAATAGATTAACTATTTTTTCATACAAATTCAAGGGTTATGTTGAATTTTAGTACATATGTATATTACTAAATAAATAAAAGTTGGTGAGTATTGATTACTTACTATTTTCTTGTTAGATGCTAGTTAATTTATAATTTTCTTGTGTAGTTCAGCATTGTATAGTAGTTGCATTTGAGTTTTGAGGGGGGAGTATGTATAAGTGTAATGAAGTATCAGGCCATGCAAGCTTACATTGTGCTTGATATATAAATATCTAAGTGGAATGATAATGAGGCCCTAAATCACACTGGATTAGTTTTTTTCAGGAAACATTGGGACCATTAGATCTGGATACACAAGTAGACATTTATGCATAATTGACTTAAGTTTTGTATGTTGACAAACTACTGGTGGTTTTGCTGTGTAATTTTGTTCGTTAGCACTTGCAGTTTTTTTAAATCAGCTGACCATATCCTATGGTAAGGAAAGAAATAATTGATGTGTGTGAAAGTTTTATGTATATCTTTAGAGTCTAGTGTGATATTTTTCTGAAATGCTAACTTGGGACTAATTGAGGGCTTAAGATAGTGTTTTGTCATTCTTTCTAAATCTGTAAAACTTGATGTCTCACATGGAATGTTAATTGTCTTGTAGAGTCTCCAAGAAAATGTTAGTTATTTTTGTTAAGAGTTCTGATTGATTTAGTTTGAAAATTCATACACTAATGATCATTTGCAGAATGCTTTCTTTGGGCACCGCTATTTTTATTCCATATTATTCCTTTTTCAGGAATGTTTGTTTTGTTTGCTTGGTTATTGTCTATTTGTCAGTATTGGCACTTTTTATTGCTTTATGTGCTACTGTAATGCAAGGAATTGTCTTTTCAATGACCAATGTAATCATGTTGTGTACTTATTGCAACATACTATGTTGAAATTTTGGTACACAGTTTAGAATTCACTGTTAGTCACCTATATAATGGCTTGTTGCATAAAATAATCTACCTATCATGATTTTGTTGTTTTCAACACCAGTATTATTCAGAATTTAGTGAAGTTGAGTATGAATTCTTAACTTAGTGCGTAACAGAATTGAATGTTGCTGTCATTAGTCAGAATGGAGTAATGACATCTGCCCTGCACACAATCGTCTTGTTCTTAACAGCTATTGGAAAATTGGCCAAGCTGAATAATTAATTAGAACTTAAGAGTGGGGATTAACAAGGATTGGTATGGTGATAAATTTAATTTAGTTATGACCTCTAGTGAGCTGAGCATTTTATGCATGTAAATTATCATACAATGTTTTGCGAACTAAATTAGGCATTCTAATGTAAAAGGAAAAAATGGAAGTTATATTAATTTGCTTTCTGTCCTAGGTCTTCAGTTGTTAAAGACCTAAGGCATGTAGTTAAACATTTTTATTCTTAAAGTATGAACAATCATAGATTGTTGTGGGCCTTTGTGAGTTGGATGCCTTTGTTTACCATAGACCTGAATATAGTCTCTTCCCCCCTATTTTAGGAGTTAAAAATTGAAGTTGAGTAAAGTCAAAGTTCTGAAAGGAATTTATCATTCAAAATTCTGTGTGAAATGGATGAATCTGGTAAGTATGGTATAATGACTTAAAATTAAAATCTAACAGTACAGCTCAACTTCTCTTGACAGCGCCAGATGCCCACGGACTTCGCCTCTGCTTCGAAAGTACTCGCGAGAGAGCCAGTTCTTTATTACCATGTGAACATTGCGTCGAGGTAATTTCTAGGCGAGATGAACCACTTCGAAAGAGCGCGAAATCCCGCCATCGATGTTTTTTGTGTTACGTTACGTGATGGTTTGAGTTCGCTCAACGTGTTTTCCCCCACTAAACTTTGAATAATCTGTTTCCTCGTCTTAAACTCCGAATGTAGTCGTACGGATGTTTGGGCGATTTTGTTTTAAGGAAAAAACCGGGACTATATTTGGGTATATACGCTACTCTCGTTTATGATCATGTTGAAATGGTAGAAATTTAGGGTTACTGCTATTGCAACATGCTCTATTCAAAAGAATTCTATTTTAAATTATTGTATGATGATTTTGAACCTCATTTTATGACAATATTTGTACACGAATAGATGCCTCGCTTTGTTTCACATTATTGTAAGAGAGTGAAATACCTGTATTTACATTACTGTAGTGTTTACTGAATTATAAGTTTTTTTCTGGAAGTGTTCTTGATCTTTGAAAACGTTTTTAAAACTGAGAATAACACATGTAGATAGATAATAGGCATGAAAAGATCATTTGCTGTAATTTAGATAACATTTATCGAGTTTTGAAATTGATTTCTCTTACTTGAATTTTACGTGCCTTGTGACTCGAGTGTCGGCTGTCAAACCTTGATTCTCTTACTAACGCATTTTGCAGTTAGGAAAATAATTTGGTTTTAAGAAGTATTTCGTATAATGAGATTTGGATAAATTGTTAAAAGTAATTCAATAATGCATATAAATCCTCAGCTCCTATTATCTGTCGTGTTCGAGATTTGCTTTCAAGCCATGGTGTGTGAGCTGTGATTTTTTTGCTCGGCTTTTGACCCTTCCAAGGAATGTGATACTCCATATTAGTTTTTTATGGGATTTTTTTTTTCAATTGCAGTGTGATAAAACAAAATTTTGTATAGCTATCCATCCTTAGGTCGGTATACGTAATCGTATTTTTTTGTCATAAATCTTTTATCAATTATGTGTATTATTAAACGTGTAATGCACAAGCGTTGAACTATTATCGTTTCTCGAACTTTCTAGTTAAAATACAGCTATACTTTAAGGCGGTGCTTCCACTCAAGAAAAAAATTCGTTTTACTTTCACGCCACAGGCTATTTCCTTAGTCTGTTTAACGAAATACATGAATTAATAAAGTATAAAATTGAGAGGCAAATAAGTCATGGGGTTCGACTTGGTTTACTTCCTATGGCTATTGGGCTGACCTAGCGGCAAGTGACAAAGCAGTTCACACCTTGGTGATTGTAGATGATAATGGGCAAATACGGAGCGTTGCCATCGCGTGGGTTTGAAAAATTGCTCATACACCTATATTTAAACATTGTATTGTAAACAATTGAACTTGAACCAATTAATTAATTATAAAATCAATTAAATCTTAATAGTCCATTAAGTTACGATATGGATAAACGGGTAGTGTTTTTGTCAGTCGCGAACACGCGTCAGTGAGCACTGCCATCTCACAGTCCAATGTCTGACGTACTTTCTTTTTCAATTTTTTGTATTTAGTCGTCTCTTCGTCGTGAAACATTACATGACGTATATCTTATTACATTTCATCTTACATTGCCTGACACCTAACATTACATAATATATTATATTAATAATAATACATTGATTGTCAAAAAACAGTACAAACTGCGTATGACCACGTGGAAGACAATAAACTAATTTACTCTCCGGAAGCAAGCAAGGGACCATCCCATCAATTCCGATCAAGGGCCCTAAGGCAGAGGCGGATTCAAAAATTTCAGCAAAAATTCCTAGATAAGATGAAAAGTTAGCTACGAGTTATAACACTGATAGAATGTCAATATGTTTGTAATTTAACACAAAAAATTTATTTTACATGTACAAATTATTATAAAACTATAGATTATTCGGAGTATAGTGTTTAAAACTCATAAGAATTGAAATGACACTGAATTCACGATTTATTCTTACAATAAACATGCCCCTAGACAAAGCATAGAGAACCTGTATAAGATATCCGCCTCTACCCAAAGGAAAACCGGAGAAAAACCCGGGCCGGGATAGGGCTACAGAATTAATGTACACAACCGCGCCAAAGTTGAGTACACACAAAACTAAATTAATATGAGTCATAAGATAACACAATCATGCGAGAAAATTGTTTTTTTTTAAATTGATATAAGTCATTTAAAAAGTACTACAGCAATGGCGTGATAAAGAACAAGACGGATTTAACTTTTATTAAAATCAATAAATTCTTTTACATTGTAGAAGCACTGATGTAGGAGGCAGTTTGTAACCGCGGATTTGAAGAGATTCAATTTCATAATATCTTTTATATTCTTGGGAAGGGAATTATATAGAACGATTCCCGAATGATACGGTCCTTTTTTGGCAAAGAGTGGTTAACACTCTAGGGCGATGAATATTATTCTTATTGCGAGTATTGTGTTCGTGAACGAGACTGTTTCGTATAAAGAAAGGGTGGCACTTCAGTAATTCGGACTTAACAAACACGACTGTTTCATAAATATAAATGCAGGGAAGTGTTAAGATATTTAATTCCTTGAATAAAGGTTTACAAGAGTTTCGGGGGTGAGATTTACAAATTATCCGAACTATCCTCTTCTGAATTCTGAAAATTTGAATGCTCTGACCGCAATTGCCCCAGAAGGTAATGCCGTAACGTAAATGGGAGTAAACGTTTCAAAATATACGCAACGGGAAATAGTGGACTAACTGCGTTAACTAAGATTCTGAATGCGTAACACATTTTGCTTAATTGGGAATTAAGATTGTCAACGTGACAATTCCATTTGAGGTTGTCTTGAATATGGAGACCTAAGAATTTTGTATTCGTAACAGTTTTTAATTGTGTTCCGTTTAAAGAAAGAGAAACCTGGAGTAAATATTTTGTGATACTATTGTGAAATGACATAGACACTGTTATGTCAGTGTTTACAATGAGACGATTTGCATGGAACCAAGTCGAAAGGTTAGACAAAACGTTTTGAGCTTTGGCATGTTTACATAGTAAATTAGTGTCTTCAGCAAAAAGAATCATTTTGCAATCTGATGTGGATGAAGACAAGTCGTTCACGTACAATAAAAAGAGTATAGGACCGAGAATTGGACCTTGGGTTACTCCGCAAGTAAGTGGCTTTCTTTCTGAAAGTCAACGCTCAAGTATTTTATCTTTAGTATATGATTTTTCGACCTGTTGATATCTATCTTTTAAATCAGAATATTACGTGTCTAGTTTATCAATCTTTTTATTTTCACATAGTCGTGTGATATTATTGAAGGCCTCATAATTCTGTATATTCGCTCTTATTCGGTAAGTTGTCTGTGTCATCTGTTCTTTAGATTTTATTTCGGTTAAATATTGCCCTCATTTAGCTCCATATAACTCGTATTCATAAATTATACTTTTAAGTCATCTTACTTTGCCTCGAGAAATTCAACTTAGGAAAAGAGCCATGAACCGAAACGCAGTGTTTATTAGTTTACTGTGTATTAGTCGCAGTAAATTATTTTATTGTCCTCAACGTGGTCGTACGTAGTTTGTAACAGCTCTCTTGAAAAATTATTTATTTATTTGTCAAACTGGCCTCCTCTTGGTATAGAACGCTTTTACTTCGCCATCATCCCTAAGAATAATCAGGGTACCTCGCGTTGTGTTGGCAAGGTATTCGAACTTAAACCCATTGCCAACCTCGGACACCAATTCTATTCTCTTGCTCTTGTGGCGCTGCTCTGTACTTTCTGCATCGACTGTTTGGAGCTAATATTACCTTGTGTCTTTGTTTGTTGTTATTATCTTGTATTTCTTCACTGCAAATAGTCGCTTTTGTGACCACTATTAATATTTATTTGGATATTACTTAAATTCTTTGTGACCATGCTTTTCCTGAAATTTTTCTATCAAGATGTAGCGGGACGCTTTAACCACACATTATCAGCTGATGATAATTGCATTGTGGACCGCTTCCTGCACGCGAGTGAGTTTCAAGGATTTGTTTTTTGGAGGTTGGCAATTTAAGGCAGCCATAGTGAATAATTTTAGGCAAAGTATCGTGACTTTGAGTGTACATGTTCCACTGTTTCACCTCCTTGCAAACAATTACATGTCCCATCATCTCTCCGTTTGATCGTTTTTAAGTAACTATTGAAACGGCTATGGCCTGTTTGTATTTCTGTCATTGCATTCCCTGGCTGGATCCATTTGCTATTTTTGTGTTGATGTCACATCCAGTATAAATTTTTAAGTTAGCCTTCCTTTGTCACTCTTCTCTCATCAAATCTGCTACGCTTCTGCTAATATGTTTGTTATTTTCTTCATCTCTCCCTTTTCTGCAATTCTCTATGCCCACTTTTGCGTGGTCAAATCTATTGGCAAGACTCCCAGAAATACGTTCTGCGTCCGTGGATACCGTGCGATACGCTCCACTGAGTCGCAACAAACATAACCGCTGTAATCTTACTAATCTATTTCTCATTGCGACATTTCTGAGCACCTTTTACCAATCACTACAGCCATATAAAATCATTTGCTCCATCATTCCTTTATACAGAGCCAATAGGTTCTCCTTTTTGACACTGAATTTCGTTAAACCGATCCTTAACAGTTGGTAGCAATTTCTTTTAATTTTGTCTTCCAAGTATGTAATGTGTAAGCTGAAATGTAATTTTGAGTTCACCATTATTCCCAAATTAATATATTTCTCTTTTATTATTATCCGTTTTCTATTCAACTTTAAAACTTGTTCTCTTTTCCGCGCATTTTTCATTCCAAAAATCATCCCCACGGTCTTACCAGTCGCTATTTCCAAACAGTGTTCATCATACCATTTAGCACATTTCTCTAGCAATCTGTTTCCTTGCTCTTCCACTTCTCGACGCGATGTGCCGTCGACGAATACAGCAATATCATCAGCATACGCAACAATATGATATTCCTCCGCGATATATTTTATTAACCCTTTAATAAGTAGTTTCTAGGAGACATCCCTGTGGACAACTTTTATCATTTTCATATATAATGATATTACCTATTTCCAAATAGGAACATCTGTTTTTGAAATAGTCTGCTAAAATGGTGCACAAATATCTATTGTATTTCAAATGCCGTATTTGCTTCAATACCAGCTCCCATTGTACATTATTAAATGCGCTACTTATATCTATGAAAATAACGAGTCCAACGCGATTCGTCCTCCCGTGTATCCCATTAGTTTATTGATAGCTCCCGTTGTTGATCTTTCCGTGCGAATCCCGAACTGCTCGTCTTCAAGAACATTTGTTTGTTCAATGTGAATAGCAAGATTCCGTATAATAATCTTATGAAATAATTTGCCATTACAAGGCCACAGACTGATTGGACGATTTGGATCATTCCATCTTTTTCATTGTAAAACGGACATATTTTTGCTATTTTCCATTGGGCGGGAAATATTCCTCTTTTGATACATGTATTGAGCATTAACCTTACGTTTTCCTCATTCTTCTCAAATGAGTTTATTGTCATCCCATTCGTGATTTTGACAAAACCAGGACTCTTCCTTTGTTTTAAATTCCTCTCCGCCTCGACAAGTTCATTCGTTATTTTTTCAAAATTTTCATTCTCCACAGCTAGCCTTTCCCACTCCCTTTTCTGATTATCTCTTGGTAACATGATATCTAATAATTTCTGGCCAGTGTCCATCGAATCCGTAGTCCTTACGCTACTATTCACCAAAGTATTCCACTCTTGGTTCCGTTTGACTTTCTCCCGTGTTAAGTACGACAGACACCACGTTATGCTGCATAGTTTCTGCTATAAACGTCTACCAGGTTTCTTCTTTCGCCTCTTTTATCTTCTTTCTCAATCCCCTTGTAACTTGTTTATAGCTTTCTTCCTCCTCCACCCTTTGGCCTTTCCGTCATCGTTCAAATATCATTCTCGCCATTGCACTCTTCTTTTAGAGGGCACTCAGTTCTTGGTTCCACCATATCTTTCCTGGTCTAACCCGTGTTTTAACCCTTGGTGTACATTGTTGGGCCGCTTTCAACAATATTAATTGTAATTCATCTATGTAGTTCATAACATCGTCTGGTTCACCATCACAAATATTTGATGTTTGTAGAGTATCGCGTAACAATTTCCTATTAAATCGTAGCATATCCTTTTCTTGAGACCCATGATGCTGTTGTATTTTTTTTCTGTTTTGAACAGTTTTCCACTATGGTCAGACGAAATTCCAGGATCTATTCGCCAGTTATTAATCTCATTCTCTTGAATTCATTTTGTCACATAAATCTATTACTGACTGTCCTCTATCTCCTACAAACGTATATGCTCCATATTCATTCCATATAATTAAATCATGGCGTAGTGTAATATCTTATATCATCGCACCGTTCATATTTGTTAACCTGCCCCTTTCCAAATCGATGATCTCCCGTTGCCACCGACACATATCACTATATTGTTTTGCTTATTTCTGCACGGAAAATTATTCAACATTGCGATTTCATCTTTGCATGTGTCTTTCCCTCAGAAGTATGCACTTACTATTATGTAATTTTCTTCTTTATTAGAAATTCTACATGTTATCACATTTCTTTTACAGAATTCTCATCTTACTAAGTTCGGTGTTCACTACTACTATGCTTACCCAACTATGTTTCTTTTCTATCACTCTATAATTAATTTTGTTTTGACATGATTTTCTAAAACATGTGCATGATTCCTGAAAACATGCTACATCAGTTTCTTCTGTATCCAAGTAACATCTTTTTTCTTGCGACGCTATGATAGTCCTCTGTAAATTCAGTTGTAAAATTTTAATCTCCATAATTAATTATTATTAGTTCTATTTTCTCAGCTTTTTTATACTCCGGGCATGTCTTTTCTACTACTTTATGATTAGCATCTAATCCCCTTCTCTTACAGTTTGCACATTGAGAACTAGAACATTTATATGTACATGATTCATATCTGTAGCCATTTCCACTACAGTGACCGCAGGTATTGTCTATATTCTTACAATACTTCACCAGATGGCCAAATATTAGATACTTGTAACAAAGGACATGCGTCCTGCTCTCTGACACACGATAGCTCTCTAATCCGTTATATATTCTTCATTTACAATGTGTTTCCTAAATTTGTACTCCATGGCTATTAATCTTCCCACTGACAGTGTACTCTTTCTCAGCGTTGCAATTATCTATGTACTGTTGATGAAATCTTGTTTCTGCCAATTCCTCCAGATGTTGTTCAAAAATTCCGCATATACGTATCTCTTCAATATCACTCCGAATGTCATGCAAAACGATATAGGTCTGCCTCCACTTCGGCTGGTGTAAAGTTATCTCCTCATCTCCTTGCAACTTGGTCTTCAGCTTTCCAATATCCTTCTCAGTCTCACCCACAACTACGAAACTTTTATTTTAATTCTTTCTCCTTTCCATTATATTTACTTTGCCTTTTTCCTTCGTTACTAAGTTCACTTCCCTAACCCTTATACTTTTATTGGTCCCCACTTCCTTACCCTGGGAGGACCCTCTCAATACATTTCTTTTAATTCTTTCTTGATTTTACCTTTCAATACTTCGGAAAACAATTGATCCCTAGTTTGTCGAAGTTGTAACTCCTCTTCCGCGTCTGTTGTCTTCGTAACTAATCTCTCATCTTCCATCCTAATAGTTTCCATTCCGCAAGATTCCTTCATTTGTCCCATTAGCATTTGTATATCCTCAATTTCTCTGCAACACCCCAAGCTTTACTGTCTCTAACATTTCGTTCCTTCTCTTCCCTCATCAATTGTTCACCTATCATATTCCATCTCTCGTCCAAAATATTTACTAATCTTTCATTCTGCTTTCGAATATCTTCCCGAAAAGAACAGTCTGCAGAAACCACGTCGTTTTCTCCCCAGATTCTCCATCTGACCCATCAAATCCATTATTCCCTTAAATGCCATTATCCTTTCTCTTAGTGTCGCATTTTCCTTTTTTAAACTCATAAATCCCGCACACCATCTTTTATCTTTTTCTATTGCTTCCCACACACTCTCCGAAACTAGTCACGTTCAAATATTTCGTTCAACCTCTTGTACAATGTATCCGCTTTATAAATTGCCCCTTTCATTTCATCGTATCGAATTTCCTATTCTTTCTCGTCCTTTTCGCATCAAAATCTAGTCATCCTTTGGTGTGCTGTTGTTACTTCACAATTTCTGCGGTGTATCATCTTCTAATTCTCCTGAAATGTACTTCTCCACTAAATCCATAATTTATTTCAAATTCCCGGTATTAAACCAAATTACTTTGTAAGATATTCAATCTGTATATTTGAAAATCTAGTATGAATAGCTTGAATTTTTATTGTTTAGCAAAGTCGTAATTTCTAATCATCAGTTTTCTTTAAATTACCATTCAGTTTTTTCAGTTTTCTTTTCATCACACAAATTTTCTCCATTTAATACCAAAAGATTCTGCGTTTGTGCGCCTACGATATCATCAACTGTTCTTGAGTTATCAGCAAAAGTTCGTTATTGAATGTTTTTCTGGGAAGCGATTTGCGTATATCAATCAAATTTAACCGAAAATTACCATGATAACTAATCATACAGTTCCATATAAGGCTCTTTACGTGTATATGATCACCGGACTAAGAGTATTTATTCCTGTTCATGTCCTAATGATAAAAGCACCTTCTACTATTGCACACTGTACTAGACCCTCCTGACGTACTATTTATTTGTTAGTTAGTTAATTATCATGACATACATTTTAATAAAACAATGACTTAACAATCTTGCCGTATTACAAATTATTTCCCTTTTTTCCCCAGTGCCGCGGCTTCCTGTAGTACACATATATCTATCGCATTATCCTCAACATATTTTATCATTTCATATGTACCTATTTGACGACGGTTTAAATTTTTCTGCAGGATTTTAATTCTCACAGTTTGTTGCTGCGCGTAAGATCTCTTTAACACGGCAGTACTCTGGAGTAATAGTACTAGTTACACCGTGATTAAATGGCTGAGCGTGACGAAGACAATTTATACATTTTCCTTTTTCTCTTTTCGTGGGGCATGTAGCTTATTTATGGTTCGTATCCCCACAATGACCGCACACTTCCTTCTCCTGTCTACAAGAGCGTGCCATATGACCGTACCTCATGCACCTGTAGCACCATATGGGTTCTAGATATTCCGCTGCTCTATGGGAATTTTACTGAGTGTACATCTTTCCGCGGCGCATAATGTCCGTGTATCATTCTCTTTTAAGCTCAACCACCCAGTTTTTTCGGGACCAAGTCGTGTTACCTATTTTTCTTATTATGCGAATGTCATTCCCTGTCACTCCATTCCTTTCTCGTAGGGCTTTTATAAATATCTCCTCATTCATTTCTGGCACACCGTATACTATTAATTTCGGACGTATTTTTTAAGAGAATCTCTTTTGTCGCATCCTGAACCTTCCCATGCAATTTATTATGCGACATTTCGTCACCTAATTCTAGTAGGACATTACCACGTCGTGTACTACGACATGCATCTACTGGTAGTGTTTTTTCCTCATCCAACATATTCCTTACACACTGCATTACATCTACATCTGCGTCACCTTTTATTTTCCCCATCAGTATTATCGTCTTTTTTCGTCGTTTTCGACGACTCACCACCTGTGCGAATGTCTCCTGCACATCATCCAATGTCTCATCACTCCTATCCATTCTTCTGGGTAATATTTTATTGACCAACGTACCCACCAGGGTCTCCCGTCCCTTCTCAAGTATGCGTTGCTGACGTACTCTGTCATCGAATTTTCTCATTCCTTGTAAACAGCCATTTGTCAGCATTAACACAGACGTTGAAGATTGCACTTATAGAAGGCAACGCCAGTTATTTCATCACTGACCACGAATCGCCTGATGATATTTATCAGTTTTTTCGGATTGAGAAATGTCAGTAATTTCTGTAATTCTTAATCAGATGTATGCGACGTGGACGACAAATGGAAAAATTTGTGAATTCAGTTCACTGCTGAAAGGTGTAAAAGCGTTGCCCACAGAAGGGGGCTGACTCAAATTTTCTTTGAATGGGGGAGGAGGTCCGAAAAATGGAGTTTCTTTGGAAGTTTAGAATATTTCATAGTTAAATAATAAAAATACTTTTGAAAATAGCTTACATTAAAATAAAAATCATAACAAGTTTACGAACAATTTAACATGAGAAATAATTTCTATTCTTTTTTGAAACTGATTAATAAATCGTAAAAAGCAATGCCAAGCAGAGATGTATTGAGATCACTGAATAAGCAGGCAATTACTGTAATAAGATCTAGGTCACCTCGTGTTTATCAAAAGAGCGGAGGTGTTGTGTCCCGTCAGGGAACGAATCAACAAGAACAAGGTAAAACTCAACAACGGGTTTTATTGCAGTAATTGTTACAGTGAACAATTATATCCGGGCCAAGCGGACTACAAAAAATACCAAAAGCGTAGCATTGTCGTTATCCAAGAGTTCTAGCAGTCCAGTATTCCGGTGTTCCGTGAGAGTGATCCAAAGTCGATAGTAGCGTGGTTGTTGTCGTTGATAAGGTTTGTAGATCGTCGTAGCTCGTAACTCTCTCTGCTCACTCCGCTTCACTCTTCATCTGTGGTGCCTTTCCACCGCCCTTATATATCCACCGCCCTGGAGGCGATGGCGGCGGTGGCGGTGGCGGTGGCCATGCGCGGAGGGCCCTCCGCGCAGGGCGTCTGGTGGGGAAGGAGAGGCTCCTCCTTCGCTCGCTCCACTTGAGCGCGCCCGGCACGACGTCGGCCGAGGCGGCCCGAGCTGTCCCGATAGCTGCTGCGACGGCGGCAAATACCATTAGTGGTACGCATACCACAGAAAGACTCATCGCATTCGCGTGAAACAAGATGTGGCAACACATACCTGCCTCTATCTTGCAATGATAAGATTTCACAACAGACAGCAGATCTAGAAAACAGAGTTTCATTATTCTTTGCACTTAAGATACATTGCTTTACCTCCAGTGTTTTCGTTTATTGTACGCGATCAAGGTCGGAGCACAATTTTGTATCTCGTCTTTTTTCCCATGTTTCGCCGTTCGCGAGCCTACGTGTTTTTGTTATAGCGTTTAATGTAATTTGCGTGAAATTACTCAGTTTTTACTGTGTTGACAAAAGCTTTTTCGTAAGAAACTAACTCTGTACAAGAATGCGTATATTGGAATGGTGGTTCAATACAATATTTAGAGAAGACAAGTGGAGAGAACTTTTCCAAAAAACACATTTAAAAATTTAAAAATAATGAAATAAGCAAAACTAAAGTGATGTGCAACGGTAGTGGATATTGTGAACTATAGTCTTGTGAACGTAGAAACCATAATAGGTTACTACGTGCGGTATAAGGTAAGGACAGATATCTTGTCTCGAATTATACGTTAATAGTGGCTTCTTTATTATAATTTTTGTTCACCAGCACCATACTCTTTACAAATTATGCAACATTTTTCTTTTGGATTTTCCCGCCCTTAGTTTCTTAAAATCGAGTGAGAAATCTGCTAATTGCCTCATCCTCTTTCTTTATATACCTTTTATGTGAAGTAGGGATCGTGTATTTGAGATACTTATCCTGTGAAATTGGATTCATCGTGACAAACCTCGAAATCTGAGTTGAGCGCATAAGAATCTCAATATGCATGGAAAGTCAATATTGTAATAAATAATTTTTTGTTACTGTTTTTTATAAATAATGAAAGAATTTTAGTATTCGCGAGTTTATGCAAGCACGAAAGTAAAACATTTGTCAATAAGAGCCCTTGACCGGGCGCAGGCCAGGACCTTTTTGGGAGAGGGGTCCATCGAAGGTCGAACAATAGGTCATGGAAGGGAGGATGAGCTCCTAGCTTGAGCAGGCGTCGAAACATGGCCCGAAATTTATAGCAGGCAGCTGGTGATATTTTCCATAATGATAATAAATAACTTTTAGCAACTTTGAAAAAGGGTCTGGCAAGTTTCAAAATAAAATGATGAAAGAAGAAGGACGATAGTCGTTAGAAATGAGCGTCCAGACACTGTGGAAGGAGGGAACACAAAAGAAATTGTGAGGTGGTGACAAATTATAGGAAAAGTACGAGGAGGCTGAGTTTTGTAAAAGAAAAGTCGGAGAACCCTTCGCCAAAAGGAGATTCCAATTAGTAAGCTGTTGATCGATGCAGGTCCAAATCTTGAGAACCTAAGAAAAAGGGATAGAGAGGGAGCTAAGGTGACGATTGGACGAGGGTCCCGGAGATGATAGAAGAGAGGCAAAATGATATTTAGCAGACACGTCAAACTTAAGTGGTTGTTTTCTGAGGGCAAAGGAGTGGATTTTTCCGTTTTACTTATGAATGGGCCATTGTAAGAATTGTGCGTCTCATATATGTTGATTGTCAGCTGGAAGACACTTTAGGAAAAGTACTGACTCACGTGACGGAATAGTGTTAGTAATGATAAGCTTTGTTATTGGGCAAGAAAAAAAACCGTCATCAAAAGTTGAACGTGTCGCGTTGGTACATAGCGATACAACAATAATATACAATGTCGCGTTGGTCGTTGCTATGTATATATTTAGCGTTGTCTTTGTCCCAACGTCGGGAGAGGATAGGCCCCAGAGGAAATAATTAGAATACTCGCTTGGCAATAGTTAGAGTAATTCTGTATTCAGGTTTTTGGCGTTTGGTTAATAAAACATTGACACATATAAACTATAACAAAGGTTTAATAATTGAGTTTGCACATAAGCTCGAAAAGAGCTTTAATTAAAAAGTTATAATGAGCAAGTGATTACATAGTTATGTTAAATGCCCTTATTGGAGCGAGAGATCAATATATTGCATTAGCATGTTCTAAAGACTCGTAAGGACGTCAAGGTCCATTTAGAATGTTCCATATGCTTCCAATTATCGTCAATTAAGACCGTCATCAAAACTGTTGTCGGCTGCGCTCCGTGAAGCCGCGCGGGACGCTCTTGCGTCCCATCGCCGACACACCCAGTCTCGGGCACGTCACATCGTCTCCAGCGAGTTCCCCATAAAAGAGATGACGATCATGAAGCAGAAGAGAAGGCAAGGCCCTCGGATGGACGGTAACCAGTTTAAGTAACCGTGAGGGGTGTGCGGGGGGATTGGTTTGTAACTTCCCGAAAGCGCCACGTACCCTGAAACTGCCCTGGTAAGGGTGGGGAATTCCATGTGGATATTTGAAAGTATTGAGGAGCTCTTCATGGTAGGAGAAGTCATTGGGAAGGGAGTCGTTGCACACGGCTCTACGATAATTTGTGGAGATGGTAAGGCGTTGTCTTATGGATTAAATGCAATTAGGAAGAAAGAGGAAGGAATGTCACACGGAGGGAAGTGACAGAGTGCAGTGGCGTGGCGAGTCATACGATCGTGTGTCATCTCGGGCGAGTCATACGATCGGTGTCACCGCAGAGAAAAATAGGTTCTCTGGGAACCTCACCACAAAGACGGGACAAACATGAAGAGTTTCTTATCTCTCGCGGCTGACGCCATGAAGATCCGTCTGGCGAGTCACGATTAAAATGACATTAACAATTTAAACTATCGATTTAATGATCCGCCCTGGAAATATATTATAAAATTCTTGCGTAATGTCAGCTTTGAGTAATATTATAAACCTTTGCGTAATGTCAGCCCCGTGACATAAACTCCCCTTCAAATTTGGCCGGTCCCACGGCCAAGGTAAGTACGTAAGGCACTAAGCAATGGAACATCCGGACCCTGTCGTTTAACAATGTATACGCGAAGCGCATTATAAACTACACTGAAAGAAAAGCACAGAAAAAACATAAATACAAAAGTGTAGAACCTAACAAAAAAATAAAAAACACACAAGGGTGTGAGGAAAACGTGTCGGTAACATAATAAAAACTCTACAGTACAGAATACAGCGTACTGGTAGACACAAACAGGAAATGTCTCGATACAGAGCAAAAATCAAAAAATAGTGTGTTAAATTGTACGCAAATCAGAGTGCGTCACGGGAAAATAAAGTTCAAGTAACACAAGTGATACATAGTGTGGTATGTGTTAACAAACAAAACATAAACAATACGTAAAAGATTGATGGATACAAAGAAAAATATTACAAAAGAAAATGTCCTATTTCTTGAGAGGACATAAAGATTATTCTTGAATACCTAAATGCTTCTTCAGAATACATGAAAAGATCTACTGAATACATAGAAAGGTATCTTTTGAATACATGAAAAGTATTTTCTGAATTCATAAAAAGTTATTTGAATAGGTTCAAAAATCTGCAGATAGCACAAAAAGTTCAAGTGAATACATAAAAATCTTCGGATAACAGAAAAAGTTCATATAACTAGTTTCCTGATGTGTTAAACAATCAGTGAACGGAAAATAAGTAGTGAATTCTACACTGGGCAGTGAGGGACGTCGAAATGACCATTAAATGTTCAGTATGAAAATGCTCATCCAAATAACAGCTCACTTCGCAGCATCGTCTTGAGATGGACGAGGGAGGGAAACACGTACTCTACCCCAACGTGCTGCGCAGAGCAAACTGTTGTAGACCAGCGGGAGATATAACTGAAGTCTCCGCAAGCAAACGTTGTGCCAGACGACAGGAGACGTCAAAAACACCGTATCCATGTCGTTCTCCAATTCTAGGGAACTCAGCAAACTCATGGTGGCACGCAGCACATGACATGGGCGTGTTAACAGAATAAAGAGAGNGAGACAAAAAAAAGACATCGGCGGGACGGAGGCGGCGGCGAACTGTAGGCGGAAGCGACGGCACTCTGGCCGAGACGCCCAGGCTCCATCCCGCGTCCCGTCTGATGCCGGTGCGGCCGTCCGGGCGGGCAAACCGCGTGGAACGTAGCCTCGCCGGGGGTGGTATCCACCCTAGTCGCTCACCGCGAGGTGGGCTTACGTTGCGGAGCACATGAAAATGTGGGGGCACAAGAAGTACCCTTCCGCACTAATGTACGTTCTAGAGGCGGGCAACCAATGAATACTAAGGCACAACACCAATGAATACTAAGGCATAGCAGTGCCGACACTAGACGGCATTGACCAGTACTTGCACTGACGGTAATACAATAAAGTTCGTGCATACGTTTTACTAGCGTTCACGTTGGAATACGAAGCAAGTATGCGAGAGAAATTTTCTCATGAAACATTTTTTTAGCAAGTATAAAAATTATTGCACTACGATAAACACTACACAAGAAGGGTGGATTATCAAAGTGATAATCACGCTACACACAATATAGTCTAAGTGTACAAACTTTAAGATAGATATAACAATAATTAATTGTTTCTTTAACTAACTAGTGAAATTAAATCGTACATATCGATCAATAACCATGTGAGATGGATTACTTAATACAGGCAAGCATAACTTTAAAAACCTGTGAAATTGTAACTGTGGCAACCAGAGGTGAAGAACCATGACATTATTAATATGGTTTTATAATATCGAGGCTAACGTAAAACTATACTCCTCGGATAATGTAGAAATATTAAACTTACAAATATCACATTTTATTATGATACTTCTGTCCAGGTGGACTTACATCGTGTAGCTAAGTTCGTGACCCGTCCTGGGTACGAAATGAAACCACCCGTTTCTATTACGGAGGTTTTCCTTTATCAACTAACATGATTCATTAGAGCACAGCGGCTCTCTTTTCCCAAGATCGAGATTGCGGGATAACCGAAATCCAATAATGCGAATCATCTTTTTAAAAAAATACAGGAGTGGGAGAAACTCTACTCTTCTGTAAAAACATAGCTGGGGCGCGAGAAGAGTGAATCAGACCATTCGTATATGACGCAAATATACAACGCAAATGTCTCAGTCGGTCTACCGTCCACTATGTCAGAACTCAAAAGTCCTTACAGGACGAAACACAACAATCCTACCCACAGATGGCGATGGGTGAACAAACCATAGCCTACGGTGGATAGAATGGTGTGGGTGAGCACGGGGGAGGGAGTGTTCAATTCCTTGCCCCGAGCTCTCTACTCAAGTGTTATACAACGCAAAACCTTATACCAAAAAAATTAAAAATTCAAACAAAACTTCCTTAATCAAAGGGATTCGCCTTTGACATAAGGGAACGGACGCTCCCAACACTTCAGACGGATCTCAACGTGGATCTGGCCCGTGAACAGGTATCAACACTTCTTACCTGTGCTCAAGAAGCAATAAAATTCACGACGGTTCTCTCATCTACTACGTTTAAATCCCCAGAAGCAACGTAATAGTTTCATCGAAAATGGTTCTGACATGATCCCTCAAGATAATTTTAATAACCGTCGCGTGTCTGATTCAGCCTCTCCAACGCAAAAGTAAAGAAAAGGAAAAAATATATGAGTGACTGTTTCAGCGCGTTGGCTAGTACTACGCCAGTCACGATAAATATTCCCGCTAACATATCACTTAAAATTCTTAGGCCACTCTAACAGCACGTACCCCGGGGAAATATATTGCAAACGCCGGGGGGATCATTACGTCTGAACATCCAACTTGCTAATGTCGAAGCTAAATTCCATAATAAATGTAGATTAACTCCTAAATCGGAGCGAAATTTTTGTTATATAAAAACACTGACTATTTATTAGTCAGACATTCCGCTTTGTTTTTTAAAAAAAGGTGACTACATTCTTGTTATAATATAATCGTGCAAATAATTTGAATTCATAAATACAAAAGAAAATTTCGTAATGCAAATCCCATTTAACTTCGATTTAATTTTTTAAAAATTATAAACGATAAGATAGTTACTTCAGGAATGTCTAAGAAAAATCAACCTAAAAATCTATCTCCAAAAAGAGAAAATAGCACTATTATCTATAGGAAAAATAAATTGTCAACTGTCGGCATTTAAAGAAGAATAATTATAATTCATTCTTATGAAATAATCAGTCAAATGAAATATGGAACATACAGGTAGACAAACAGATACAAATAAATTTACTTATAGAAGTTAACAGTGTAATTGTGAAAATTAAATCCTTGGAATATAATTCAGGTAAAAAGGTATACACAAAGCCTTTTTTCCAGAAGAAATCAACGGTTTAAGACTATCAGTTCATTTTAAACACGTATTTATTTAACATATTTATTTCTTAATATAGTTATATCGTATGAAGAATATGCATTATGGAATTATAGCAATGACTTATTTTTTTCAATTATTTAAGATCAATCATTTATTTAAGAACATTAATTATACAAAATCATTGTATCTCTCAACCTTACTTACGTCTCGCTGCGACGTATAAATTTACCCTGCTATCGATTAATCTTACGCAAGCCAAGCGTATCTTTCTGCGCAAACTAGCGGACTTCTTAATCACACGTGATCGCTACCCCCCTATGGAGAAAATCTAGGAGGAACGACGCGCCTGCTGGATAAATGTCTCTTTTTACAGAGGGCTTCCCCAATTATCAACAATCCTGCACGTCGTATCACGCGTGCGCTTCCTGAGATTTCCACAAGACTGTCAAAGGGACTCCCCGTCCTTACTGAGACAGCCGACAGGAATCGTAATGATTCATTGGTTATCTGAATCATCTAAGCGAGGCTATTACGCCTGCCCGTGGTATAAAGCTTATTTCTCAACATGCATGATTTCTGTTAATTCGCGTTCACGCTTCCTGTCGATTCAATAATTCACCGGTGAAACAATTCTAAATGGACCTCTATACTCAAGAAAAAATGTATCAACTCATAACATCTCCCAACGTTTACGAGATGGATTCAAGATTAGTATCAGTTCTCCCAACTGAAAACTAATAACTGCGGCGGGCGTCATACCGCTCACAATAAACTAACAATGGATGCCGCGTTTTGCGTCTTCTGCGACACGCTGAATTATACTGACTGCCATTGCCCGAGGTCTGAGGCAAAGCAAAAATTACAAAGTTACTTAGGGAGGACCTGCACATGTGTCCTCTATCAAAACTTAATATCTCTGTCGGCACTCTGTGCTTTGAAAAAATCCGTTTTATTAAAAACTTAAGCCATTTGGGGCGGCGTCTCGGCCCCCAAGGCTTGAGCCTCATACCATCTGGTTGCAAAATTTATATAAACTGAAAACCGAACGAGGTAAGTGGCTAACGAGATCCGTTTCAACCCGGGAAAATTGTTCACCTGTGATTGGGGGTATCAATTCTCCGGCCGGCTTCTGGCTAGTTATCCTTTTCCTGATTAGTTATCGACGACTGCGCTCAGAGGCTCATACTTCTTATATAATCCGAGCCAAAAATATTCACAACTGATTATATCTAAGGTTCGAGCAAACCCCATTTTGCAAGTATTTAATCACTATTAAATACGGAAGGCCACGAGTTTATTGTATTTTTATAATATAAAAACTGCAACTGAAAATAATTCTTTTTCGTAAATAACTAGATCATCAATTAATTTTATCTCAATAACAAAAAAACAACGACGAAGTCACTTCTCTTGACGACTCAGCGTCCATCGCACTCGGGCATCGACTACAACTAATTACCATTATCACTAAGTAATTAAACTCGAACTACAAGCGTCACTCGATTTTACTTCAATTACTTCCATTGATCCACGACATACGATAATTTATTCCATTAATACTTCTTTATTTCACTGAATTATGATTTCAGAATTCAAACTCGAAATTCAAAAATACAAAAATTCAAATCCGACTCCAAATTCAAATATTTAAATCTAAATCATCGGAAATCAAATGAAATCAAAATCTTGATGAGTACTTCCCGGAACTTACTTTTTTTTTGTTTTCGGTTCAAGACTGCTTTTCTAAAATACTGTTTTCCTTTATTTAGAAATTTAATTCTAACCTTCTATCGATTTGAATGATTTATCTCCNTCTATAATATGAGTTACAATTTTATTTGTCACACAAAGCACAGGAGATAATTTTCATTAAATGAAAATGTGGACGCACAAAGAAACTTCGATTGTCTCTTGCAACAAAATTAACTCATACTTTCCAAGGGAACGCAGTTTTGGCATCAATAGCCAAAATCACTCATCCGAAACGTTTCCAACATTTAAGAATGAGTTTGTCAGAACGCTTTAGTTATTCTACGTACTTAATTATACTTCTCAAACATACGGTCAAATCACGGAAATATTCAAATAAGCAATAGCGACATTTTACGCATCTCTCCAAGTTAAAATCTGATAACCCTAAAACTAATATTAAGCAATCTAACGTTGAAAATTTTATCCGCCAAGATCCGGTCAGCTGTTTTGTTCGCTAAAACCCGGACTCGGTGCATAGTAATCGACCGACTGGCGATTCGCCTACTGTCCGTGCTTCCGGTCACGGACACGTCACAGCGGTTTTCTCGAGATAACTAACGTTTTGGGAGAGCGTCCTTGCATACGCGCGTTTCATTCACAACTTTTAACTTTTATTTCATTAATCCCTAACATCACGATAACTCAGACATTACTACCAAAAGATACTGACATTTAATTTAACATTATACAAACAATTTTCAATAATGAAGAAAAACTTCAAATTAAACGAAATAACCTAAACGTATGAGGATTTTACTAATTTTATCCACTCCAACCTCGCGAAGGAAACGTGATAACTTCCATAGTTCATTATTTACGGCTTTTAACTCGATTATCAACTAGATTCACAATGTTAATTATTATTCATTTATGAAATAGCCCACTGTTCAATAAAATACGTCAGTCATTTAGAATAATGACGTAACAAATACTTTAATTATATAACAATAATATAAAAATACTTTGCAGGGGATCGAATGTATCCCCTCCGGATCTGTGATTTGGAATAAAAATAATCTTACAATATTTTAATCATATCGTATTATGAATTATCATGAATCAAATAAGAGTTAAGAAAAGGTGTATTAACTACAATTTTATTTATTTATTTTTTGTTCATTTATTTTTCCTAATTGCTGAATGCCGTTCATAGAATAAGCATGTATTTACGACCTACAACACAGTCTGCAGAAACTTTGATTTGAAATCATTTACTATATAGGCGACGAAATGAGCTTAATTGTATAAAATGGTGGTTGAGGTGACTTGGATAAATTGACATGGAAAGACCCAATTCAAAAAGGAACTGGTAACTATACGACATATAAAATTTCTACTTCAGCAATCCGTTAATATTCAAGCACTCAAAATAAAAATGTAGTTAATACTATACAAATATACTACTGAAAGATAGTCACAAGCTTTGTTATACTTAATCATACGTGCACAATAATTGCAATATCAAAATCATAAAAACTACAAACAACTATCGATTTTCACCTCTTCGAAAATGATTTCTACGACTGTCGCCATAATAAACAGTAATCAATTCTCAGTGCTTCACGGGCTCGGACGCTATTTACCGATTGACCCGTGTATAAAGAAAGTCCCTTAGTCACATATACATTTTGTACGGTTCGGGAGCAGTTTACCGATAATATCCGTACCAAAATAAGACCCTATATACTTATACTAAGCTTAAATCTCTCTTATTCTATGCGCTAGCCTAGTGGCCGAATTTCGGGCGGCCTCCTCCGGACATGAATGAGCGGAGTGTCTTAGTCTGACGCACTAGAATTTCATTCGTTAAGCGTCCATTACGAGTTGTCTCGTATCTCGCGCCCGAAGCAGGGCGATACCCCTCCCCGCTCAAGATAGAACCGTAAACGTTCAAGAACTGAAACAAAGATTACCTAATACAAATGACAGCAGATGAATTGTCAAGGATTCCGTAAATACTAATGTCCCAAGTATTATTAATATCTAAAAAATAATCAAAGATCCTCGTAATACTGCAAAACAACTAAAGACAAGAAAGAACAGCAACAAAGGGAGTCTGCTTCTTCATTCATTATAAATAAACATTGAATTAAGTGAATTATGAATTGAGTCTAATTCTTGAGAAAAGAACTAGAAAATGAGAAAATCCCTATCTGCCTCAGGTTCCGAGTATGTCGGATTTGTTACTAAATTTAGTGATTTAACTATTAACAAATCTTACGTTATTTGAATTTTTTAGAATTTTTACAATATAATCCTCATTTATTATACATTGGTAATTATAGGCTTAAAAGTATGATAATTGTAAGAGATTAGGTAAGAACATTTTGGTTAAAACAGTACATTTTGTCTACACTCCCTGCACAAAGGATGGGAAACGGATTCAGTATAATGTGTGAAAGTATTGTTTAATTTGTATTCACCACAAAGATAATTTTATAATTTAGCAAATGTTATTATTTTCTATATGGTCACATGACACTGGTGACAAAACCCTACTTGAAAATTGAACCCTGCCAGTGTACTAATATTCAAAATATAATGTATTCACAGAAAATATGGGTATATTTATGAATAATTAATTACTAGACAATGCAATGCAATGTGAAAGTAAGCATGGCATGACTTACAAGAAAACGATTCCTTACAGTTCAGGGAAAGGAAATTAAAATTTTTAATCTAGGAAAACTCTACCCTGGATCATCTATATCTTATATTAGATCTTATAGGATATGTCATACTCACATCAATGTCACTAAATTTTGTAAATATAAAGCTAACCCATTAAACTAGCTTATCCTGAAACCTGAAACTATAATTTTACTTCTTCAAAACTTCAAAGCCTACAGTTTTGCAGTTCAGACGGCAAAGGCTGCAGAGGTGTTCAATGAAACACTGATAACTGTGAAGTAATAAAGTATGCATAAAAAATTTCTGTATCATAATTTTCTATCTTTTTTTTCTTTTTTTGAAATTTCACAAGAGAATTTAAAAGTAATTACAAACAATTAACGTATCTTTTGAAAAATGTGAATTATGATACAGATTGACAAAATATCAGAATAAAAAAGTTAATGCAGTATTTCTGAACAATCAACTTGATTCAGACAGGCAAGATTTGTAAATTATTTGGGAAAGAAAAATTAAAAAATAGGGAAAAAACATAAGAAAATATTGAGCGGTGTTATAACAAGAGAGAAAGATAAAAATTAAATTTAAAAAATGTGTGTTAAGATCACAATTAATGATCTGAGAAAGAGTGTTAACAAGAATGATAAAAGTAGTGTAATACTTGATCATTGTGTTAATGAAGACCAGAAAATGAAATGGGACGATCTTGGAGATTATGGATAAAGAAGAAAATTTAAAAAAAAAAAAAAGATGTCAAAGATATAGAAACTATTCAAAATTAGGGCTCTAATGACTTGCCGTTGAGGAGTCCTAAAGGCATGCACGCGCACACACACAGACACGCATGGACAGAGACACACACACAAACTCCTCCGCCAACTGGTGAGAAAAGAGCATTGGAGAGCGTTCCCAGTTGCTGATGCAGTCTTTCATCAGAATGATCAATAAGGTCCTCAAAATATATTAATAACAATTAATTTCTATAAATTAATAACAATATGTGACTTACTACCAACTTATTTTAATTTCCCTACCTGCACACCTTTCTGAAGATTTATCATTCCAGCATATCCACAGTCGCTCATTAAGGTTTGTAAAGCATAGTAAGTGTAATTTTGAAGTTACTCTTCAAAAAGAGAATTAATACATTATGATTCATAGTCCTACTAACAAATAAAAAGAAGAGAAAGACATTTTCACTAGATCATGAAACAATTACCCATTCAATGAAAGAAAACTTCCACATGAGTGAGACAAGGGATATGTCATGAACAAATAATAAATGTTAAAAATAGAGGCATATTGTGTTTCTATGCACATAAAATAAAAATAAAGTGACACTGATCTATTATATTCAGTTTATAAATTATCTTTACAAAACACTTATACCCCCCACCTCAAGTGTTATTAGCTATATAACTTGAAAGTTATGAATTTGAATATTTTAATTGAATCTAAAGTCTTAGTTCACTATGGAACTGCATCAAACAACTTCTGTGCTATTTCAGAGCCAGGTTGACTTTTTCCCCCTAAAGTTTGCTTCATTATATGTAATTGTTCTTGGTATATTTAACACTCCCACACAGGTCAATCATTCATTAACTTATTAAAGCTTCTTCTCATCAATCAAATGAATACATGGTGATACATTTCATGCTTCACATCAATATTGTAACTGAATTGTGTCATATAGTATCTGTAACTTTCTCACTCAAGGATAATCCAAACACCAAATTGTTTGGATAAATTGTTAATACATCTTTTAAAGTAATTTCTTAAATGAGGATATGCATCAAAATCAGCTGTGAAATAGTTATCATGAATCACATATTACAGCATTACATTAATGATTTTTTTTAAAATAAACCAAACAGAATTGGACATCAACACATACGAATGGCTAGGCGACGGTGGTCTGCCCCATATCTCACACTGTGAGGAGCCTTCAAATGGGTCACCTATATTAACATTAGCATGTAAATTTGAACTTCAAATTATGATAAACATTTCTATTACAGTAAAATAAGTATGTTAATAGCTCAGCATAATATTAAAAATAAATATAATTTGAAATGCAAATTTGTTACGTAGTCTTAATTATGGCATCCAAATAAAGTTGTGTGTGGTTTGAATATGGAATCCTATTAAAGTAGCTCCCATCTCAGGCCTCATTAAGTGTAGTTAAATCATTGATGAAGACATATCCCATGAGATAGGTATACAAATGAATATATATCCATTGGAATATGTACAATACACAGATTTTGGTAAAAATTATCACAATAAAATAAACAAAAATATACATTCAAATAATTGAAATATCTACAATAATTGAAATATACATTTAAAGATTGTTTGTTAAGTATAACAATTTATACACAGTTCATTCAACTTAAAAGATAATTTTTTTGTGATATAATAATCAAACATGACCTAATTAATACAATATTTTCACAGTAGTATCTTGTTTCCGTTCCAATTATGTTAGCATCAACGTATTGAATACTGCAGTTAGACATTTATTACACACCTGTACACCGCAAAAATTCTTTTACAATACACAAGGGATATTTATTATGTATCATCTTCCAATAATATGATTGCTTTTCACTGCAACAAAGAACTCTTCAAATGATTTTCATTTTCACAATATGTCTTCTTGACTTGTTCGATTCTGTTTACCTAACCCAATGATCATTCTGTTGAACATAAGTATGAAAAAACTCGTATAATATACCAAAACATTCACACGAATATAGGAAGTGCTTGTACTGCAAACTTGAATACTGTTTAATTTCCCGCTTTCATGGCGCCATGTTGGAAGGAAGATATCTCACCCTCCTCAACCAGGGCTGACACCCACTTCGTAACGCGTGATAATACCCTCATATGTTCAAACTCGAAAATTGATTTTTGGAAAAATTTGAAACGTTTTACTGAAAAGAAATACATTTTCCGAGGGTGCTTTTTACGATGCAGACATAAATGTCTTTCTTTTTACGAAAATCAACAAGGTCGGCTGGAGTCGATTCATCAGCGTGCGTTTATGGTTATTTATTAATTTAGTAATAAACAAGGAAAAAGTAAAAAGGGTGCAATTTAGTGTTTAGAATGATGAGTAATTTGACGTTTGTTGCATTTAAAAATTATTTTCCAGTAAAGAGATATCGACATGTATATTCTACCTTACGCCAGCCGGCAAAAACCCAATTTTTTAAATCAAAATGTAAAAAAAAAAAACTGGAGGGATGCAAGTAATTTTTTTTACATTTTTGGTGGGTGCTATTTAAGAAGAAGCGGAAAACATGTTCATTTGTCCAAAAATTAAAAAATGTTGGGCTGGTGTGTGGGCGGGGCTGACTCGTGAACGGCATAGGTAGTAGAAACGACAGCGAGATACGGAAATGGTTTAGGGAGTAGGAATGACGGTCGGGAAGAATTATTGCGTTTTTAAAGATCAGTTCTCGACGAATTATATCAACTATTATGGTTATATTGGATGATTTTGTGGATAAAGTGCGTAAAGAACAATATTGTTGTATTATCTATTTAAAGATATAAAACAATAATTACTAATCATATTTTTAAAAATAATGAAAAAGTCACAGTTCAAAAACAGTATTTATGAAAAACTTTTGATTGATTTATTGTATACAGTATTGTTGAATATATCATATGACCTTTAGTTGGGCTTAACACAATATTTGTTGTGACAGTTTTTTAGTTGCCAGTGTAAAAGGGTTTAGATTTTTTATATTTCATAATTTGTTTTTACGTTGCTGTGTGTACGATTTGTTTATTCTGAAGTAATCTATAAAAGAGGCTTCGTTATTATTAAGCAGACATATTTTATATGATATCACTGAGTTTTCTCGAATAACTAAACGTGGCAATGAATTTTAATATTTAGAAAGTCGAAGAACGACGGATCACCAGAAGGAACGATTGGTATGAACTAAACACTGAAAGAACTCGTTCTTTTGGAATCATTCGTACATGATCGTCACATCTCTAACTCGCGAACATACTATATACCTCAGTCTTCGCTGTGGTAAGGTCGTTAAAGGGTCGTTATGTGTAATCTTATCTTGAACGTCGGCGACATGGGTACCTCCCTTTCAATTTCGGGACTAACCTGAAAACAAGACTGGAACAGAACCAGGTCCTGTCTAATAATGAAATATGGTAA
>NNCF01126068.1:0-18904 GCA_002313205.1 Laupala kohalensis
TTCAGCCAATCAAGTGCCACAAAAAAAACTAAAACAAAAGACAGTCGAGAGCAAGAAGAACTCATCACTCTTGTTAGCTACTCTCGAGTACGCGCACGTTCAATGTGAACTCCGATACCGTGTTTTCCTCACGACCGCTAATAGCTTCTATTCACTCAATTACTGAATATATAGTGCTTAACCAGTGTCCAGCTACACTGTTACATAAATATAATAACATTATAGAATTATAATTTGAAAATTGCAACTACAAGACAATTAAGCTGCTAGTAACATTATTCAATCCAGTTAAATAACTTTCACCTAACGGAAAGGGACATTTGTGTTATTTTGTGAACCAATTATGTGTATATGCGTGAAATACTAGTGTGGTGATAGTGTAACTCTTGTACGCTGCTTCCAGCTCAACATGAGTCGTGACAATCAAAGAAATTGTTTGAGACAGTCTTTCAATTTTGCTCATTATCATATTTCCGTCATTCGACGTTTATTAACTTCAGAGTCATATGTTAACTTATCAATACAAGATTGATCTCTTCATATTGGCATTTATCGAGTTGACAGTCATTTATTGTAACATTTTCTATTTCATTCTTTATCTTGTTGATTTTAATTATCTTGTCTTACAGGAATTTAACTAATATTTTGTGTGTGTACTTCAATGTGATCATATCTCAATTATATGTATTTTTTAATGTGTTTCTCAATGTATATAATTATTGTTTACAGCTGACTAAACGTCACAATTCTCAAATCAATCAATAAACCTATAGCTGTTTATTTCAAATGGAAATCAAAGTCTTTTATTAATCAATTTAGCTAACGTTGAGTAAACGTTAATGTTGATTTATTTTCATTTGATGTTGTTTTCTGGTTAGGTATAATTTAATTCAAAAATTTATCCTTATGATATTTTAATTTCTAATGGAGTCCTTAACAACATACCATGCAGGTTAGATATAGTTGACATCAATTACACCAGCCACTACGACATCACGTTGTTTACTCTGAGAAATGCTCAGTACATAAAATTCCACTTGAGTTTGAATTCGGGTTTCTATATTTTCTAACTTATATTTATTTCAGTGTGGTTTGTGACAGATTTCAATCCCTTGGAGAGAGTTTCACTTCAATCTGAAATCTTACGTTAAATATAGTTACCCTCATTCAGATTGTCATTTATATACATACAAATATAATTCTCCTTATTTTCCAGCTCATCCTCGTGGCTCGTGTTGAAGCGTTCCGACGTCTTTACCACAACATTGTGCATGCGTGTTGAAATCCGCCTCTAGACCTTTCTTTATCTACTCCTATTTTTGTTACAAGTCTGTAATAGTTCACGTCACTTGTGAAGATACTAAGTGACAGCGATATTTTCGTAACTTGTGCAAATAGCGATTCCACAAGTGGTACCAAAAGTGAGCGTACCGTAGCGCGATCTGGGCGCGATTATTTGTACGAATTGTGTCAATAGCGATAACATACTCTGGCAGCCAGTGGCGTGCTCTGGATGCGGTAATTTGCACGAACTAAGGTGGGAACAACACACCAAGTTAGTCAAATCACTGAGACGTATAATTGTTTTCTTTATTTTTATTGTAATTGTCGTAATACACAGAAATATGAATAATAATGATGACAAACATGATCTAATTTCTATCTATCAGTTAATAGTATAGTACAAAAAGCATTCAAGAACTCAATTGACTCATTTGAAATGCACAAGAGCATGTAAAAACATGGTGGCCGATCGCAACGGTTTCGTGATTTCGGAAAAATCTCGGAAAAAGTGAAATATTATTCTCAGATGGCCGGTGATCTATAGATAAAAATGATGTAAAGTACTACGGAAAATGTACTACAAATCAAAGTAATCTTCCATCACTTTCGTGATTTAAAAGCTGGTTTTATTTTGTAAATAAGTGTTTTCTCCATAAGACGCAATGTATTACATCAGTAATTCTAATGGCAGTTATTTTATTTAAATAGCCGGTGAGGTTTGTTCTACAAGTTGAAATCACAATAAGTACATGTCACTCTGTTTATTTATGCCGATTTCAGGTATTTTAGTGACTTAATTCTACCTACGCTAGTATACCTTAAGGTCATCGCAATTCAGTGCGTTGTGGTAAGGTAGCCAGGCCATTCATGTTAGACCAGGCAACGGATAATCCCAATGATGCAGCCCGAAAAAATTTAAGAAAGATATCATCATGTAAATTGGAAATTCTAAGACACCCCACGTTTTTGAAGAATCGTATAGGTCATTTTTTACAGTATGCCCTCAACGTGCAAATTTGTATTTTTCATGTTTAGTTTTGATCAAGTGCTGGATCATCATTCACGTAGACAATTTTTGAAACAAATATAGGTTATTCACAAAATTACTATCGATAATTTTTATGTCTTCTTTATTTGGGCAATATTCCAGTTTCAAAATAAAAAATTCACACAACTAAAAGCGGAGGATCCATTTTACACTGTCGGGTAAAATATCCCATTTTGACAATAAAAATAGGGATGTTATTATCAACCAGTCCTTTGCAAATAAAAAGGAATAGGGTCTTTCAAACAATATCCACCTTGGTTTAGAACATTTCAACCATTTTTGGCATTGTGACATTTGGCAACCATGTAACATTAGGCAACCATGGCAAATATTGGGGGTAAATCATGGCAAATATTGGGGTAAACTAAAATATTGGGGATAAATCATTAAACTAATTTCAACTAATTAACGAACAGTGTGCATCAGAATATCCTCCCTCCATAAGCTGAAACCAAAAAAGAGTTTAGACTTGTAACAATCATTGCCAGAAAAGAAAACATTGGTCTTTGAAATAAAACAGTCGCTTTGCAACTTAAAAGGCAACATAACTTTTCTGTCTAGGATCATTACCAGAGTCACTATGTCGAAAAAAACATGAAAATACGCAAATTTCGACTTTTGGGGACTTATTGCAAAAATGATTGACCACATCTACAATTCTCAAGAAGAAGAGAGTCTTAGATTTTTTATTTTACACGAGAAAACTGCTTGCTGCTTTCTGAACATTTTAGGACTTTATCATTGGGAAGATTTCCCGTTCTCTGGTTTATCATAGTTGACTCGTTGCCAAGCAGTCAATCACGATTGCTTCAACTGCGCAAATAATTGCGTCTGGACCGCGCCACCGACTTGCTTACAAGATGCAGTAGAATGCGACGATTAGGAATGCCATCACAGGAGGACAAAATGGAGTACGATACAAAAAGGGGATAATTTAAAAAGGTGATTAAAGCGGCAAAACTTAAAGTTGGGATAATTTCTTACAAGAAATGATAAGTCAAGTTGGGAAATACCATAAAAAATAGTGACAGGAAAAAAAGGAATATGGTACAGTTTTGGAAGGGAAAAGGATGGAGGATCATGGCAAAGGATAGGGGAAAATATAGTAAATGATTTATATCCACGGGATGATGTGGCACAAAGGCAATGTAATATAGTAGAAGATACAAAAGAAGAGATACAAATGACATAGAATAAGTTGCATGAAATTGTAAAAGAGTTAAGAGAGCGCAAATCCCCTGGGTACGATGGTTTCACTCATGAATTAAAACAAAAGGTATAAAAGGACATAAAAGAAGAAATGCTGGAAATTTGTAACATATGTATTGACCAGAGAGCAGTACCAAGACAACGGAAGATATCAGTAAAAAAAATTCCTCAAAGTAAGTGATAGAGAAGTAAAAATCCACACTTCTATAGGTTAATATTTCTATATCCAACAATGGGAAACAGAATTTTTAGGGGAAAAAGGCATATAGATGAAAACAGTATTGGTTCCGAAAAAGGCGAAGTACAGAGAAGGCAATACAGAGACTTCTTAAAGATATAAATGACCGACAAGATCAATATTGCTTATGCATCTTTATTGGAGGGGGGCATTTGATACTGTCACGTGGAATCTCCTATTACAAACTTATGTAAATTTGAGTCTACCAAAATATTTACGAATGATATTAAAGTCGAAATTCACAAATAGAGTAATGTGTTACAAAATAGGTGAGGCAAGTATTTTGTGAGATGCTACACGAGGGTGTCCGCAAGGATCAACGACTGGTCCTACTCACTGGTTAGTAATTATGGACACAGTTCTACAATACATAAAAACATTAGGAGCCCCTTACATAGCATATGCGGATGATTTGGTCGTGGTGATGGAGGGACTAAGTCGGAAAAATTATAAGAACGGACACAGATGATTAATAAAATAGATAGGTATTGTGAAAACAAAAAAAACTACACATATCATAGATAAAAACTAGAATAATGTGGATACGACATGCAGTGGAGAATAGAAGAGATCCAACTTTGCGAATAAAAGGACATAAAATAAATGTGATAAGGCAACAACGTAGATGAAAGGCAATAATTATAGATGAAAGATTACACTTTGACACACACATAACACATGCCATAGAAAGAGCATAAATTTTTTTAGTCTTCTAAGACTTGGGATTAATAAATTTAACATAGGAAGTGATGGTGTAAAACATATTTACGTAGGAGCAGAGTGACCAAAGTTAATATATGGCAGTAGTGTACGGGGGGAAAAGATTGTGTACCAGAAATTTGAGGGAAAAATGAGACAAATACAACATTTGTACCTAAGACAAATTATAGAATGTTACAGTACGGTATCTTCAGAAGCAATAGAAGTCCTAACATGTTTAATTTCTATTTATATATTCAGAAAATACGATATCAAAGGCTAATCCGTAATAAACAAAGATATTGCTAAATGGAAAATAATTAGTTGGAAATACAGCAGAACAATGTATGGAACTACAAAAAAAATTAACAAACAGTTGGCAGATTAGGTGGGAGAAAATCCAGAAGGGAAGAGAAACATACAGATTTATAAAGGAGGTAAAATATGCACAAAAGAATAACAAATGATTATAAAACCACTCCATACATTATTGAATTTTGGACAGGACATGGAAACTTCGGAAGCTACCTTCAGAGAATAGGGAAAAAAGATGGTCTTTGTGTATGTTCGAAAGGAATAGAAACACCTGATCTTGTCATATCAGACTGTCCACTCTATGGTAGAGAGAGAGAGAGTGAGAGAGCAAATTACATCAAAACTATAAAACAAATGGGACAGCAACCAATGCAGAATATGAGCCAACTAATTAAGGCAAAGTACATATATCAAGAACATGTAGAATATATAACGCAGTTAGGATTATTACGGGATGCGTATAACGCGACATAGAACTATACAATGTGCAGGATATGGATAAGAGAAAAGAAAACACCAGGAAGAACAAAACACTGGAGATAATATAAGATATTGGTTGAATGTTATTAAAGAATATTTTGTAAATGTCGTGAAATTAAATAATGAAATGTGTCGTGTAATGTCGGGAGATGTAGACCGACAATAAATAAATAAATTAAAAAAAAAAATTATAAATAAATAAATAAAAATATAAATAAATAAATAAAAATATAAATAAATAAATAAATAAATAAATAAATAAATAAATAAATAAATAAATAAATAAATAAATAAATAAATAAATAAATAAATAAATAAATAAATGTCGCGCCGCGGTACGCTCACTGTTGACACAACGTATGAAAACAGTGAAAACCCACATAGTGGACTCGCTATTATCACAACTTGTGCAAATACCATCAGTCTAATTTACATTTGTCACAAATACATACTTAGTTGCAATAGACAAACTTTAGAAGATAAAATCCACCAAGCAGATACCCTTCTCACTTGTCGGTAAGACACTTAAAAAAACACGTCCTCATAAAAAAACTGTTTTAACAGCATCTAGTAAAGACAGCTAACACCTTTCACGAAGTAAACAATATTCAAAGTTATATAAAATTCAAAAAAATAATTTTTATAAATGGAACAGATTGCATATTTTTGCAAATCGATTCCTTACATCCATACTTATCCATAATTTTGAAATTAAAAAAATCGTCCCTTCCTGGTATTTTGGAAAATGTTTGGTTAAAAAAATGATTTTACAAATCGGGCATTTTTCTTTCAAAACATCTCGCCAACTATTGAAAAATGAACTTATGTTGGATTTCGTCAATGAATCCAATACACTAAGATAAATCAAAAGATCACCCCATAGAGTTTAAATACTAAAAAAAAGTTTTTTATAAGTAAAAAGACTTGCTGGTTTTTACAATTGAATCATTACATCCAAATTGATGATTCAATTACATCGAATCATTACATCGAAATTCTTTTTAATTTTTCCAAAAATTAAAAAGAATGCCATACGGAGAAATTTCGGAAGTTAAATTGTTTTACACAGTCGACTTTTTTGCATTTGAAACATCTCGACTAGTTTTGACGAGAAATAAACTAGTTTTCGTTAACAAATCTAGTTCCTACCTGGAAACTATTCTCCGCACCCTAGGTTCTTAGCACAAGGCATTTCTTATTCTTCACTCGTCCTACATACTCATAGCTTGAATTGTATAAAGGTAGTGGTGAAAAACTTGGGAAGCCTATCTTAACATTTTTGAAGATAGTACGTTTAAATTTGCCAAAAACATGTAATTATCTTCGGGGAGGGGAGAGGTCATTTAAAGAGACCTGTAATGTAGTTTTTGTAAATTTGTATTTAACTGGGATATTCTATATTCTCTATTATAAACCTGTCTAATATGTCGTAATTTATTTTTTTCGGTAATAAAGAGTGTCTTATTATAATGATACACGTACATTCCATGACTCATTATTGGCACATTAATTGAAATTAATGCTTAATGTTGGCAATTATCATTGACAATCATAAAAAGTAGATATTTCCCTATTTGGGAATAATCATGCAGGTAAAATGTAGAAGTTTGGGAAAATATTGGAACGGGAGAAATCCCCAGGCTCCCCCCTTAATCCTGGATAGACTGAACAAATACCATCGCAGTCATTAAGGTTTAGGAAGTAGGTAGGTAGATCCAAACCCTTGGTGCTCTCGCGGCGCACATGCGCCCACAAATTGATACTTTTTTTACCCTTTACTTTTTTGTACAGAAGCAAAATTTGCAGTCTTTGCTTCAGTCATTAAAATGCAATAGAACTCAAATCGTTAGAATGAATAACTTTCAGTATATCATTGTGAAATGAGACGTTGTGAAATTCGTAGAATTCAAGTTGTGAAAGAAAAATCTTATGAACATAATAAATTGTAAGTGGCATGTCTTACAATTTACTATGTTCACAAGATATGTCTTATGAGCCATATCTGTGAAATAAACTTTAGAGTGACATCTCTCAGTACAGGGACAAAGAATCTTCCTGGGTTAAAAATGGGAACAGCTGCCTGACAATTGTCTCCAAAAGTTGAGTGTCCCATAAAATATGTAAACTGTACTCTTGATACGTTTTTGTGAGAGACTAATACAATAAATCCAACAAAAGAGATTCTGCTGCTTCCGAAGGTACAATTTCGTTCTTGATAATGCAGCTGGTATGCAATAAGAGACCGAAGTTTACTCGACCCTTTACTATAGAAGTTATTGTTATTTTTAAAAGAATAACATTTTTACCATTTTTATTATTAGATTGCAAAACCAGACTAAAAAATTCTTAGTTTATAAAACCGAACTGACCTTTAAAATCACTGAAAATCGTCATCTGATCTTTCTTCTTTTTCTTCTTCTTCCTCTTCATCGTTGTCCTCTTCATATATAAGATGGTCTTCACTGCCATCATAGGCTAAACAATGTTCTGGGTGTGTGATGGCGGGGCGGGAGGGAGACAGTGTTAGCAAGCTTGTGAATCCCCGCAACTCATGTTCGTCGCATCGGTGCACTGCTGCTGCCAGTTGAATCCAATGTTGCCAGATAGAGATATGTTTCCCGCGGCATAGAATATATGGCCATTTTTAAGACCGGCGGGAATTTTAAATGAAACACTGGACATTTTTATATTAATTTGGAGTATAAGACGCACATGAATTTTGGAGGCAATTTTTTGAAGAAAAAAGTGCGTCTTATAGTCCTTAAAATACGGTATATATATTCCTTCAAAAAAGCATGTATTTACCTGTGACAGGTGTAATATCTATATAATATGTATTTAAAAACTATCGCGTATTCGAATGCAACCTTGTGTCAAAATTTCAAAGCAATCTCTGAAGAACTTTCGGAGATTTAAGATTTTGGACAAACGAACATTTACATTTTAATTTATGTATATTATGTTGTTTGATGTATATCAAAATGTGCATTTAGATTGTTAAACATCAATATAGTGTGACTTACTATTTTCAGATGCAGCAATAGAATATCAATAAAAATATTAAGAAATTTCATAAAATGTCAACTACACAATGTTAACAATGTTGTTTTATAACAATGTAACAATGTTTGGGAAAATATTTTGACCTGTTATAGAGGTTTATAATAATTAAGAGGACTACTCTTCAGATTTTTTTTCGCAGGTTACATAGTGGAAATATTGTAGATAATGAAATGACTTATTTCTTTACTAAAAAATATACCATGAACCAATCTGATTCTTATATAAATGAGGGTTAAATACAAAGCAAAGCATTTTTATAAGACAATGTCGGTGAAGTGGGGCTCCGTTGTAACCTCTCATCGATGCAGACGTGCTAGCTCACAAATCATAGTTCTTATTTTATTTAATTCGATTTAAACATTTGTTGTTTAAAATTATTTGATAATGGCACTTCACGTGGCTTTAGAAAAGCGTGGAGCGTCGATATGTTTTGATCGATTTTTCATGTCGAGAATTGGAAAGCGGAAAACTATAGCAATTAGAAAATGTTCCATTGCTTTAATTACTTAGTTATTTAAAAATATGTGTACCGTTTGAGTTTATTGGTTTAAAATATAGTTGAAAAAAAACCGTAAGAAAGTATAAGCAACGCGAGTGATATAAAGCAGTTACTTTTTACAGCCTAGTGAAAACATGTACCGAAACAAATTTTTTTGTACATATTTATTAAAAAACTGACTGCTGCCTGGAATTATCTTTCAACGACATAATGAGTACTGCCCCGCATTGTCTAAAAATGCTACATGTACCAAAGTGCTATATAGAATTCCTTGCATGTTGCCAATATTACATAGCAAATGCTACATAAAGCATTACATGTAGCAAAGTGTTATATAGCATTTTGCTTCAGGTGTCAAATAGCACATAACACTTTGGTTCATAGTATTTAGTTGAGACGAAAAGTCGAGAAGGAAGCGCTGAAGAAGGGCATGTTGAAAGAGGGGAAGGTGTCGGTCGTCTTTCAGCTTTGAAGCAGCTTTCGCGCTGCGCGCGTCTGCACTAGACGGAGCGAGGAAATTTGTCAGAGTCTCTTCAAAGAAAGAACGTATTTCTGAGTGAGGAAAAATTTCACCTCAAAAAATTCTTGGGCACTGCCAAAGATACATTATACACCAGTTTTAATATATTTTTCTGCAATCATCTCATACTTGTATTTTTTATTTAATTTACTTGATATTAAGCTTATGAAACGTCGAAATCTTAAAGTATACCTGTTTACTTTTGAGAGATATCGCTGCGAATTGATGTAGTGACATGGCTACATTTCAAGTCAAGAATTTTTATCAAATGACACAATATACGATTACGAGATTGGTTGTTAATACCTAGAAAAGATGTGTATGTTGCGTTAACATTTGCCATTAATACTAAATTACAATGATAGTTTGTAAGATTTCATTGGTTTCGGATCTTGCGAACCCTCTTCACCTGTCGTTTGGTGGCTTAGATGTGTAGGAAAATGATGTGTGCAACACAAACTTCACCAGAAGGACAAGTATGATAACTGAGAATGATAACCCTGGGTGCAAAGTAAAAAATATGTCTAGTAGGAAAAATAGGTCACATGAGTCGATTCTAGTTTAAGGTCTTCAAGGATTATGTACTTATGATACAGGCAAGGGCTGGGTACAATATCTGGGGAAGAAAATTGGAACACTTAGTAGCAAAATTATATCTCCTCACAAAGGGTTTTTATAATACAAGGACATGTACTACAGAATGGTTTTCAAACAAGGTACGACAAGAGACCTACTTTTGGAGCAATGAGAAGATGAATGAACATTCATCAATTTCTTAAAACTCAACTTGTCACTCGAGAGTTTGAACTAGAATCTTCCCAATCGCTTCACTCTATTTCACGAATTTTGATCAATAGAAAATAAGAAGATTAATGGAAATAGCAGGAATGCACGACCGTTGCTTAGTAATTTTCAATTAACTCTCGGCGATTATTATATGCAAATAATGACGTTGTAGTGATATTCGGGATAGAACTAGGAAAAACAATGTGACTTCTATGCATAAAAGTTGGTAGATAATGTAAACAGTCGTTATATTCCATTCTGAACGTTCATTACGTGGAATTATTCAGGGTTATAGGTGTATGAATCTAATGAACGCAAGGTAGAAAATGTATGAATTATCATCTTTCACTCGGACAATTATGAAAAAAGTTAGATTTTTCTTAAGTTGTAAAGTAATTGTGAACTCCCAATGAATTTTTTGAATAAACTCATAGTGTTGAGGTCTGAAGTGAAAGGTATGTATTGAAATGCATAAGAAGTTTAGTTTAAATACGAAGTTAATATACAGAATATGGTACTGAAGTACTAAGAAGAAGACAATTCAAATAATTGTGTCAGATATGATATTTGAAATGGATTATTGCATTCATGGTCTTAATAAATAAGTTCCACTTTGAGAAGTTCATGAAAAGAAAATTACTGGACAAAATGTTAATAAATTGATAATAGATTACATAGGATATGATAGTCTATTTTCTAAAAACAGAGAGGTTCAAAATTTCTCCACTTGTTGGAAATAGTGCTATAAACAATATTGTAAAACGAAATAAGAATGAAGATATCGGTTAAAATATTTTTAAACGTTTTTAAAACGAGTTACAAACCATGTGTAACGCGGCGTCCATAATTTTCTGGAAGCACGTTGAATCACATTATTGTGTTCTCAACAGTAGCACTTAGCGAATCTGTTCATTGCAATCGTATTCATAATAACATTTTTTTTCGGCCCGCAAGTTATAGTACATTTTACATCAAATTTTTCATCAAACGTTGGGGGCACAACTTTATGCTGTAAATCTACGCTGTCAGAATTAGTGCTTTAGGTGGCGTGTCCTGGGAGAGAATATAGAGAATGGTGTACGGAATGATCGACAATTTGAAACATTTTATTATACTACTAAATATTAAAAATACTTTTTGAAAATGAAGAAGTATACTATTAATTTTTCCAGATTGAAATAATACAAATTTGTTGATGAGAACCAAAATATAGCGTTACAAATAAATTAATATTACCCTATACATTAGTTTTATTCCTCGGACAGCATTTTGCCAAACGCTCAAGCCGAGCCGGTACGATCCATCTAAAATAGCCCGCGAACTAAGAAACGTTTTAGCTGATTATTGTCGAAGCTGGCATTATACTTTTTACTGGTCCCGGCAGTAATGTTGAATTTTGTCTTACCCCTTTGAGATGCATATCACTATTCGCTTCAATGTAGAGGGACCCAATAGAGACGGGAAACTATCGAATGTTGTGACTGTCGACATCCATGGATAATTAATAGCCATCTATCGATTGTTTCCGGTAGTCACATTTTATACAGTTGAAAAATTTCCAACAACTTCGTACACCTCCACAGGGTGGTTTTAAATCAGCTTGACACATTCCATTAGTGATTGGAAACGATGGAATCTTTTCTTCGGAAATCGGTAGAAGTAATTAAAAATAACTTTTCCAGATTAGAGAAATTTCCGATCATATTGATTATGAAGAGTAAAACAGCTTAATCAAGTCTCAGCAAGTTCCTTTGCAGTTAAATTGACAGCATAATATACCTACTTTCAATATAGTTTCCTTTCTTATACACGATTAGATTATGAAGTTAACTCAATAGATGCGTAGTTACCTAATTTTGTGTGGTGCAAAATTTATCAAGGTTAGAAAAACTGAAAATTGTTAGTTTTGGATCATAAACAAGGGATATATGTAGGTGTGCAATTTATAAACACATAAAATGAAACAATTTGATGAACTATTTTGTTAAAAACGGTAGAAACAAAAGAGTTTATGAGTATTTAACTCAGGTCTTCAATTCTGTTATTTTAAAAAAGTCACAAAATCACTCACAATTTAATAAAATATGATGAAGATACATGTTCTTGCAACTTTCTTTTTGCATTTTGCTAAATGAAAACGGGCATGTCAATATTATTAGTTTTAATTGTTAAAAGACGTTTATCAATTACCGGAAAAAATATGTTTCGAAATTTATTTTTGACTCAAGTGTCTTGGAAAACCAACGGGAATCTCCTCCAGCTCTACTAACCAAATTCTGTCATTAACCTGCATTACAAAACCTCTTCGGTTATTATATCCTCACAAGTCAATCGATAGGGATACTACTTGACAACCCTTCCAATTTCCAGTTACTACTCAGAAGTTATTTCAACAGAAACTGGAACTTTATAGACCATATCCATGTCAAACCTCGAAATGAAAGTACGAAGAAGAAACTAAATTTCGTATTACAATATTGCCAAGATTTTTCTCGCAAACGTTTCAACAGTTCTCAAAACGAAACAGGGCAGAATCAAATATTGCGATGTGAAAATCTTGATGAGTCACTAAGGTTCAGTTCAAATGTTCACATCACAAGAATATTTAAAATGGATTATTGATTCTCGAAATATATCATCAATAACGTATATTTTTACTATATGCAAGAATATTAAGATAAAGTTTCATTAAAATTACAAAATTAATTTCATTTCACAAAATTAAGAACATTGTATTGTGTATACAAAATTTGCAAATTTTCATTTTACTAAAGGTATTCGAACGTTGAACGCGAAATCACAAGATATGATAATTGGTTATTAGACCTTTGAAACAAGTTTCGAGTAAGTGTATTAACGCTCCGATGAAATGCATCTCCAGCTTATTAGATCCTGCCCGCCGTAGCTCTTCCTTCAAGCCACGTCTAGCCATCGACAAAACCAACGACCTGGAGGCGGAGGCGATAAATAACGGGCGCAGTCAATTTACAGCGAGGACAATGTTTGTGCGCTAGGTTAAGAGTCCCGGACTCGCACTCCCGACCTCACCGGCTTCATCGTCCTCACTTTCTACCCTCATTCCCCAACTCTTCCCGTTGTAACAACGCCGCCTGCAGTGTCAAGATAAGCAAAGTGGAGGGAGAGAGACAGGGTGGGAACTGAGGGGTGTTAGAGGTGGATAAAGCTTCTGTGGTTGAGAATGCATCACGATAAGGGATGGGGTAGTAATGGGGCTCAGAGAGGCCGTGGAAACAGAGGAGAATGCAGAAGATTCAATTGGAGGGAGTAGAGAACAGAGAAGGGTCGGTGGTTACGGTGTGAACATATTTTATGGAATTATTAAGGACTGAGCGGGTAATGTTCACAAGATCTAAAAGGAAGACCATAAAATATATTGTTTTTCTCTCGTCGTATATGTTGCTTCTGAATACGGAAAAGGTCCCGGGCGTTATGTCCTGCGATAGCTGTACGTACTTTCTCTCGTTCACATTTCATAAACTAACAAGAAGGGAGATGTGCTTGCAGAATACTGTGTGATAGGATGTCATTGACTATATATGCTCAAATAAGAAAAGATATTGTGTCTTCATAATATTTGTAATTGTTCACAAAGATAATGTAATAACCTTTTCTCAAATTTCGAATTAGGTGACAAAATATATTGGCAATAAAAGTACACAAGTTTAAAGAAAATGAAAATAAACATATACGTTATTGTCGGTTCAGGAGCCACAGAATTTTTTCTTTCTTTTGAATTCATTCGTTGACTAATCGTTAGAGGAAATGGAAAAGTGATAGATATTGGGAAATTTTTAATTTGCTAGTTCAGATGAATATTTTAAATTGCGAAGATAAATGAAGTTTTTAGATGTGCGCTCAATTGATACATTTTGTATTTGATTGGGCAGGTATATAAATCAATGATTGTAGGTTTAGTAAGAACAACCTCCTTCGTGTTCTTTCTGGACTTTTGGGTTTCTTTTAGAAGGGTCTCAATGAGAGAGCAATATTTTCTTTCAGGTTTGTAATAAAAAATAAAACATGGAATGTTTTCATTGATTAGTTTAATTACTTGACGTAAGTGACGTTGTACAATACCTGTATCAGGAGCAAACAAAACAATATCAGACGCACTAAATGTAATATTAGGAACCCTGTCTTTATAGTTACAGCTCCACATGGAGAATGAGAACCAAAATAAGGAGGAATAAAATAGTAATAAACCTTTTTTAAAACAAGCTATTATTTAAGCGATGGACCAAAACGAATAAGATAAGTTAAGGTTTTTATTAAAGTAATATCATGTCAAATGCTAATATCTCCAAACATGTTTCACATTAGTGGATTCTAATAAAAATAAATGTATTTACTATCTTTATCGCTGCAAATGACTTAATATTTTATGTTGAATTATTTGTCTTCAAAAGTTTGTTGCGTGAAATGTTCATAAAAATGGACCAATTAATTTTATTGGACAGTGACGGGTTGGTAAGTAAGTACTTGTCGATGTATGTATTTTATTTACGATGCGCGGAACAAGTTATTTGAAGACAAATAATACAACATAAAATATTAAATCATTTTCAGCGATAAAGATAGTAAGTGCGTTTATTTTTATTAGGATCCACTAATGTGAAACATGTATGGAGGTATTAGCATTTGACATGGTATTACTTTAATAGAAACCTTAACTTATCTCATTCGTTTTAGTACATCGCTTAGATAAAAGTTTGTTTAAAGAAAATTTTTATTTATTATTTTATTTTATACTTTTCAGTATTATAATTTGTTTATTTATTTGTCACAATAATTAATCTTGATTGTTCATTTGTAATTCTCAAAATACCGTTTAAACACTTGTATTAATATAAATAAATAACACAAATGATGTAGCATTCGTGAGATACATAAACATCTTTTGAGAAACGATCTTAATGATAAGATAAGAAGTTAAACACATTGCGAAGGTTATGCAATGTGTTGTACTTACTTGTATGAGAGAGATGAATTGTTTTTCAGGGAAAGTTTCCCGGAAATAATTCGCCGCGAGTTGTCTCGGAATAAAATCGTTATAAAGAAATAACCTTTCAAAAGTTTTTATTGGAAATAGGCATCAAATATTGCATTGTCAGAGAGAGGGTTTGTATATGTGTGCCAAATTTCAGTTCAATAGGTTGAGGGGAACTAGTTTAAAATTCAGTTGCAAGATTGGGCCCAAACATACGAACCAACGAGTGAAGTTATATAAACTTTATTGTCAAAAAAGCAGTTACAACTGTGTTTCACCACGTGGAGGACAATAAACCAATTTACTCTCCGGAAGCATGCAAGGGACCATCCCATCAATTCCAACCAAGGGCCCTAAGGTAGAGGCGGATTTAACATTTCAAAAACAATAAAAAATAGTTCGACACGTGTTATAGTATAAACAAAAACCAAAAAATATTTTTTTAATAAAACAGAAAAGTCATTACACAAATACATATTATTATCAAGCTATAAACCATTCGGAAAGTATTGTTATAATTCGTAACTATTAAATAACACTAAATTCGCTAACAATGATATCAATTTATGCCGTCTCTACTATCGGATTTTTTATTATAGACCCCTGACTTCTAATAGCTGTAGAGAGTACAAAAAATCGCATAAAAACACAGTTATCACCATTGGATTTGTAATTTTGTTTTGCATATACACAAGTGAAAAATTTGGTTTTATGAAAGAATATTAATTTTTTAAAACCTGAAATGTTTCAAAAAGCGTGCTACTTTTACGGTTTTTGCCAATACGTCGACTTTACTACTTTTTATAAAATAAACTAAGAGTGACAAAAATTATTCTTATTCAGCAAATGATCACTGATGTATTTGTGACAACATTTATTAATTTCAAGCTTCTACATGTAAAATATAATGAGTCATTAATTTTTGTCGAATACACTGCTAAAAACGACCAGACACATTATTAAGGGATAAAATTTATACTCTCGCACTCTGAAGAATGCTATGATCATATTACAATTAAATACAAACGTTTAAAACTATTTATGTAACTTCCAGCAAGTGATAAATAGAACCATGTTTTCAATTAGCGACCAGCGACGGATTTCAGTCACACGCATTGTTGCCGCACAAATCACTCCACAGCTTCTCCACATTCCACAGGCTGGACTGCGCCGCTGAAGACTGAATATGGCATTGGCAACAACGCGCGTGACTGTAATACACCGCTGGCCGATTATTCAAAACATGGTTTTATTTATCACTTGATGGAGGCTGAGTAAATAGTGTTATACAATTTAATTAAATTATAATGTGATCGTGGCACTCTTCTGAGCGACAGTATAAATTTTATTCCTTGTTAGATTATTAATGTGTCTGGCCATTTTTAGCAGTGGTTGCGAAAAATGTTAATAACTTGTTATATTTTGCATGAAGAAGCTCGAAATTTTTAAATGTTTTCACAAACATAATAACAATCATTCTCTAAATAAGAATTATTTTTGACACTTTTAGTTCATTGTATAAAAATTAGTAAAGTCGACGTATCGGGAAAAGCTGTGAAAATTTCGCGTTTTTTGAAACATTTCTGCTATTTTAAAAGTATTATTCATTCTTAGAATTATTGTTTTTATTTAAGTGAATGCACAATAACATGAAAATTTTTATGGTGTTAATTATTTTTTTCCATGATTTTTTGTGCCTTCTACAGCAGTTCAAAGTGAGGGGTCTATAATAAAAAAATCCGATGGTAGGCAAGAACCTAGCGAGTTTTTAGAAAAAATCCGCCTCTACCCGAAGGAAAACCGGAGAGAAACCCGGACCAGGATGGGGCTACAGAATTTATGTACACAACCGTGCCAGGGTTGAGTACACATACAACTACATTTATATGAGTAATAAGACATACTACTAGCATGCAGGAAAATTGTTTTGAAATTGTTTTAACATATTTTGAAAGTACTACAACAATGGCGTGATAAAGTACAGGACGGTTTTAATTTTTATTAAAATCAATAAATTCTTTTACAGTGTAGAAGCACTGGTGCAGGAGGTAGTTTTTAACCGCGGATTTGAAGATATTCAATTTCATAATATCTTTTATATTTTTGGGCAGGGAATTATATAGAACGATTCCCGAATGATACGGTCCTTTTTGGCAAAGAGTGGTTGACACCCTAGGGCAGGCCCAAGAAACAAGATAGGGCGAAAATGTCTGAGGTTTAACGCTTTAAGTAGTTTGCGCATAATACTTACCAGACTGCGCTATCAGTCACCCGGCCACCTATATTTCGTTCAGCGCTCAATAGATGGCTGCAAGATCGTGTTCACCCTTCTATTGACTTCTAGTGATCTTTGTTCATTACATTCGTGCGGTGCAGTGTGGAGCTCAGGCTGTGCCGTACCGTGTGATAAAGAATAGTGATTTTATATTGTGAAATGCCTCGAATTTTCGTGTGTTTCGTACCGGGGTGCTACAATGCAACAGGCAACCCGGAAATAACTTTCCACGCCTTCCCTACCCCACCAGAAAGGTAAGTAATTCTTGTCTCAGCGCCACTTCCCACATGGGCAGACGTACTTAGCTCAGTCGCTTTGCTGCGATTATTGTTGCTTATTTATTTATTTATAAATATATTTGTTACATTCTCTTGTAGACAACGGCAATGGATAAAGTGTCTGGGCCTGACTGGTGTGCGTGTCGCACGAAGTATGAGAGTCTGCTCAGCACATTTTACCCCGGACGACTTCCATGGTATGTTAAATGAAAACGAATGTTACATTGAATATTGAAATTTATTATCTGTAATATCTAAGTAATGTATTCATGAATGAATTCTGTATATTAAATGATGAACATAAATATAATATAATAATATTTTATTGAACCACATAGATCATAACAATGATGTATGGCGTGTCATAGTAGTGACAACAATGACAATAATATTTGCATATAAGAATAACAACAATGTAATCATTTTGATACATTTAACCATATTCATTTAACTTAGACTACGTAGAAATTAATATAAAATACTATTATTTTGTACTATTACGGAATATTAATATTTAATTAGGCTATGGTTATTAGATATCTATTGTAGGAATTCTATTATTTTATTTTTATTTTATTAATTTATTTCGAGGTCTATATTTATGCTAAAACAATCATTTTTCGCATCATGCTCCTTCTGCACCTTTCTTCTAATGATTATCTGCAATATATTGTATGTCATACATTAGTTATTGTCATTGAGGAATTCTTGTATGACTTACTTATTGCCTCTGAGGAATTCTTGTTTACTCAAGTAGTTTCTGTCGTAAATATGGTTTGTTTTGAATGCTTTCAGTGTATTAATGCTTTTTAGGTTCAGTGGTAACGCATTATATAGCTGTATACGTTCATTATATGTGCTTTTTTGGCTAAGAGTGTATGTGGTAGGTGATATTTCTTGCCTGTCTAGTGTTGTGAACATGAACAGTGGAATTAAATCTGTAGAATGGTCCTTTGTCTACTAGATCCTTTTTTACAAAGTACAAAGTTTCAAAAATGTACATGCATGGCAGTGGAAGTATTTTCAACTTTTCAAATAATGGTTTAGACATAGAAACTTTATTAGCGTTGGTAATTGTTCGTATTATTCTCTTCTGTAAACTAAAAGTTTGTTTTGTTTCTGGTGCTTGTCCCCAAAATATTATACCATATTTTAGAATGGAATGGACATTTGCATAATATACTGTTCGAAGGGTATCTGTT
>NNCF01126068.1:25275-103987 GCA_002313205.1 Laupala kohalensis
GAAAATCCAAACCCTCCCGAGAACTTGTGGGACGAGCCCCGTTTCGATATGGATTTGAGAAAAAACATACGAAGGGAGATCAGATACTGTTCCAGAGACCACATTCCTCAGTGAATGTAAAAAGACGCTTCAAAATCGGTTCATATTGTCCCAGCATAACGTTCAAACTGTTGGGTAGATTGTGTAGCCGTCGGCTGGTACTATATTTGAGACACTCCAGAAGAAAGTGTTCCACGGTAAGTGTTGTTTTACAAGTTTCGCAGATGGGGGGAAGTTCACCGCGCAAGAGATAACCATGGGTAAGATAGCAGTGGACAATACGAAGACGTGTAAAGATCACTTCTTCACGTCTGTTCGCACGGGATGATGACATCCAGGTCTTAACGGAGTCTTTTACCTTCCTCAGCTTCAAGGCGCGATTTTACCATTCGGCGTGCCATGTCTCAAGAAGAGACGATCTTATGGCAATCTTCGAATCTGTTGGTCGAACGAATGCCGAATGTTGATGTAGGAAGGAAGGGACGCACTTCTGTGAAGTGCACCCATAGGGTGCTGTCCCTTCCTACTTCAACATTCGGCATTCGTTCGACCAACATCCGAGTCCTCCCTCCTTACATATAACGTAACAGATGGCACACCTATTCTTCTCATGAAGACAGACCAAAGGACATACCCTTTAATAATACTATTACAACAATATTATATATATTATATTATATTATATTATATTATATTATATTATATTATATTATATTATATTATATTATATTTATACTAACAATATACAGTACGTTGGTGAAGACCATACAACAATCATACATTCGAGGTCATGAAGTAATGTGGTGACGTCTCTAGAAATTTCTTGAAATCGAGGTAATGAAGAATTGCCAACAAAATACGCCCAAGATGATGAAGTAAGCAATAACCAAATAAGGAATACCAATGCCACACTTTCATATAAATAAGAGATAAGTTCCAACAGGAGAGCATCAGTATGCCTTGTGATCTGTGTGCGCACGGTCGAGTATGCTGTCTCTGTCCAGCATGCAAGCCTTCTCTACACTATAACCAACAAATCTGCAAAATCTACGCTGCAATATTAGAAGAACTCACACTGGAACTCACACAGGTAACAATTACCAGCAATTTTGATACTAACGTTCATGATGGAACCGTGGGTATATCATATCCTCTCGAGCATTTCGCTCAACAATACTCGAAGATCTAACAGCCACATTTCCATTGATATTACATCCCCTATACGTCTATCATCAAGAAATGACGAACTCACATGCCACGAAAATTTACAATTTACAGGGGAACGTAGAAACATTAATTCAGTGCGTGATGAATCGAGCAACAGAGCTCATACAATATCTCCTACCACCATTAGACAATCCTCCGTGGACACTGGAATCAACAACACTCCTTCATTACGAACTCCACCCACACCAGACGTCTTCACCTACTCCCCAAACGCTTCCTCGGCCAGTAGAATCTTCCACGGACAAGACGACGCGGACAGCGAAAAGACGTCTTCATTTTGCAAAGCAATAGAAATATTTATCACTCAATACGACGACCAACCCGACAACAACAGTCGTAAATACTTCTACACGTTCGTTACCAGAAAACCCGACAAATTCGACGAATGCATTAAACAATACAGAGCAACACTCCAATCGAGTAAATGCAAACGTCCCACATCGTTCGCCTATGCACATCACGAAGACCACGTACACTTAATCTTCAGATCATCAACCGGAAATTCATCCAGATTTCTCAAACACTTAGCTGGACTAATAGCCTCTACATAGAAGCTAATCTCACAAGACGACGGATCAAGTTCCTCACAAAATTCTTGTTATATATCGTCCGTTACGGTATCCGCGTCTTTGTAAATGGGTTGGGAGACCTTCTAGAACACATAGGTAATGTATTCCACTCTACTTCTGAAATTGACGGAGAATCGCCAGAACAAATTTGTCAAAATTACACAGAAGAAAATAAAACTCTTCGTAATCTAAATGAAAATTTAATGTCTTAAAATCGACATAAACTTATTGATGTTTTAGAAGAAATAAAACAACAATATACATTTCATTTCTATTTGGAATATCTTCTTTTAGTGCCGCATGACATAAAAAGCAGACTACTAAAAGAACACGGAACATCAATTAAATCTTACATAAATATGCTTTGCCAAATTAACAATGCTGAAAAAAAGAGGTTTTACGAAATAAACATTACTTTTCGTTTATGAATGAACACTTAAAAGAAGAACCATTTTTCAATATTACACACATTAAATGGATAGAAAAACTATTTCAACAAAATAATATAGATCCTGCTGAATTTTACGCACATTTCATTTTAATACAACCCCGTTATTTTGAAAAGAAAAATGGTTTCGTGCTCATGGGAGATACCAATATGGGAAATTCACTTATTATGGGGAGTTTGCTTGAACCAATCCAACCAACAACAATTACTAAGTCAAAAGATCGCTCTACCTTTCACCTAGATCAACTTCCAATAAGTTCAGCAATACTATTTAATGAACCCTGGATAACACCAGCTAACGTTGGCGACTGGAAATTACGCTTGGAAGGGAAACGCATTGACGTAGACCAGAAACATTCTGACAAATAAAAGGTTTTACGTCAAAAGATCATAATTACTACTAATACACCATTAAATTACTGGCTAACTGAAAATGAAGCTGAACCATTGTTTAAAAGAATATTTACATATAAATTTAAACAACACATACCACAATACCTTAATTCTGAGACAAGATGGCTTTTCAACTTCTGAATTGTCAACGTAAGAGTGTCTGAGGTGTACAGTGCAGACACTGACCACAGGGCACTAATAGAGTCACTGCAGAGAACCACAAGCTGTATTGAAGATAGTTGAATGAACTTCAGCGCCTGAAAAAATGCGAATTTTTCAGCGGAGTACACGCTGCCAAAGGAATGGACGCGAAAAGAATGGGTGGCCCTATGGCAGTGGAAAGCAGTACCAACGGAATTATTCATTTCTGAGCCATCAGTGTATATGAACATATGATCCAAATAGAGGCTGTTTAGTTCTCCAAAGTGCTGTTGGTACACAACAGCTGGAGTGTCTTGCTTTGAAAGTTGAGATAGCCGAAAGTCGATGGTTGGTTGCATGAAGGACCAAGGTGGTATGAGAGAGTGTGGGTATTTCACTGGGGGAGGTAGTGTGATGAGGTTTTCCTCTAGCAGTTCATTAAAACGAACAACCGCTGGGCGGGGTAACGAAGGTCTTGCAGCGAAAGAAGAAATACATTTCGGGGAATGTAGGTGTTGCCGAGTGGGGTGATTTGAAACCCCCATCAGTTTCACTCCGTAAGATTCAAGTAGAATGTCACGTCTCTTGTTAAGAGATGGTTCGCCAGCGTCTACTAGTAAGCATTCTATTCGACTAGTGCGGAAAGCACCAGTTGCAATGCGGACTCCTGTATGATGAATACTGTTAAGGGTCCTGAGTGTCGACGGTGATGCAGAGGCGTAAACAATACTGCCATAATCTAATACAGACCGAACGAGACTTCTATACTGACGAAGAAGGCAAGTGATGATGATACGCTTAAGCAGCGAAGGAGGTTTAGGGAAGAATTACAACGGGATTTTAGTTTTCGAATGTGATTGCACCAAGTTAGTGTGCGGTCGAATGTGAGACCCAGGAATCTTGCGGAGTCAACGAAAGGAAGACGTTGGCCTCCGAGAAAAAGATCTATATCATTATGGAGATGGTATATCCTACAGAAATGCATACAGCATGACTTGGACACAGAAAAACTAAAGCCGGTAGACAGACATGCTCCATTCGTGTAAACGGTTTAAAACCAATTGCAGTTGTCTCTCGATGACAAAGATGCTGCTAGACGAATAATAGATGGCGAAGTCGTCACAAAGAGAAACGCATGTACCGGTTCTCGAACTGATGCAATCCTATTTATGGCTATGGGAAGGAGAGTGACGGTCAAGATTGAATCCTGTGGGACACCATTTTCCAAAGGATGATTCGATGATAAATAAGTACCGAGGCGAACGCGGAAAGAGCGTTGCGATAGGAAGCTCTCCAGGAACAGAAGAAGACAGCAACGGAATCCCCACGAGTGCATGTACGTAGGATTCCGTACCTCTATGTTGCATCATAAACCTGGTCTAAGTAAAAAAAGATGGCCACGAGGTGTTCCCTTAATATAAAAGCTGTTGAGATGGTAGATGACAACGCAACAAGGTGGTCTAGCGTTGACCGCTGTTTTCTGAAACCACATTGGATATTGGTCAGAACGTTTCGCGATTCAAGAGACCAAACGAGGCGACGATTTATCATTCTTTCTAACAATTTGCAAACGCAGCTTGTCAAAGAAACCGGTCGCAAGTGTGACGGATTCTAACGGTCTTTTCCCTCCTTCGGAAGTGGAATAATTATGGCCTCACGCCATTGAGCAGGGACGGTATGCTTATTCCAAATACAGTTATATAACTTCAGAAGGAATTTTATGCCTATCTCCGGAAGATGTTTTAGCATCGCATTATGACCGCATCAGGTCCGGCGGCTGTATTTTTCGAAGAAGCAAGGGCAGAGGTCAGCTCCGTCATAGAGAAAGGAATGTTATATTCCTCGTCTCTACAACTGTAGAAATCCAAGCAACACTTTTCCGCTCGAGCTTTCTGTTGAAGAAACGTTGGAGAAAAAACTGGAGGAGTTAGAGACTCTTTCGTAGTGCGATGCAAGTTCCTCAACGGTGACTTCGGGGTGAAGTTTCGACCCGTCCATTGATATTGAGACCAGGGATGGAAAAGGAGGACCACGTACCGTGAATCTTCCGAACTTTCTGCCATAGGACTGATGATGGAGTACGGCTTGTAAGACATGAAATGTAAGCCTTCCAGGAGGACGAATTACTTTCTCGAAGAGTTCGTTTTGATCTGGCTCTGTATCTTTTAAACTCAATGAGATTATCAACAATAGGATACTTATTAAGTCGCGCTAAAGCTTTCTTTCTAGCGCTGACCGCCTTTGCGCAATCCAAATTCCACCTTAAAACGGGGCAATGTCTTGGATTACGTGATGATTTTCGTGATGATTACGTGATGACAACGTCAGCGGCTTTTAAAACCGCGTTGGTGAAATGGGTTGCCATAGCATCCACATTGGCGAAGGACTCATCGCAAAGATTGATGTTGCGTTTAAACACATCCCAGTCTGCTTTTTTCAAAATCCAATGAGAGGGGTGTGAAACCGAGGGGCAAAACACGTTGAAATATATAAGAATCGGGTAGTGGTCACTCTCATACAGATCGTCAATAACTGTCCAGTTTAAGAGTGGGGAAAGAGAGGAACTGCAGAAGGCTAAATCCAGCACCGATCGGGAAGCTGTACAGAAATGGGTGGAGTGGTCTGTGTTAAGGAGCACTATATCTCGGCTATCTAATGATATTTGGCAATGATATCACCCTTTGGGCAGTTGTGTAAAGAACTCCACATTGAGTTATGGGCATTGAAATCCCCGACGATAAGAAATGGGGAAGGCAACTGGTCCATCAGACCGCGAAGATCTTTTTTCGTGAATGAAAGCCCAGGGGGGTTCAGATATTACAAACCGTAAATGTAAGGGATAATAGGCTCACCCTCATACATACGGTCTGAAAGACGCTTCATATAGAGACTTCTTTGGCATAGACTGAAGCGTCTACGAGCACAGCGACTCCGCCGTGTGCCCTGGGCCGTCTTCTAAATCCACCCTATAACAGGTATAGCCATGAGAGAAAAAAGAGTATTTTATTAAGAGATGTGTCTCTTGAAGACATACTATTTGAGGAGAACGACGAAACAATAAGAGCTTTAGGTCATCTGAACGGACATGTATGTAATTCAGATTCCAGGAAAGAATAGCCATGGTATGGAGTTTATCTGCTCCTCCTTCGATGTTTGGATTTTTTTCTGTGTATGATTTAAAGTCAGACCCTGCTGTGGTCTCCTCTTCAGGATAGTCGCCGTGATCACTGCTGGAGTGATCACTTTCGGACATAGCAAGTCCGCTATTTCTGCTCCTTGAGCGACGGCATAGGAAGCAGATCCGACATGGGAGTCTGACTTCAAAGCGTCGATTTTTCGGAGTTGAGGGGAGCGAGTTCTCCACCGAGGACGACTCCGAGATTGTACTCGGGGAGATTGCTTCTTCTTCGGTTTCACTTTCAGGGTGTTGGGTGATGTTGAAGTTGATATTGAAACGGACACTGAGTTTTTCTTGGGAGGTACCTTATACTTTGTGGGTGTAAGGATTTTGCACCCCAGAAATTCGTCTTTTAAGGTAGTGGGATCATCCAATGATGCCTGAATATCGGAATCACGCATCTTGGGTTTGAGAATGTCCTCCAAAACCACCTGACAGCCAAGAGAAACTGTAGATGGTTTCGGTGCGGTGACTGCTGTTGCGAAAGATTTGGTAACATTTATCGGATTTTTAATCAGGTACCGTCGCCTGGCCTCCGGGAAAGACATTGTTTCCGTAACGCGGATCCTTTGAATGTCTTTTTCCATTAGGTATTTGGCGCAGTTGCTGGAATTGGAAAGCTGGCTTTCCTTACAATTCATGTAGCACGGAGGTGACGAGCAATCTGACTCGTGCCACGGCTGTCCACAAATAAAACATACTTCGCAGGGTGATTGGCACCGGTATACGGTGTGACCGAATCTCTGGCACTTAAAGCAGCGCAGAGGATTCGGTACATATTGCCGCACTCGCAAGGTGTAAAAACCGCAGGATATTGATTTCGGTAACGAAGACTTGTCATACGACAGTACCCGTGTAGAGGTGGGGACTAACTTTCCTAGCACCTTCCTCTTAACTCTGTGGACGTTTACCACGCTTTGGGGCTCAAAGAATGCTTTGAGGTCATCTGATTCACGTGCGAAGTCTTCGTGATTTACGACGCCTTTGCACATGTTCAGGACAGGATGTGTTATCGTCTTTATTTTTAGGCCAGCAATTTCTGTCAATATCAGAATACTATAGATCTGCTTGTCTGTACGTGCCTCCAACAGAATTTCACCATTCCGCATAGACTGAAGCTTTCCGATGATATCATCAATTGCTTTTGCAAGACGAACTGAGCTGATTGACTAAAGGTCTTGTCTTCCTCTGTACATTTCATTAGAAGGAAGCGAGGTTTTGTCGGCCGGTCGATATCCTCCAAAAGAAACTGTGGAGATCCACAGTTTCGCCTCTTTCTAGAGGAAACTTCTAGAGGAAGAGGGCAAAATGGGGGGAATGACAAGAGGGGGACAGGTTGCGGGACAGTTTTTGGGGCAGTGGATTCCATATGTATGGATTTTCATTTCATCCCCGTGTTCCCCACCCACCAAGGAGTTCTACAAGGGGACACCCTACTGGGGTGCCAGGGTTGACACGGGGATATAGCGGGGACACGCAGGATTCTTTAAATATTTGCTCCAACGCCGTCGACCAACGAGAAGGACCACCTGCGTGCCCCCTCTCACCCTGGAGTTCAGTCGAAAACCGAGTCCGAGCAAATTGGTCGGGGTGGGTTAGCCCCCGATCGCCCGTCTAGAAGAGGCCGAGGCCAAAGCGAGAGTAATGGGGCGCATCTAGAGTACACGCAGAAGTACCTCAACTCACCAGGATTCCCATTCCCTTCGGCACGGGTTGCCATGCACGGCAAAACACATGGGTGAGCGTTCAGCACACATAAAAGGCCAGTAAAGAAGGTAAAAGCAGTAAAAATGAAAAACTAGGTAATTAGAAAAGGAAAGTACAAAAAAAAATACTTGAGAGACTAACTAGAAAAAAAGGTTATTGTTGAAATTCGCGATGGTCGACTTTTTATTTTGGCCGATTATACAAAGAATGACGCAAAAATAATATACATAATGGTATAGAGAACCACGCAAGAAATAACCCTTTCACTCCAGAATATTTTTTCACTTTGTGCTGGAGACGGAGAAACGTATATGAGAAACTATGTGCAATGGTTTTGCACTTCTAGTACAAAAATATAAGAATAAAAGAAGAAACTTCTGATGTCAGTAATGTTCATTTGTTTAACGAATCGTGTCCATTAGTAGACCCCTTCCTAATGACAAATGACAAATTTTGACTACTGATTTCATGGACTTCATACATAAGAATGTAATATAACTGTTAAAATCACCTTTCTATCCTTATTTGACAGCTTTGTGGATTTTGCGTAGAAATGAATGGGAGTATGATTGGACACGCATTAAAATTCGGGATAGAGAAAACAATAATGAATAGAATGTTTCTTCGAGAACCAAAAATTTTTTTTTGAAATTTTCTTTATTGACCATATAAAAGCATAATTTACGCATAGAACTTAAATTCATTTCCCCTCCTTGACAATTTTGAAAAAAAATTATCCGTTACTAAAAGGGCTTGCATAAACAGTGAACCTTGCCCTTACCAATGCACCAATTTTACGAATGTTTTGAATTTTTATGTTGTCGACTTCAAATAATGCTAATATATTTTTTAAAATTTTAATACCATCCATTACAAAAATGCAAATTTAGAAAATTTTGAAAAAAGAAACAGATTAAAACTCGACTTGTAGGTTGTAAAATTATGCACTATAAATGTAAAACGATGAAAATAAACATACAAATTATTTTCAAAATCCTTGCCTTTCCAATTTTTTCTTATTTCTCGGTAAAAATGGTTACAAGATTCTTTCAGTTTATAAATGAAAAATAGAAAACTTGGTTTAAGTTACCTCTCTCAACAAAAATTAGTAACAGTCGTTAGAAACGCGAACGAAACATTTTACTATACATATTATATATTAAATATATATGATATATATAAAAGCGTATTTAAGTTTTGAAAAACACTATCGTTTGAACACATTACTTTACCAAGTCTCTTGAAATGATTTACCACCCCGACTTATCCATTACATATTTGAACAACAAGAAAAACTTGGAAAAAGAGGTTCCAACTGAAGAAGAAATTTATTCATGGACTAAAATAATTCACTATTCAGTGATTTCGTCAAATTTCGTAAAACATTAAGAATCATATTAGGTGTGAGAGCAAAAGGTGAACCATGCTCTTAGAGGGACACTTTTTTCTATTCACCCATCAGTTGACCTACCAGTTATTACATGTCAGCATATCCTCGAACGTAATTGCATTCTATAGGTATTTTAAAATATGACAGTCTAGGAGGTATGGTGTCTAATCTATTGATCGTTTTGAGGTGTAATGTTAGCTGTTGTAAAATTGTTTGTAATGTTGGGTCCAAATTAGTATTGTCGAATGCTCCTCTGATTTCCATAAGTATTATATTCTCTTTAGTGTATTCCGATCATCTCAGTCGAAGGACAGCATCTACTGTGCCCGTCTCTTTCTCAATTCATACTATCTATTATCCAATATTACTTATCGTTCCAAATATTCCATTAGCCTTTTTGTGATTTATTTATCAAATATCTTCCCCTGGGAGGGCAACAGAGATATTGGTCTGTACGACTCAGGATTGCCTGGGTCTCTTGTCATATTAAATTTCCATTTATTGTCAAAAAAGCAGCGTATGACCACGTGGAGGATAATAAACTAATTTATTCTCCGGAAGCAAGGAAGGGATCATCCCATCAATTCTGATCGAGGGCCCTAAGGCAGAGGCGGATTAAAAAATTTCAGCAAAAATTCCTAGATAAGATAAAAAATTAGCTGCGAGTAATAATACTAATAGAATGTCAGTATGTTTGTAATTTAACGCAATAATGTACATGTACAAATTATTATCGAACTATAGATTATTTTAAGTATAGTACTTAAAAATAATAAGAATTCAAATAACGCTAAATTCACGATTTATTGTTACAATAAACACGCCCATAGACAAAACCTAGAGAACCTGTGTAAGAAATCCGCCTCTACCCGAAGGAAAACCGGAGCAAAACCCGGGCCAGGATGGGATGGACAAAACCCGGCTCAGGTTGTTACTTGTCATATTTCATTCATGTTATTGCTTCAAAAACTTTTCATACATCTGAAAGATACACGTTTGTACAAACATTATATTATTTTAACCAGTGATCCCCATAAAGGTTTATAGTAATCTTAACAAAACTTAGGTAATCTTATCTTTTCTTAGTACCTTTTTTTCTCTTAGTTTCTTCACTAATTTCCTCACTCCAATCATGATCATCAAGTTTTTTTTCTTCCTTTATCATCCCCCCCAGGGGACTTACATCTAGTAAGTACGTGTTTGGCGAACACGGGGTCCCGAGCTGAGTCTGGCATTACTTCCACTTACTTGTGCCATGCTCCTTCCTTTCTCTTTTCTGACCTCCCTTGGTCACCTCTTGTTCTTTTCGATCCCGACGCTATTAGGGCTAGGGTATCTTTCATTTTCCTCTTTCCTCTTCTTCTTTTTTTAAAGTGTTTTTTAGTAAAAGGCATGAGATATATTGGAATTTGTGTTTTGAGTTGTAATGCAGGAGGGTTTTTAGTGGGTATGGCTGAGTCTTTCGGCGAGTCCCACACGCGGGGAGAGTCATGTTGGCTCTCCCTAGTGCGTAACTGCATTTTCCCTACCTGTACAAGTTTTAAGGGCTCTAATGACCTCGCTGTTGACGAACCCTAAAGCCCCACAAAAAAATTCCTTTATCATCTCTCATATAGCTCATTCCTCTTTGTCCTTATCTACGTCACCTCCATGTAACATTTTAAGTATTCTCTTTCCTATCTCTCCCCATTTTTACTGATGTCTTCCCTTGCCTATATTTCTACTCCATGTGTGCATCCTTCTCATTATTTTCTCTGCAAATTTCAATAGGATTTTTCAACATGTTTTTCATTATTAAATTATCCCAACCCTTCTTCTTCTCCTCCTTCGCATCTATATTAAACTTTCTCTGTTTGTCTGTGTATCTTCTGAACACTTTTGCATCATCCAACCTTTTCTGTCTCCTCTTCGATAATTCCCTTCGCAATTTCTTACTCTTTCCCTTAAGCACCCTCGTACATTATATCCGTCCGCTTCCCCTCGTTTGTTCCACCTTGCACTCTGCACTCCTTAAGTAAACTAAATTTAATTTCGAGTATAGATTCCTCCATATTCTCTATCTCTAACATCTTCGTCTGTTCATCTGCTATTTCATCTTTCCTACCATATTAGGTTAATCAAAAGCCTATCATTCTTCACTCATCCGTCTTTCCGTCTTCGATTTTCCTGGCTTTCCCTTTTTCCGTCACACTAAAATGTATCCTCGCACGTTATCCACTTACTCCATTTACAAACGTCCAGCTTTCTATGTCAAAATCATACATTTATTCGTTATTGTCAACTCTATTGCAGATTTATCAAGTGACTATAAAGGTTTCTGGTCCATTTACATTCGTCTAATATTTGTTTCTTCAGTGCTCGTCCTTGATTATTCGTCACCCTGTCACACATTCGTAATCGATTTATACCATACAAATCACCTCGTCTTACCTCCTCATTTCTTTCACATTTTTCTGTATTATATCCATGCATGGCTTTATATCTGTAATATATTTACAAAACATTCCCCCAAACTAAATTTTATTACTCTACAACGGGGATGTATTTATCAAGATCTGGTATTACTTTACAACGGGGATGTATTTATCACTTCTGTATCGTTTAGAATCACTGCCTCCCACGGACTCTCCTCGTACACTAAGCTACTCTTTACCGATATGTATACCTAACCTAATAATTCCGATATTTACAAATTAAACATAGTAGTGCATAATATATGTTATTATCAATGTTCAGCGAATTTGACCTAAAATAAGACAATGGGAGATTCCCACCCAAATCCTCACGTTTATATGAAAATGAGCACAAAGAATATATAAAACCATTTGTGAGATAAAAGGTGAAATGAAGCAGAGTTTAACGATGATATGTCAGTTGTAATTGAAAATTTTTTTTGTTGAAAAGGGAGATATTTTTCTTCTTATTTTTGAAATGCATTCTTTAAATAAATGTAAGAAATTTTCTTCATTATGCAGTTGGGGAGCAAGTAGATTTCTTTTAATATTTAGCTTATTTAAGTGTAGTGAAGTTCAAAAATTAAATTCTTAATAATTTCCTCTCTGCACTTTCTCGATTGATCTCCTTGGTTTTAATTCGAAAATATATCTTATGTTAGATGAACAACCGAGGAAAAACTAGTGATTGAAAAGAATTGCTTACTCCTTCGTCAGTATGACCATTCTTATTACACAAATAAGTGCAGTTCATTTGACACTTATTGTACCAAGAACAAAAATAAACCAGAACAAGGAAACGTATAATATGTATAATATATTTATATATTATAATAAAACCGGGGATTTATTGCAAGGAAAGTGTATTGGATAACACTCACCTGAATAACGTTTCCCTAGAAAGCTCGTGCTCCAATCAAATGCATTAAGTAACTTCGAATTTTTTTTTAAGTTAGTGAAAACACACACTGGGTTTCCATACGATAGGAAAACGCATTTAAAAATAACTTTGACTTAATTATTTACATATTTATTACGACTAACTTGCACTTACCCCCAAAATCACACATTATCTCACATAACACCGAACATTAATTCACTCTTTTTAAACTCTCCTGGTATTTAGTATTACCAGTTATTTACAATAAATAAGAATTGTATTTAAAAAGAAACCATTATCATTGCTCACCTTCTTCATGCCCTTCTTAATTATATAACAATCAAATTACAAATGTTCTGAGCATGGGTCATACTTTGTTTCGGTCGTAGCACTTAGTCTTCTCACGGCCACTTACGCTACTTATACTGGTGGCAGCCAGCTCAAAAATTACCTTTATTACAGATGACCAGATCGATCTAAAGAAGTGGTTGGAGATTGGAATGTTATTAGTAGCACTGACTCATGCGGTGATCCCCTTCGCGTCCCAGTTCATTCATCGTCTGAGATCAGGTCCTCCTGTGGTTGCCGCGCCATTGGATTTCCCGCTCCTTTTCAAAAAAATACAGCGTCTTACCATCGTAATAAAAGTTCTTTCGCCGTAAATGTTCATTGAAACTTGTTGAGATGTGATTAGAATGTCTTCGTGTCGCCACTCATTAACAAACAAAATAGAGCATTTAGTTTCCAACTTGTTCTCGGAGAAACTTTTAAAAGTTGAATTTTCGACAACCTCGTAAAATTTTGACATGTTCAAGTTGTCACTTAAGTGCAAAAACGTCAAGACCTGATGGTCGAAAAATTGTACGTACAACATCTCATGTTGCAATGATAATCAGTGAGATGTTCTACGCGGTAAAGATAGAAGCTGTTCTGAAAATCTGAGAATAATAATGATGCTGTTATAATGCTCTCAGTGTTATGCCCTCGGAGCGTCTCTGCATGAGATTTTATCGACTCGACCCCACTCCGTCAATCAGTGGGTTGCTCACGTGACACTTAATCTTAAAAATTTACTCCACGTGAAGTTCTCGTTATTGGTTACTTCTAGAATGACGAGTGCGTGTTCCTGACCAATCGTCAGGTTCCTTCTTAGGAAACTTCCACACTCAGTGATCTTAGCCAGACGCTTTTTAATAATAAAAGAATACTAAATTGAGGTAACTTTCAAAATTTTGAAATGTCACACCCATCTCTTCCACGCATTCTTTATCTACGGTTCGAAAGCGCTCTCCAAGCTGTCACTGGCTTTCTGGTATTCGTCAGCTAATCACTGACAGCCCTAAGAGCTAAGTGTCCATCTCACCCACACTCTCGTTATCCGGGTCTGCTATTGTCATCCTTTTAACTCATAAAACCTCAACCTCCTTTCTCGCCCACGATTTGCGTCTTCCCTGCAGCTGCAAGCTAGAATCCAGATCTGTCACCAACATTGGTCTCGTCTTTTTCAAAAATAAATCCCGTGATTTTCTGTTCATTCCCAGTTTCAATTCTGACGACGTTATTTATTATGTGTTAGCAATTTTCTACCTCCCTTCAACTTCTGGCCAAAAATGATGTGTAGAACGTAGACAATCTTCCCTTCGTCGAGTTTTATGGTCCGTCACTAAAACAAGGAAATACCCAACGCTGCGCCTCGGACCCTTTTCACATTCCACTACAGTCTCGTAGCAGCGGTCGCGGTACGATACCGCTTACAAAACATTCTTCCTTTTCATAACTTTTATTATTTTAATTAATATTAAACAATTAATCGATTCTTTCTATATATATGTATATGTATTGAAATGAGAAATTAATTCATTGCGTTAATTTGAGATCTATTATGAATAATATCAAAAGAAGTATAAAATGAATCATTACGCACCCGAGGAAATTGGGTTCTTGAAGAAACGAGCTTGAAGGACAGACTAGGGCGGTTGACGCGGTCAAGGGACGAAACGACCCGTTGAAAGAGTCGTCTGAATAACATCATTAAAGTGCGCGTCAAAACTAGAGATGTGCTACACAGTAGCTCGCGTGGAGCAGAAGATAAAAGACTAAAGAATACAATAGCAGAAGGACAAACTTAACCAGGGTTGTCCTGACACAAAACTTAACAAGGGCGAGAGTAAGGATGCTCTAGAAATTCAAAGAGACGGTTTTTGAGTATTTCGAGACAAAACGTATAATCACGAGTTAAGCCCTAAAAATGGAAAGTTAGACGTGACAGAGGATTCCATTAGGGGTTGCGAAGATTGACATAACTAACGAGGGACAAGTGAGCTCGCGTGGAGAAAGAAAGGTCAGGAGTTCTTTAGACTATTGCGAAGTGTCAATGGATGGGGGAAAAGAACATCGCACATGATCAGGACAATAGATGATAAAGGCCGCCTTCCTAAGATACTGAGATCCCTAAAGGAGGCAGGAGCCACGTGATCGTGCCATGGCTACGATGGAAATGTATGCAGTATTGTTTAAAAGGGGACCTTGCGATTCGTCTACAACCGACATACTTCACAAATAAAGTGACCAATCGAAATGACTACTAATAGAGTAGAAGAAACTTAATAATTGGTCTAAAGTAACACGTGACGCGCGGAAGGGCGTGATTTCCGTCACCAAATTTTGGAAATTGGTGGGGAAGGTATTATTTAACAAGACGCTCAAAAGCGCTCGAGAGCAGATTGAAAGATTTTTTATCAGAGCAAATTGAAAGATTTTTTACCAGATCAGATTGAGAGATTTTTTGTCAGATCAGACTTAGATGTTTTTGAAAAGTTCACTTTTGCGTATTATCGTATTGTATAAGACTCAGACTAGCTTTCATCAGAGCATTATTAGATGAGACAGTGATGAGTTCGCAGATTAACAAATCTTCACTTCAGATCATATCTTAGTAGATCAGACAACCTCTGATTCCTACTTTGAGACAATGATCACGGTCTTCAACCCGAAGTTTGATCGCGTAGCTTAAATACGAGTCACAAATAAATTATCTCGTACGACGAACTTAGCTTCGTGGAAAATGATCGCCAGATCATCGAGTCATTGAGTGGCTTCACTCTTTAGAAGACTCTCGAAGTGTGTTCGACTCTAGTCTCGGTATTTTATCAATTAACAAAATGGCAAAGCGCCGTAATTAGGCCGTCAAGTACTGCGGATCGACTGGTGGCAACGGTGAATTGTTCTTCGACCGGCGGTGCTCGGGCCATTGGCCTTCGGCATCGTATCAGCAGCTGAAGGGAGGAGAAGCAGAGGCAACGAGACGGTACCTGGGTCATAGGTCCCGGAAGGACCCGGCACGCCCACGAGGTTTCGAGACTGGAACGTCATATCTAATTATTTTAGAGCGAGGTAACTGAGCACGGCTAACTGCGATCAGTAATTGGCGGAAGTGGCGAGTGGCTACCAGAACATGTAAGCGTGTGCTCCGTTATTTACAACTTTTGACAGTTTGTGGTGTAAGTCCTGTACGATTCTTGTAGAGTGAAAATAAACGTATTTTACAATTTCTTGAATCACCTTATTCCTCTCTACCACATGAAATATATTTTGTAAATTCATTTCCAATCACAGAAATAAATGTACGTACAAAAACATATTATTTCATATCATCCAGTTACATCAAGTATTAGTATACATTACAGCATTTGAGAGGTAAATTTCATTAGTAAGAGTACTGAAATAGAGAAAGCGTCCTAACTTTTATATTAATTGCAGCAATCAACAAATTTGATTCCTTTTTCAATTCCATCACACTGAATATTTAACACAACAGCGTAATAATTGATTTTATCTCTATTACAGATTACAGTCATTAGGTCATTTCTTTCTCAAGTCTGTAATAAGGGAAAGATCAACACTTCATTTACTGTACCACTGAATACGTCTTTGAGGGCTGTACTCTGTTTGAAATGAAAAATATTCTTTTTAGATATTTGCTGTGTTATCTGATTCTAAAAATGTATAACGTATGGTTTTCATCATTTGCTTTTTATTTAATATTTAGAAAACATCCCTTTTTTAATAAGGTTATCAAAGAAGACAATATCAGGGACAAAAAGTATATTTTAGAGAATCTCACTTGTCACAAATTACCGTATTGCAATGATCTACTTGCTAAAGAAATTTAATATCATGTAACTATGATTCAATATATCTTAATTCTGAACATTTAAACTTAAAAACGAATCTACTAAACAAATAAGAGTGGTGTTTTGATATCTCCCCCGGTTTTTTTAAATAGCCTGAATCTACATTCTTAAATAGGGCCTAGAAAAGAAATATCTATTTATTTCCCTTTTCCGAATACGTCACACAAGTTGGTAACAAGCTATGTTGCCTAAACACTATTCAAATGCACAATTGTATTTATGTGGACATCAGAGACTGATACCTTTTTCAAAATTCCTTTATCCTATAGAATTTCAGTTTAGTAGTGTTAGAATTTCCTTTTCTTTGTTAACACTTAACACAATCATGAACCTGGAGCAGAGCCGAATCACGGGTTTCGCAGTGTTTTTGAAATGATCAAGAAAGAAAGCACGATTTTTATGCATTTTTTTTTTTCCGTGGGGCTTTAGGGCTCGTCAACATCAAAGGTCATTAGAGCCCATATTTTTATGCAGGACGTCACAAAGGATCTCAGTATGACTTTACAACGGCTTCAGCTATTTTGACCCGGAGTTAAAACGCTTTGAACGACCTTGGGTCGTGAAGAATTGATTCTGTTCTGCGCGTCACCTTCTCCTAACTTGGCCGGCAGGTGTGAACACAAGAAATGGAAGAAAACAAATTTTACATTGTTACGCCTTTAATGTGAAATCAGGTTTAAAAAGAAAATTATATTATAGTACTAGATATGTAAAATAACATATTCTACGTCTTTCTCTGAGATATAGGCGAGTCAATGTGTACCTAAAAAAGGGCTGAAATCGCAAAAATATTATGATAATAATAAATTTATGATAAAAAACAGTACAAACTGCGTGTGACCACGTGGAGGATAATAAACTAATTTACTCTCCGGAAGCAAGCAAGAGACCGTCCCATCAATTCCGATCAAGGGCCCTATCGAATTATAGGTTATTCTGAGTATAGTGTTTAAAAATCAATTAAACACTAAATTCACGATGTATTGTTACAATAAACACGCCCCTAGACAAAAATTCTAAAGAGCCTGTATAAGAAATCCGCCTCTCTCCGAAAGAAAAAACGGAGAAAAACCCGGGCCAGGATAAGACCACAGAATTAATGTACACATCCGTGCCAAAGTTAAGTACACATAAAACTAAATTAATATGAGTCATAAGACAACACAATGCAATAAAATAGCTTTTTTAAAATTGATATAATTTATTTAAAAAGTACTACAGCAATGGCGTGATCAAGTACAAGACGGATTTAACTTTTATTAAAATCCATAAATTCTTTTACATTGTAGAAGCACCGGTGCAGGAGATAGTTTTTAACTGAGGATTTGTAGAGATTCAATCTCAAAATATGTTCTATATTCTTGGGCAGGGAATTATATAGAACTATTCCCGAATGATTCGGTCCTTTTTGGAAAAGAGTGGTTGACACTCTAGGGCGATGAATATTATTCCTATTGCGAGTATTGTGTTCGTGATCGAGACTGTTTCTCATGAAGCAAGGGTGGCACTTCAGTAATTCGGTCTTAAAAAAACACGACCGTTTTATAAATATAAATGCAGGGAAGCGTTAAGATATTTAATTCCTTGAATAAAGGTTTACGAGAGTTTCGAGGGTTATATTTACAAATTATTCAAACTATCCTCTTCTGAATTCTCCAAGTTTGAATACTCTGAACGAAATTGCCCCAGAAGGTAATGCCGTAACGTAAATGGGAGTAAACGTTTGCAAAATATACGCAACAGGAAATACGTGGACTAGCTGCGTTAACTAAGATTCGGAATGCGTAGCACAATTTGCTTAATTGTGAATTAAGATTGTCAACTTGACAATTCCATTTGAGGTTGTCTTGAATATGCAGACCTAAGAATTTTGTATTCGTAACATTTTTTAATTGTGTTCCGTTTAAAGAAAGACAAACCTGGGGTAAAGATTTCGTGATACTATTGTGAAATGACATAGACTCTGTTTTGTCAGTGTTTACAATGAGAAGATTTACATGGAACCAAGCCGAAAGGTTAGACAAAACGTTTTGAGCATTGGCGTGTTTACACAGTAAATTAGTGTCATCAGGAAAAAGAACCATTTTGCAATCTGATGTGGATGATGACATGTCGTTCACATACAATAAAACGAGTATAGGGCCGTGAATTGATCCTTGGGGTACTCCGCAAGTAAGTGGCTTTGTTTCTGAAAGACAACGCTCAAGTATTTTATTTTTAGTATAGGATATTTCTACTTGTTGATATCTATCTTTTAAATAAGAAGTTAGCCATTGATGTGGAAGTCCACGAATGCCTAAAGAATGCAATTTGGTAAGGAGAATTCCGTGATCGATGACATCGAATGCTTTGGATAAGTCAAGAAAAACACCCTGAGGATTTTCTCCACTGTCTAGAGATGTGGTAACATCGTTTAAGAAGGAAAATATGGCGCTTGTAGTGGAAAAGGATTTCCTAAAACCGTGTTGATCGTCAGAGAGAATGTTATATTTTGATAAAAAATCTAGAAGACGCTTATAGAACAATTTTTCTAGGATTTTTGAGAAAGTGGGTAGTAGAGATATTGGTCGGAAATTTCCAATATTAAGTTTGTTACCTTTCTTGTGTAAAGGTATCACTTTAGCTCTCTTAAATATGTTGGGAAACACCCCTTCCGATAAAGAACTATTAAAAATATTTACGAGTGGATGTAATATAGCGTGGGACGAAGATTTAACAATAAACTCAGGTATATCATCTATGCCTCGTGAAAATTTGTTTTTTAATGAGCTGATGATTCTCATGACTTCACCGGCGTTAGTTTCGGAAGTGAACATAGAATTGGGTTTATGGGTGGATATAATTGGAGGACATTGATGTGGATATATTGAGTTCGTTATTTTATCTACTTCTGAGAAGTAAAAATTAATCAAATTTGCGATGTCCTGAGGATTTGATACCATTTTGGGATCTTTTAGTAGAGAAATATTTTCTTCACAATTTTCAGAAATTGATGTGTAATTTTTAACAATATTTCACATGGCTTTCATCCGGTGGGTCGATTTTTATACCTACCTGTCGTTTTCCATAACATAAGCTGCATAGACTACTTTTCGAAGAATAGTCTTATATTTACGAAAATAATCATGGAATTCGGGTAGTTGGTTATAGAGTTTTGAAAGATAATATAAATGGCGTTTGTTTTTTAAAGAAATTCTTATCCCTTGGGTGATCCATCTATTGTATTTCTTTGTGTTAATTAACTTGCGTTTTATGAGAAAATTAGGGTTGTAATGTTTTTAGGAATATTGAGATAAATTCATTGAATTTGTCGTCGGTGTTTTGGCAATTTTAAACATCTTTCCATGTTTCTTCACGCAAATAATTTAGAAAACTGGATTGATTTGTGTCATCAAATTCTATTGAAAACTTGTAAAGGATTTTAAGTAGTTTTAGTCTTTTGCTTATAGTCAATACTTGAGCAAGGTGATCGCTGTATCAGGCGATAAACACTTTAGAGACATATGGGATTCCATTTTTAACGATAATTTTATCTGGCAATGTTTGAGATGAACAAGAGAGGCGAGTGTGGTCGTCTATCGTAGTAACAAGGTTGAAGGAATCGATAAGATTCTTCAATCGATTAATTGGTGAATGTGCAGAGTCGGATATACTGGGGAAATCGATGTTGAAATTTCCACATTCAACGATAGATTTATGTGTGATATGCTTAAAACAATTTCGAAGTTTTAAAAAAATATATCAAGATCTGATTGAGGAGGTCTATAAATACACAAAATAACAATACCGGTGTCGGTCAGATTAACTGCACAAAATTCGAACACACTATCTACGCAGAAGTTCTTGTAGCCTGGCAGTGGAGAAGATAAAATATCATTACAAACGTAGATACACGTACCTCCGTGCGGATTTTTTCCTTTAAAATTTTTTCGACAGTAAGAACTTGCTAAATAATAATTAGAAATAGCAAAATCGTTGATGTTGTTAGTTGAAAGCCAATGTTCTGTGTGGCATAGCAAATTGAATGGATTTTCGTGTAACAGAATTTCAATGTCTGTCAATTTGTTTGAAAGGGATTGGACAGTATGATGAAATATAATTATTTTATTTTCGCTTAGTGTTTGTGATTCGTGAGAAATGGAATCGACGTTAGATTGAGGAGAGGAATTTGAAATTGGTACAGCTTCTATTTCCGGATCAAGCCCGCACACTGCACCCAAACGCGATTGTCACCTTCGAGTTCCACATCGTACTCCTGAGCGCACGTTGTAACTGTGTATGGGGGCAGCAGGAGTTGTCGATAGAGGAATAGATGAGGATGTGGGAGATGTGGAGTCAGTAGGTGAAAGAACGGGAACACGAGAAGAAATGGGTGTGGAGATAGGAAGAGGAGATGAGGTAGGAGGAAAAGGAGGTGGAGATGATGTAGGAGCATGAGGAGGCGTAGGAGTTAGTAAAGGGGCAGGTGAATGATGTGAGGTCAGATGTGAAGTTAGGAGGGATACAAAGTGATGTTTCCCATGCTGTCTCAGATATAAATCGTGCTGAATAAAGTTCTTGGTAGTCGGATGTGTTTGCATACAAAAAAATGTGATTTTTGTGTCTGCCAGGTGATGTTTTAGGGAGATTATAACTTTCGGTCAGGTGAAAATGGTGACCAGCCGGTACTCGAACCCGGGGCTCTTCCTTTGATCGCAAGGGTGTTAACCGCTATACCACCAGTTCGCCTTCCACAACTGTACATCATTTCCACCCAGGTTTAGGTTTTTGTAGATGTTCAGACGCGTTGAAATGACCACCCAAGTTAATATCTTTCTGCCCACCAATGATGATTTGTGTGTCCCGCTCTGTGATATTTTAGTGTATTGTCCAGTTATGGCATAACTTGAGCCAAACGAGCCTTTGGCTTAAAGAAACCGGAGACTGAGAACTGGCTAGGAAGCAATCCACGCAAAATTGAGGACATCTGACGACCGTGCGAATCAGCTAATAATAAGCACGTTTGATTTCTGCGTAGAAATGTTGGTTTCATCTCTGGGTAGCCCTACTTTACGTGGTTTTGGGCGGCTGTGCTTACCAGTGCGTGGTTTGTGAACAGGTTTGTGTACTGGACGGGAGGGGATGAAACGAGTAGGTAAGGGAGGAAACAGGGACATGTCATCTAACACACTAAATCTATTCTGAGGGAAGAGTTGGGGTGGTGCATGTGTCGGTACATTCATATTATCGGGAAATAAATACTTTAATAAACTTTTTACTAAAATAATTACTAATAAACGTTTTACTGACTTTCTAATAAACTTGATTTTTCTTTCTTTTTAATATGTGTGTGACGGTATTTGTAGGATTTATATGTATCAATGATTGCAAAATGAGAAGAAGAAGGAGAAGGAGGAAAGGAAGATGGAGGTGCATGAGGAGTAGGAAGTATACAATCAGAAAGTTTACATTACATTTTTGAAAGAATGCTCGTACTTACAATGCCCTGAGTGATTTGAGTATACACTAAAATCTGTAGGGAATTGACAGGAAATCGATGTACATCTAGGAATGTCCCAATGCCTGTTCACTCCGCTTCGTGCCAAAGTTGCCCAGCAGCCGGCACACATTCCGTGAGTGGCGCTCTTTATTGCTTCACTGGTCCAAGCACGCGCTCCAATGTGGAAGCAGAGGAATGACGTACCGCCCAAACCGACATACTGAACTGTCCTTGATAACGTAGCATATTGGACGAGAAGGTTATGGTCATATTGACGCACAAGTTAATCCAGAAAATCTGATACGGAAATTCCGATGATCTGAAGATTGATTTTCAATTTTGTATTTTCGTACATTATGATTTAGTGACGCGTTCGTTCAATTTTCAACAACACCTATTTTTCAGCTCAATATGGAATTGAATTTTGTGTAGTATTTTATAATATAATTTTTGAACTAGGGAAGTCCTAATTAATGATCGTGCTATAATAATTCTCACACGTATAAATAAGAGCTCTGCAAAAACATCAGTACCCATCGTACCCAAATGTCATCTATTAAGAGCGTTAAAACCCCCAATTTTTACGTCATGACGTTTCGACGGTTGTAGGTCAATTTACATTGATGTATTTTAAGAATTATTAGTATTATTTCCATTTATTTCATGTTCTATCTTTGGTGTGATACCCCGCTTTTAAAATTAGTATTGTTAATTCAATTTACCGAGTACTAAGTAAAAAAAAAGCAGAATGCAGTGATTTTCATGTGTGGGCCGCGGTAAACATTACTGGGGCCCCGTTCCTCATTTTCTCTTTAGTTTTTCGCCCGTGAGTTTTTTGAGACCTGAAATTTATCTCGTTCATGAGACAACAATATCTTATATTACAAGTATCTTTCATGAAGTCAAGGAATGTAGCAATTTTATATTGTTAATATGATATACACATTTCTCACAACAAAGCCATATACACGAACACTTTTTTATCCTGCGTAGTTCACATAGTTATGGGGCACCCGTGCGGTATCTGATATTACTAGATGTAAAAAAATATTGTCAGGGAAAAATGTTTTGTCGGTTTGATAAACAAGATTTTTAATAGTTACACAATTAAATTTCATTTCAAAGATTTTAAACAACTGAATAATGTTGTAAGTTTTTTCACTTTATACACTATTGAAAATGTAAAAAAATAGACATAAGAAAATGTGGTATCTGTCCCCTTTTTACCATACAATTCGACTGAAAAATAAAAACTGAACGGATCCAGCCCATTTTTAACATTTAATGTTTTTCTTCATGGACATTAACTTCATGACATTTTGAGACAAAAAGTTGAAACAAAAACAAAATTTGGTACCTAGATTAGAGACAAAAACAAAATAGGTAAAAAATTAGATGCCTGAAGACGATGATGAGATACTAACCTCTTCTAATGAGTATTTCTTGTAATCATGATTAGGGGCTAAATACCTCTATTATTGCAAATTATGTTATTTTATTATTCATTCTAAATAGTTTCATTGTCTTTACTTCAAACTCCCGGTCAAACTCTACTCCACGATATTTTGCAGCCACGCTTAGGGATTCTAACCCCTATTTTTATGATTACATTTATTGTAAAATAATTACTAGTTTTTCATTCACATCGCTCTAAAAATCCTAGTCAACTAGCTCTACAATATTCTGAGTTATAAACAACCGTTCATGTAATTTATGTTATTAACAAACGTTCTGCGACAACCTCTCGGTTCTTATCCCATGCCTATTTATTGAGCGGTAAGACTTATCTTTCTTTAAAATGACGGTTTGACGTTATAGGATTTATTCATCCGTTTCAAACATGAATTGAAATTATTCATCACGTTACATTCTCCGAAGAGTTTTACAATTAATATGACATTGTTATAATTTTTATTTTAAATATGAGTATTTTGGAAAGTATTTTTATTATTTAACTATTAATATTTCTTCTACTCTCAACCAATCTCCATTTTTCGACCCCCTCCCAAAAAAAATAATCAATGATGCAGTTTACGTCACGACTGGGTTCTAAAAACAGAAGTGTCGAGCCCTTGTTCATTTCCCCTAAATGGAGAATGTTTGTTCCTGTCCCCTTTCATAATCAGTGGATATGCATTATACTGAATTTATTTGTGTGATTATGAATGTTTTGTGCATTTTTACAACAAATCACCCGCAAGCACTTGCGCAATGAGGCTTGAAAATTCTTCTACTTTGATGTTTCACGCATTGGATCTTTCTCATTTCACTGATCTCTATCATAGCTCTGAAAATTACGTACATACACTATTACCATCCGACAGACGTTAAATTGCACTGTGTGAAATAAAGATATTTAGTACGTAAGAAAACTTCAACGTAAATTAAATCGAGCTCTCTCAATGCAGCAACGGCACGCGCGCGGAAGCATAGCATCGGTCAAACAATAGTCTGGAGTCACAAATGGGAATCAGATCTTCGCCAGTGATACACTGTCGAGTCACCGGGATTCATAATGGATCGCTGGCTGAAGTGGTGGATGGAACCGTCGTAACTTCATATACACGGGGAGCGTCAGTTGTGACTTTCCGCGAATCGTCGACGGTGACGGAGGTACCTCGTCACGCGCTCTGAAGTGCGTACATTAAGACCGGGTTCGGGGAGACGTTTACATCCCTCAACGCTCACAGCGGTGTTCGGGGAGACTCTCAGCGACCTCCGACTCCAAGCTCCCCCGAAGCCAATAGTCCGCTTACAAGTACACAAACATGACGACATTTGAATGAAAAAGGTGAATTGATTATTGAACGGCTACAGCTTTCGTGATGCAATAATGTTTAGAGAATTCTTCAACATCATTAATCTTCGAGGAATTCTTTACGTTTTGTAAAAGTATATGTGCCAAAAGATCCAAAACTTGACGTATAACGCTCATAAACTAACTTGGAAGAGTAGAATGGAATCGAATCTTTAATAAACACTCGTAAATGCATAGACACATTCAGGTTCATATTTGAAAACATTCATTTTTTAAAATTATTTCCGTAGTAATTGTTCAATTTGGATGTACAAAAAGTTTTTCTGGTAATTTCTGAAGTGAAGTTGATCAACTATTTAAGTTATTTCTATTTCTAGTGTTATTGGTGGATATCCTAGTTTAAGGTGAAATGTTCATTTCATTTCTTATCTCACAAAAAAAAGCCAGATTCCCCCCCCAAAAAAAAAATTCTCGTCTTTTTGTCAACTCACAAGAAACAAATGTGAAATAATATTGACTCCTATTAAGAATCTATTGAATATAAAATTTATTAATATTCCACAAATATTATTACATGCAATGAAGTATTTTTGTACTTTTTTAGGAGGGTTTATGTCATGAATTTGCCTCGGGACGCAGAAATGGTAAATCCACTCCTGCTTTAGAATCGTTGATTGAAATTGATGGAATGAACCCATGCTTCCATAGTACAAATTAGTTTATTATACTGCATGTTGTCATATAGTTCGTAACTACTTTTTGGACAAACTATTTTAAAACAATTGGCACTATTTTGTTGGATTAGTACCAGTACTCTAAGTCTTGCATTTCGATTTTTAAAATATCTTGTTTCACTCATTGTCGTTCTATTAAAACAAATGATTGGAAAGAATCAGCAACAAAAATTTAAAAAAAGTAGATTTTTATAATTAAAACTATTGGTATTGGTTCAATCCATGGGAGTCAAATTAGAGTTTGAACCAAGAGGTGTAAATAGTCAAACCCGTAAATCAACCCGTAATGAGAACTGTTGTCCCATACTGATATCTCGTATCATATCAGACTTAGTTTGTGCGGATAATTTTTCTCTAAAAACTCAGACGAGTCCACAAAATGTTTTAATATAACGAACATAACGAAACCTTTTATCTGTGTTTTACTTACGTGAAAATGTGTCCATAAATTAAGTTGTGTTTTTGATTTTACATAAAGAATTTTTTGTTGATTGATAATTTGTCATTTAAATGAAATAAATTATGTTAATCGTGTTGGTACTAACAGAAAGAATATCAAAGATGAAGTTTAAAACTAAGAAATCTCTTAAAACTAGTCTTAAAGACGTTGTTCATGACTATTTTTAAATCAATATAATTTTCCAATAATAAGCACTATAAATAAAATTGTGTCTTTAATACATTCATTCTAGATATAGGTAACTATCTCCGATTTTGCTCCAGAAGTTCTTGCCTTTTGAATAATGAATAACTCTTTCTGGTAGTATTTTACGAGAAACTGTCCATGGAGGTTGCCATCTTGTTGGCGATGCAATGGTTACAGATCAACAACTTGCGTTTTTTAAGATATATTGTAGTATTTGTAAATGGGAAATATAGCGTGCTACTGAAGCTTATCTACATGGGGTTATAGAAGATAGGTGGTAGAGGCAATTATTAGTAAGGTAGACTGGTTAGCTGGGGTTACCAACAACCTGGCCCATGTGGACGTGTTAGTAAGAGTTGTTCGTAATAGTAAGAGTTAGTACTAGTAGGGGTAGTAGGAGGTGAATAGAAGGAGGGGGGGGTTCGCTTTTCAATTGTCACTGCTTCATGAAGAACATTGAAGAGAAAAGCAAACAATTTTATTTTTCTGGCTCCGCCGGGAATTGAATCGGGAGCGACTCAGTGGGAACAAAATACTAGCCCTGAGCCATCGGAGGGGACTAAACTTGCGTATGGAGAGCAAACAAGCACTCTGATGGCGTCCTCAGCGTCTCACTCCTCACCATAGCCAAGCCTCCCAATCCAGATGGCGTTGCCATAGTCAGCGTGAGCAGAATAAGCGTGTGTGATGACGTAGTCAGAGCACCAACTGTGACATCAAGACAGCGTCCATAGCGCTGTGTGCAAGCTCTTCAAACGTCTTGAGCGTGCTTAAAAGCGTTGAAAGCGGTTCCTCGAATAAGGACTAAGTTGTATGAGCCTCGCAGCATAACTCCCACTCTCAACCAGCAGCTACTAGTCAGCCTACAAATTACGATTGAGTCTGCTAATTGGGTGGAATGGTCACACTTTCCTCGAAAACTGCTTCCCCACCCCTTTGATGTACATTGCCCTTCATCGTACTTCGGTGGGGAAGTACAAAAGGTGTGCGTCGGATTAGTAGACCCTTCGCTCTGAATGATAAATGTTTTCAGAACGACATAGATTTTTCTCCTCTTTCACCCCTGCACCTACACTCCCAGTTCGGCAGCCAGAGCGGGACCTGGGAAACGCAACACACCATTGTATTGCGGATTGCATACCTCAGATCCAAGCGTAAAGGGTGATTGACAGTTGTGCCTCGCGGTCCAAGACATTCGGAGTGTACGCATAATTAGGCAAAAAGGGCATTGCCAGTTGCGCCCCACCTACTTTTTCGAGGGACAGCAACCGACCGTGGGTGTCATACAGTATTAAAAAAGTACATAAAATACACAAGATAATACAATAAACAAAGTTTATATTTATAAAAAAGGTTAAACACATATATTTTTAGACCAACACATTTAGCAAAATAGGAATGTAATTTTAAAATTTTATGTATTTAAAATTGTTTTAATGGAAAGGGGACGTTAAAATTCGATATCTTGCATCATATTTATCCTCATTTCTTGCAAAATAATGATAGTGCATGCATTTCATATCTGAGATTATCGTAGCATATCGCCCTTATTAGTAATAATATATAGATATAGCACATTGGGTGGGAAGCGAATATGTTTTTTTAAATATTTTCTCTGCCAAACATTGCACTAAAAAGAGAGTTATTGACTGCTATTCCTCGATGTCTTGCGATTAGATGTTCCGGTAAATTTGTAAAGTGACAAAAACGAAAATGATCATAGCTTACTTGTATCACACATATAGGCGGAAAAGTTATTACTGATAATTGTACAATTATACAACGATGAAAACACATAATTTTACAAAAAATGTTTCAAGTATATCTCACGATCTGATCATATTCTTGACTGCACAGATTTATGACATTCAAGATTAATTGAAACAGCGATTGACAAGTATCACATACTCGTGCGTCAGTACCATTACCATTCGTATTTGAGTTTGTTATTCCTTGAAACCCAAAATAGTTCACCTTTAGTTATTCACTGGAACAAGAATACCACAAAAAGTTTTTGAATTGTAACAAAAGAAACTTTTTATTCCTTATCCATAGAAGCACGGTAAAAGAATTACTTAGTATTCATTCTACAAGTGTATAAAATATTGTAATTCATACTACAAATGAATAACATTTTATTCACTGTGTACCTAACAGGAAAATAACATTTTGTTATTCTTTGCATGTCAAACAAGTGAATAACATATTATTCATTATGCTAATATCAAAGGAATAACATTTTAGTATACATTGTACGTCAAATAAGTGAATAACTTTTTATTCTTCATTCATTTACGTCAATAAGAGAATAATTAGTCATTCATCATTTAATGTTCGTCGTTCAAGTAAAAGAATAACTTTGCATTTGTTATTGATTTTTGACAAATGAAAGAATGTTTTTCATTCGTCATTGATTTACGTTAAATATAAGAAGTGCAAGTTTGTCAATTAATGAGTGTTGGACAAAAAAAAATACTTTTATTCGTTATTTATCTACGTCAAATAAATAATTATCTGCGTCATTCGTCAATCTATGCTCGACAAATAAAATAATATTTTGATTGACGATTCTTCGCTACGTAAAATAATGAATTATGTAAATTTATGATTATCTTATTATAGGTGTTAATTATTCTTATTTTGAGCAACCCTGTGCCGCAGCCATTTTCCCACGTTCATAAAAGTTTAATACAACTTTATAGTTACATCTTAGGCCTATACGGACAAATAACTCATTCAGTAACCACCAGGTGCAACTTTCATAGTGGCCCAGAACGTACCCTTCGACTGCGAGGCGCAACTGTCATATCCCATACGTGAATGAAATCGCGTTTGATTGTTGGTACTGTTAATACATGTGTGCTTAAATATAAATTTTAACGCTTTTAAAATATTATTTCAAATTAATTTTTTTCAAATTTTTTAATTTTATCTTACCGTGTGGTTTTAAAACTTTACATTTGTCAAGTTTCAAACCTCTATTGTCTTTAGAAACAGTCTAGATTATGTTTCCTGAATCAGTGAGTGAGCTGATGACGATTGATTTTAACACAATGGCTTTTATAAAACTAGCTCAATTTGCCCGGCGTTGGCCGAAGTACTTATATAACATCCAAAAATAATATGTTAGTTTTTATATTTCTCTTCTTTCATAATATTAAATTTTCATTTTTGTTTATTTCAAAAATTCAATGCTACATACAAAAATAATAGTTTTGATTATTGTAAGCCAATATGTTCATAATTGGGAATTATTTGAAAATCTTGACAGAAGGAAAATACATTTTGCACGGAACTCTTAATAACCAAAAAGCATAGCGAAGATCTCCGAATTCTTTGGTTTTCATTTCACTTTTAAGTTGTGTTTGAAAAGAATGTTGTTCATAGCTTTTCTTTAATTTTACCTCTCCTGTTCTGTCACATTATGCGACCAGTGGTTTATCCGCCTCACGTAATGCAACTGAACTCGGGAGGACAAATCAGTAAGTTTGATAGTCACTAGTCATATAACTAATGATTCACATCCAATTTTAATTGTTTTTCTCTCTTGTATTTCATCAATATTAACCATACATTGCACTTCCACTTGCAATAATCCTTAAGAAGAGTCCTTTAAAATTTATGATAATTTCACCGTTTATGTTTCCTTATTTCATTGTCACAGACATTTCACACAATCTTCATAAATAAAATGAGGTTAATTGATGGACTTTAAATTATGCTTCATTGCCAACGTTTCGATGCCTGATTTGACATCTTCATCAGGGATAAGCAAAGTTATTTAGATAATTGCACACGAATTGAGGGACAGGAGAGAAGAAACTTACCTTCTCTTGTCCTTCAGGTTGTGGAATTAACGCTACTTTGCTAATCCCTGATGATGTCAAATCAGACATCGCAACGTTCGCAATAAAGCGTAATTTAAAATCCATCAATTTACTTCATTTTATTTATGAAGATCTAAGTGATATAATTGGATAGTTATTGTCTATAAAATAAGACACAAATAATTTAATTGAATTATAAGAAGATAGAAGACAATCAGAAAAGGAGATATAATCAATATACTTAAGGTGAGGTGGAACAAACGAGGAGAAGCGGACGGATATGATGCATTCAGGGGTGCTTACGGAAACGAGAAATAAGTTTCGAAGGGAATTATCGAAGAGGAGACTGAAGAAGTTGGAAGAGGACTGAAGAAGAAGGTGGAGAAGATACAGAGATAGACACAGGGAGTTTAAGAAGAACAGAGGGAAAGAAGGCGAAGAAAAAGGGTTGGGAAAATATAATAATGAAAAACACGTAGAAACTCCGATCAAATGATCAGCGAATAGGTGAGAAAACTAGATGATCCTGACTGAATTGAGGAAATTGGTGAAGGAGCTAAGAGAAAGAAGGTGCCAAGCAATGATGGGATAACCTATGAAATGTCAAGATTACTATATACTTTTATGGGGACTGCTGGTTGAAATGTTTGAACAAAAGAGAGATATCTTCCAGATGTATGGAAAATTCTGAGAGCAATATCATATATGAAAGATATAACGAGATACCCAAGCAAACCAGAGTAGTATAGACAAATATCTCTGGTGCCCTCCTATGGAAATATATTTTCTCAATGAATTAAAAGCAGTCTAATGGATTATTTGGAAAGGAAGGGAACGATGGACCAGAGACGCTATGGTATGAAAGACAAGAGCACAGAAGATGCTGTTCTTCGACTGTTAGATTATCTGAAACACGAAAGAGAAGATAATCTTTATGGAAATCAGAAGAGCATTCAATAATGCACAGTGGGACGTAATATTAATAACAAGGAGGAATATGGGGGCCCCTAAATAAATTTATGATAAATTTTGATCTTATTTAAGCAAGCGACATATCTATGTAGAATTTGGTACGGAAAAGTTCTTGAAAGGAGCGACTAAAGGCTGTCCGTAAGAATCAGCAAATCGACCGTTTTTATGTAATTTATGTAATAAGTGGTAGAAAAAGGAAGTAAAACAAGAAGAGTTTTTGATAAGTTGGAACAGTTACGTTTAGCCAAAAAATTAATGACTCATCTTTAAATTTTTGTTTTAAATTGGAGTCACTTATTAAATCGATAAAGGTTTTACAATCGTTGGCACTGAAAATTGCTGGCATTTGAGATACTCAGAAAGGATTTCTAACTCAAGCGACATCTTTAATATGTGTAGGAAAATATTTGTAACTAAGTTTTTCAAGCCATTTAAATGTTTAAAACAATTTTGAAATATATTACCGTAAAATTCAAATCTGTCACATATTCATTTGAAATGGAAAAACAACCATAGTCATTATTTTTTCAACTGAAGAAATCCAAAACTGAATTTTCTTTCAATCGAATTTATTTTATCTCTTGTCTCAAAATTTGTTGCTGTCTTCCCTTGTAAATATAAGTTAAGTTAATTGCATTTTGTAAAAATATTGTTAGATAGGCGAGCTTTATTAACCATGCAGGATTTGTTAAAAATTCAATATAATTTTGCATTCGAAAGGAATTTTGTTGTGATTGAAAGAACACCAATAATTCATGTCGAAGATCATAAACCTTAGTAATACTTTGACTCTGGATGGCCATCTCACTTCAGTATGTAATAATAGTCCCGCGTGATCACTTCCCATTTCGTCGCACAGGATTTTAATTAATCTGGATTGCAGTGGTCGAGATTTTACAAATTTTATAATTTTTACTGCTTCGTCCATAACATTTGTTAAATTCATACAATTGTTTTGTCACAAGTACTTGCCTATGCAAAACGCAGCGACTTTTAGTAGCTCTTGGGACTACTTGAAGTATACGAACCGTAACTCCTATTTATCTTTCTTACCATATTGAGCACCATCTGTGCATATATCAATACATTTTCCCCAGACTATTTGTTCTTTTATGAAGTATTCATTAATACAGTTGAATATATCTTCTTCTGTCGCTGTTTCGTGTAGATAAACATACATAAGAAAATCTTCTTCAATGTGGTTTTAAAATACGTATCGAACAAAAACTAGGAGTACAGCCAGTCCTGCGACATCAGTGGATTCATCCATTTGTAAAGCAAATGCGCTTCAAAGTTCAAGTTCGTCGAATTAGTTTTTCTGTATGTCAATGACAATGCCTTTGATGAGTCGTGAAATAGAGAATCTATTTTTTTGGCTGCTTGTTTGTTAATAACACATGTCACTATGTCTTTCACACAAGGCTTAATAGAATTATGTCCAATTGAATGAGCTTCACACTTAAGGGCAATGAGGTAATTCACACTATAAGATGCCTCTGTTGCACTATCATTTTCAGTTTCAGCCATTGTAATAATTTGAAATTTCGAGTTTTTAATGAGTCACGATGCTTTTTGAAAAAATTCACATCTTTTTCTTTGCAATCACCATGTACCGTTTCCAAGTGCCTACGAAGTTTAGCAGGAGCTAAAGAACTATTTGCGAGTGTCTTGTAGCATAAAACGCACATTGCATCGGGAGCTTCTGAATTGCCAGCAGACGTAAATCCAAAATTTAAATAACTGTCATCACATTTTATTTTTGGTCTGTCCAAAGGTAAAACTTATATTTTGGTTTCAATTTTGAAGATGTAGCCGTTTCAGTGGGTAATTCATTTTTGTTTTCGGCAATAGATATTTTAACAGCAGTAGAAACACCACTTTTTTTTGTTGAAGTTCCTCTCTCCAACCAAATATCCATAATTAGTTTTACAATATTTATATTTAAAAAAACGATTAAAAATTAGTTTTACGTAAATTTACAATAAACAATTTTTTATTACATTTTCAAATCTAAAATGTCTCACACTTACTGTAATTGTGGAATATAAAATAAACACAATTCTAATATGTACGTATACATTGTAACATAACTGTTCAACACAAAACACAAAATATCTGCCAAAACAGCGTATCTCGACACAGCGCCCGCTCTGGTTAATCTGGAGCAAGTTTTTAACAAGAATGAATGCAAGGAAGATCACTTCAATAAAAAAATATACACCTATTGTTGAAGAAGAATTAATCTCATTGGAGCTTATAAAAAACAAGATTTCAATGTCGTGAAGAAATTCAATTGCCTCGCCAATAATATGTTCAATCAAGAAATAATTCACACTATTTATAATGTGAATGTTTTATAAATGTTTCAATATGAAAAAATGAGCATAAAACATATTATATACGATACAATACGTATTTTTATTCTTCGTCTCGCTGCTCGTACAAAGGCAGCCCTAAAAATATACAATAAAAAAGAAACAAATGAATACCATATTATTCGACGGTCATGGTCGAGCTATCGCCGCCCTCTCTGACGCAGGAATTCAGAGATATTTCCTTCGAAGCCTATTAATCTTCGGCCGGTCACTGGTGCGCCCTGGTGGCGTAAGTTTGAACTACCCCTTTGCGAGCGAACAGCGGCTGTTTATAGCTTACTGCTGTTCCCGGCGGTCAACAGCTCACTGAAGAAGAATAATTTAATATAACTTCAAGGCGGGAACGTCAATTCTGACGAACTGCGCAAGCGCGTGTCGTACCTGCACGCAATAGGTGTTTGCTCAGTCCAGGTGTATCGATATGCTACCTGCAGGTTCATTTCGAAACATAACAAAATATGAAAGATTAATTAAGAAATTGAGGAATAGTGTACTGGCTAATATCACTCATCACTTTGTGTTGTCAAACATTAATTGAATGTAGCTAATTAATAACAATAAAATAAGAAATAGAGTAATACATGAAAATAACCCTCACGTTGATGCGCCATATTGTTATTTAATTATTTAAATAATCGAAGTAGGGTAGGGGTAATACTACCGCTACAAGGAAGAAATACTAGGCGGGGTTCGTGCCCTTTTATTTGCAAGAAACACACACTGTTTTCGGTCTAGGAGACGCGCAGCACATAATAGAATGGTTTTATTTCACTCGACACTACATTAATAATAGCAATTCTATACTACACATGCTGGAAATAATATTCCCCAAATACTCCCCCAAAATTCACACGTTCTTGACAATTAAATACATGAATGTGGGTAACCAAGAGTCTTGACCACATTATACTTTCCTATCGTAACTTTACACAATTAAATTAAGAAACAAGGCTAATGAGTTCTGCGCAAGGGAGGAGACATAATCGTCATAACTCACCAGTTTGTCTCACTGAAGCACACGATTAATTGTTTGTTTAACGATGCACTGCCTCGCCACTTGACTATCGCTAGCTGCAACTAGCGATATAAAGTTACCTTGATTGCCATTACAATGGTACCTGGAGACTGCCTCGATCGAAACTGAAAAGTCTCCTTCCAGGGGGAGTCTGGCTCATTGACCCTCCGACTTCCTGCTCATGGTTTCAGGTGGCGCCTTCCAGCTGAATGATCCTATTCACAAAACGTGACCAGTCACCTCGATCCCATCAGCTCGCCCGATGACAACTCGGGGCCGTCGCTTCAGCATCCTAACCGCTTCCGATTATTGAAAACTTTTCCCAAAGGAAATTAACCAGTACACGTCCTCGAATAACTACTAATTAAGTTCGCATTCGGAGGTACTAATAACTAATGGATGTGAGAGTATTATAAATGAAAATGCTTTCAAAAGTTCTAAGTTTTGGAGTGTTCCAGGAAACTTAGGATCTTAATTAACAAATGCGCGAACTGGGCATAAGTACGAAAATAACTCATTAAAATATCAAGTGAAGCAATACAACAATCTCGAAGTTTGACTCGCAAGTAAACTCTCGAATAATAATAATCGAACAATACGTTCTCGCATCTCTGAAACTCGAAGAAGACTAATAATAACGATACTAATGCTGAATAATAGTCATGATAGTCATGATCGTATTCGTAGTGAGAATGATGCGTTATATTCCGCTTCGCGCACCTTAATTTACAGGCAAGATCCCCTCTCTTACTTCAAAATGTGGAAACTCGTCGACGCCCCCGCCTCACTCACGTGATCTCAGGAGCCAATGACACTAGATCACATGCTTCCTCTGGATCTTTGTAATTGGTCCCCAGTTTGTGACATAGTTCAATTTTTAGTCGAATCACGTTGTCTTATTTTGAACAACAAATTTCGTTACTAATACACCAAGCCGAAAAACATGTGGCCCTTAGCTTCTAGAAAATTCTCACTCAGTTTAATGGTCCCGTTCCCATGCGGCATTCCCTTAGTAATAATTTGCTTGCAGATGGCCAAAAGAAATTCTTTATTTGGAAGCCTCGGAACTCACCCCCCATTTCCCTCGAGACAATCCCATCTTTCGAAAGCGTCTTCTCTTGTAAATGGTATTTTGCTGCCTTTGAGTCTGTGCCGCGTGCCACCAACCACTTTGAGTTTCACAATTTTATTTCCTTGTTTTTCCAAAATAGCGCGCCACCCAGAAAGTGCACCCACAGATTCTCACTCTAGTTGAATTTTGCCAGTACTTCCTATTCTCCGAGTGACGTTTGTTAGCGGGCGGCAACGCTTACTTGTCTCTCTTTGAAATTTTACCGCCGCGGTTCTCTCGCCTCGACTGAAAGAACTCCCACGCGGTTCCTAATTAATTCCAGCCATACTCTCTAAAATGAACGCTACTGGTTGAGGGTGCGCTCTTCCTCGTACCGACCCATTTCTGTTTGGGAGCACCGTTCACCAAGCTACATTCATATTTCCGAGATCTATGTCCCTTTCACTTCGCTAGCTGAAGCAGCAACGAATTTAAGGTGCGTCATTCGGGCTGAGGCTCGCACCACCCCCATTGCCCTTAATACGGCATGTCTTCGAACTCTTGATCATATTCTCGAGCTATTATTCTAATTTTGATTAAAGAAATTAATATTTCATGACAATATGTATCAGTACCAACACTTTTCCATGTTTTCAAAATATTTAAAATTTCAAGCGAAACACAAAGGGCATAGAATCATCGACTTCTGAACTTTTCGTGAATTGCAATCTAACTTCTAATAGCGTTCAATGTCGTGCTTCATAAATGAATTTTTGATACATTTTTATTATTGAAGCTTTCTCAGTATGCTAAGAAATAATTTAATATTTTTGGGAAAATTCCTGTTTGCCATATCATGAAGTTCTGAGAAATATGATACAACAATATCTGTCAATGTGTTTTGCGGCTAAGTATATGTAACATGACATAACCAAAACATATAAAATGCGTACATGATCACAATGTATTATCTTTCCGGGAAAATGTGAAATTTCAATACACTAATTAGGTTTTTTAAATTTTTTTTGCGAAACACCTACTAACTGGTACCTACACTGGCTTTCCGCGGAACACAGTTAGGGAAACCCTGACTTGTCGTAGTACTATACGTCATACCAATTGATTTCTTATCAGTTATCTTAATCAACAAAGAGTTTGTACTCCCCTGAATATTATAGAGCGAAGCCAACAGAGAACATTACACTACAAAACGATCGATTATTTGGACACCATATCTCCTACTATCGGATTTTTTATTAGAGATCCCTCACTTAGAACTGCTGTAGATGCCACAAAAAATCGTAGAAAAAACTAATTAACACCATTAAATTTGTCATGTTTTTCTGATTATACTCAAGTAAAAAATGGTTTTAAGAATGAATAATATTGTTTTAAAAACAGAAATATTTCAAAAAACGCGAAATTTTTACAGTTTTTTTCCGATACGTCAACTTTACTATTTTTTATAAACTAAACTATGATTCTTATTCAGGGTATGCTAACTATTATGTTTGTGACATTTCAAAATTTCGAGCTTCAACATGCAAAATATAATGAGTTATTGACCTTTCCCAAAAACATTGCTAAAAACGACCAGGCACATTTTTAAGGGATAAAATTTTTACTGTCGCCTTCAGCAAAATGCCGTGATCACATGTTCAATGAATTTAAAAGTTTAACGCTTAGTGTGTAACCAAAAATAAGTGATAAACAGAACTATGTTTTTATTTGGCGACCAGCGACGCTGAAGCTGTCAAGTACAGTTCGGTCCTGCTGTTGAAGCGCGCACATTGCCACACTCACTGGAGTCCACAGCTGAGGTGGTTACATACCGATTACGCGAAGGATTTAAAGAACACTTAATAATTTACCAGGTTTTTATTGAGAAATAAAAGAAATTGAAAGGGTGGGGATTTGGAAAATATGTTTATTTTTCATTGTACATACGTAGTGGATAATTTTACAACCTACAAGCCAAATTTTATATTGTTTTTTGTAAAAAAATTCAAAATTTGCATTTTTTGAAAGGGAGGGGATTGAAATAAAAAATATATTCATATTCTTTAAAGTCTGCAACGAATAAATATTCTAAAAATTCGTAAAATTCACACATTGGTAAGAGCGAGATTCGCTGTTTATGCAAGTCTTTTTCGTGACGGAAAAAATATCTTCAAATTTGTCAAAGAGGGGAAGCGAATGTATATTCTAGACATTAATTATACTTTTATATAGTCAATAAGAACATTTGGGAAAGAATTGATTCTCGAAGAAACATTCTATTTTTCATTATTTTCTCCCTCCCGAATTATATTACTTGTCCGATCACATTCCCATCCATTTCTACTCAAAATCCACAAAGTATCAAATTAGGATGGGGAGGGACTTTTAACAAAAATTATATTACATTCGTTTACGAATCGAAACTTAAAAACTTGGGAGATTCCAATGCGCATCGTAAACTGAGTATAGTTAGATTTACGTTGGAACAAAACTCTTCCGATCCACATCATATACCTCTAGTCTTTGTGATCTTAGAATATTTAAAATTTCAAGTACGACAGCACATTTCATAATATTTCGAATCACAATCATCCTTAAATTTTAGGGATTCACGTACTTCAAAATTATTATAAATTCACATTTAAAGAAGAAGTTCAACATATTTGCATCCAGAACCATTGGAATCCTATGTTTATTTGACCAGTTTTGCATTTTCATGTTGTTTTTCTTCGTTCCTTCTTGTGGTGTTGGTTCTATTTGTGTCAAAAACAGTTTTCTTCTTTTGTCATTATTTACTAGAGCATTACTGACTCCAGTGGTCTAGTGGTACCGTCGTTACTCTCCATAGCACATCGGGACTCTCGATCGAACAAAATCCCTCTCCCCCGTCACGTTCAAGCAAAAGAGCAGGCATCTTGGCAAATAATAAGAATTACGAGATATACTTTTATTTTGGTATTTTTATCCTTGTTACTTCTGATTACCCAAAAGAATATACTTTGTGTATTGCAAGTAATAATTTGATTCAAACAAAACATCGCTACACTGTGAATGTTTTTCAAGCGATATGTGGATATTTTTTTGTGGGGATATAAGGGCTCGTCAACAGCAAAGTCAATAGAGCCCAAGCAGGTGGGGAAAAATGCAGTTTCGCACCATAGAGAAGAGCCGTAGTGACTCTTCCCCGTGTGTGGGGCTCGCGGAATATCGCGACCATGTCCACTAAAAAACCCTCCTGAATTCAACAAATATCTCAATACAAAGATGAAAGTGAATAAAATAAAACAGTTGCCCAATACATTATATCATAAAAAAGAAAAAAAATTCGAAAGATTATATTTTCTAATTACAGAAACGAAGGATGAAAGGAAAGAAGACACGAAAGAGGAAAAAGGAATGTAAATTTAAACCCTCCCGAGAACTTGTGGGAGGAGCCCCGATCTACTCATAAAATCCAATAGTTTATTAAAATTAATAGTTTCATTTCCAAGAATTGTTGGTAAATCTGCAGCCAGACTAATTTGTATCCGTATACTCGAGTAACTTCTGCAATCCGTTAGTAGGTGACGGACTTTCAGAGAACAGCTACACTCCTCACAAACGGGCTCATCATCAAGTAGTAACACATAACGATGTGTGAGAGGGCAATGTTATATGCGCAGGCGGGTCAGCAGAACCTCCTCGCGCTGGGCTGGCCTACAGGAACTGCTCCATTACTTAACAGAGGATTTGATAAGCTGGAGCTCATTCCTTTCAACAGCTGACCACTCATTGTTCCATTCACTCAGAATCCTTATCTTGATGGAATTTAAGAGATCTCGTTTTGGAATCGTAAAGAAACCCACGCGATTATTGAGGCATGCCGACTTTGCGGAAACATCTACTTCATTTCCTCTGGTTCCCACGTATCCGGGTATCCAGCAAAACATTATGTTCTATCCATCACTCTGGAGTGAGAAAATCACATTCTGTATCAGCTTATCAGCTGGATACATATTCTGGATTGCTTGAAGGGCACTTAGCGAATCAGAACAAATCAGAAAAAGTGATCCACGGCAGCACTTTATTGATCGCAAAGCTCTCAACATGGCGTAGCACTCAGCGATGAAAACGTTGCACAGGTCGCCTAGACGGTAGTCACAGGTCTCACGGGGAAATACCACGGAGAAGTCAACACCATCAACCTGCTTCGACCCGTCTGTAAACACAGGGATATGGACCCGGTGTTTGTCGAGGATTAGGTGAAAGTATACCCTCAACATCAGAGCTGGAGTGTTCTTCTTGTCATGATGCAAAAGATCGAAAATAATCTTCGGCTTGTGCAAAGCCCAAGGGGGAGACTGACTAAAACCTTGATGTAAGACATTAGGTGTGCGTATATTTAAGGTTTCCAAAATTAGTTTGGAGCGATATCCAAAAGATTTGGTTGCTCTCAGTATGTTGTTGTAGAAACGGATGGAAGAAGAGGAAAGATGAAACACCGCGTTGGTCACCAGATTGTCGGGTAAAGTTAGCACGTGAAAAAAGTGTCGTAACATGAGGAGTTGCCGCCGGAGGTAAAGAGATGGTTCACCACTCTCAGAATACAAACTCGGAAAAAAACTAGTGCGGTAGGCTCCCGTAACTAGTCAGATTCCTGCATGGACACTATCCAACTTCTTTAAATAGCTTGCACGAGCAGAGCTATATACAATGCAGACATAATCGAGCCGAGATCTTATGAATGGTCGATAAAAGGAGGAGCGATCAGCGCCCCATTCTCTGCTACTCAGGCACTTCAATAAATTCAGAGACTTTAATATTCTTGCTCTTAGGTCTGTCAGATGTTCAATCCAATTCAGTCTCTGATCAAAGATTAGACCTAAGAATTTCACAAAAGGATAGAATTTTAGAACGTTGTTCCCCAGGGCGAGGTGAGGTTCTGCCAGAAGGCTTGGTCTCCAACTGAAAAGAACACAGCGTGTTTTCTCAGCAGAGAAACGGAAACCTGTCGTTTTCGACCAGTGGTATAATCTATTGAGGACGAGTTGGATTTGTCGCTCCGCACCTGTGACACTCTGTGATGAACAAAAGATAGCAAAGTCGTCGACAAAAAGAGTGTATAACAGGATTCTTTACAGCAGACGTTATGCTGTTTGTAGCCACTGCAAATAAGGTCATACTCAGGACTGAGCCCTGAGGAACACCGTTCTCTTGAAGAAGCAGATCCGAGGTCTCTCTTCCAATTCTGTAGCGGAAGGAACGCTAATCCAAAAAGAACTGTAGCATCAGAGGAAGACGTCCTCTAAATCACCAGGCATACAGTTAGTTTAAAATGCCATAACGCCAAGTAGTATCATAAACGTACTCGATGTCAAAGAATATTCCGACGACATGTTGTCTTCGGACGAAAGCATCTTGAATTGCTATTTCTAGAAGAAGTAAGTTGTCCAGTGTGGAAAGGAATTTCCTGAAACCACACTGAGATCGACTCAGCATATTATGCCTTTCAAGATACCAGACAAGACGTGGGTTGATAATTCTCTCCAGAGTTTTACCGACATAACTCGTCAAGGCAATGCTTCGATAACTACTGATGGTCGTTTTGTACTTACCTGGTTTTAGTAAAGGGATAAGCGTTGCTTCCTTCCAGGAATTAGGGAATACACTCTCGGACCATGAAAGATTAAAGATATTCAGAAGGTATTCCTTCGACTCGAGACTGAGTTGTCTCAGCATTTCATAATGAATTGAATCAGGGCCAGGTGCAGTGTCGTGGACTGTCGCTAGAACTGACTCAAGTTCCCACACAGAGAAGGAAGAGTTGTAGGATTCCCAGTTGGTGGAACGAAATTCAAATGATGTGCTCTCTGCTATTTCCCTTTTTCTCGCGAAATCAGGATTGCAGTTTGCTGTAGATGTTAATTCAGCAAAGTATTCAGCCATTTCTGTTGCCATTTCTCTGTTGTTGGTGAGAACCTGACCCTGATAATTGTACCCAGATATTGGGACTCTAGAATACCTTCCAGATATCTTTCGGATTGACTCCCATACTTTAGTGGGCAATGTTGTTCTCTTAATGGTGCTTAGAAACTCTTTCCTGAAGGTGGATCTGGATTCTTTGATGGTTCTGCGCGCTTTTGCTCTAGCAATCCGATATGCGGCGAGGTTTTCCGGAGATGGGCTAGCCTTAAATTTCCGCAATGCTCGTCGCCTTGCCCGAATGGCGGACCGTCATACGTCGTTCCACCAGGGGACATGAGGTCTTTGCGGAAACATAAATGTTTTCGGAGTGGATTCTTCAGTGGCGTGATGTATCACCTGGGTCAGATGGTCGACCCTCTCTTGGACACTTCCCGTTTCTCTTAAGACTGTGTCCAATTAGCCTTACTGAGAATCTATTTTTGTGGCTTGCATTCGGGAACAGTCGTACGTTCCTGCAAGGACAACCAGATAGGGTGATGGTCGCTACCATGCAGATCATCTTCTACCTTCCATTGAAAGATATCAGCAACTTCAGGAGAGCAAACTGATAGGTCTATAGCANTCCATGACCCCGTGGGAAATGCAAAGTGGGTCATCTCCCCGGTGTTCATTAGGCATAAATCTCAAAGAGACAATTTAGCAATCGGCTCCTAGGGCAATCGCTCGAAGAGCCCCACAGTACACTGTAGGCGTTGAAATCTCCAAGGAGGAGGAATGGTCGAGGGAGCTGGTGAATTAAATCCCTGAGGGAAGTCTCCGAGAAACCTCGTGTCGGAGGAAGTTATATAGAACACACGGTCATAGCTGGTACGCTCTGAATTTTGTCTGCTATAGCCTGGACTTGAGTTTGTAGGAGAACAGGTGAGCAGAGGATTGTTTCTAACAAACACGGCAACTCCTCCTCTTGCTCGATCACCCGTGGTGTCGTCATATCTGAAGCTGCTGTATCCTCGCAGAGAGGGTGAGTGTTCTGGTAAAAGGTGTTTGTCTTGCAGGCAAATACAGATTTGATTACGATGCGCTAAGAGTTGTAACTCTTCACGTTGAGTTCTATAGCCATTAAGATTCCACTGATGTATGGAAGTCATTACTTTTTGGAACCTCCGGGGTCAGGCTCGTAAATGTGCATTTCCGCGTCACCGTCGGACAATGAACAACCCGACTCGGAGGAAGCAAGTACAGAGACGTTCTTCTTTCGTCTCTGAGACTTCTTTGATGTTGTTGAGCTTGTTTTTAAGAAGTTAACAAGGTTCACTGGTTTAACTCTAGAACCCTGCTTTGTATTTGCCTCTGTTTTTGTTGTTACCGTGGTAGGTTTCGCACTACTTGACGGTTTCTTTGTAGATGGACGCGGTGTTGTAGGAGTTTTAGGTTTAACGGGAACGGCTGAAACATTTTTCTTTCCGCATTTGCATTGTCATGGAGACGTCAGTGAAATGGGCTTGAAAGGATACAGTTTTCATTACTTTAGAAGTCTTGGTTGCGGTGGAGTAACTGGTAGAAAAAAATACAGGGAGTAAAGCCCTGTATTTCTTCCTCGTTTCAGAGTACGGGATCTTCTCCGTAGTCTTAATCTCCTGCACTTTCTTTTCTTCCAGAAAGGCGACACACTCCCTGCTCCACCCCGGGTGACTGCCTGTGTAATTAATGCACTTAGCAGACCCAGGGCATGAGACGCCGGGTTCGTGTGCCTCCTTTCCGCAGTTCCCGCATGTATCCTGGTCCTTAAACGGTGTAGTTGTATGTCCAAACCTCTGACACTTAAAACAGCGCAGAGGATTTGGAATGAAGGGACGCACTAGTAGGTTCAGCCATCCGGCTTTGAGAACTTTCTGTAGCTGAGGACAGTCAAATGTCACGATGAAGGAACTGGTTTTCTGAAGAACACTATTTACCTTCCTCATGATTTGACTGACCTCACCCACGTGGTCAGCCTCCTATTCCGCAACGAGCTCAACAACATCATCTCCATGCAACTTACGATCCCCTTGCTGCGATTAAGCGCAGCATGGAGCTCGCACGTCACAGGGAACTCTCCCAACAAGGTACATTTTAGAAGTACCAACGCTTGCTTGTTGGTTTTTGTTTCCAACAGCATTGACCCATTACGCAACCTTTTAATGGATTTCAGCGTTCCAACCAAACCCTGTAACCCTTTGTAAATATAGAACGGGGATACTTTCTGAAGTGTCCCGTCTATAATGTCATTACAAAAAAATTCTGGTGTTGAATGTTCTGTTTCTTTACTGTTTCTAGACGTTTGGGTGGAATACTCACCTTGCGGCACACCCAATCGTCAAGGCGGTGGAATAGTCGCATCAGTCATCTTGTCCCACGAGTTTGGAGGAAATAAATGATCGGTGACGTGGTGCCCCCGCATTACGCAACTAAGCCTTGCTCACCTGAGGTGCGGCAGTTGCCCCAGAGGTTGTCAGCTAGCGAGTGTTTATCCTCAACACCCATTCACCTCATCGGCGCGTAACACACCTTGAGGTTGAGGTTTTTTTATAGAGGTTTAATCCTTCCTCGCGACCCGGCCAATGAAGGCAAGATCTTGGAAACACGTAACTTTCCACCATCGCGCCAATAGTGGTCGCTGAAGCATGCCCAAAAGCTTGCGGTGTCCAAGGACTGGTGGCGCAGTACCATATGTAGATATTAATAGAAGTAATAATATAAATAATATTGTCTCGTGGGAATGAATTTGTGTGTGTGTAAATGACAAATCAGTAGAGTGTTTCCTACGCTGAATCTGAAGGTGTGGTGTGTGCCGAACGAAGCTGATGACATAACATGAAACCCAGAGATATAAAAAACGACGAAAAAGCCGACGTAGATATCGTGTTTAAAAATTTTGAGTAGTAAATTAGGTTTGTAAACAAATTTAAACTATAGGAACAAACACTTAAAATAGTTCCAAAGTTTTACTTAAATAATATTCCGACGGATGGATGTTTCTATGGAAACACATTTGATTATACCTTTAAATTATTGACATGCTAATACCAAAAGTATTAATTCTAAAATGGTGTTATTTATAAGGGATTGATAGTTTAAAAATTAAAAGCACATTAATGAATTCTGAATTGTTGTAAACATTTTATAACACGTAAACCACTTCAGTAAATTCCTGCTCTCACGTGCCACGATGAATAAGATGAAGTTAAAATGTTGACACCAGTCATTCAAATTTTATTACGAATGGTTAATAATTTTTAATTCAATATTTTTAGTGAAAATCTGAATAAAACGTATTATATTACAATTAATTCTCATAACCATAAAATCTTCATGTTAAAAACCATATAAATCTAATAAATTATTAAGTAAACAATTTCCAAGTTACTTAATACTTACGATCAATTCTCATTTAAACTTAAGAATATCAACATTTATTGTACAATATAATTATTCATTAATATTGTATGTTCATACATAAGATAATAGTTATATTCTAATTATAAACAGTACAATCACAATTCGCAATCGACTTAGTTATTCATTACAGCACAAAAAGGTATAAGCATATGTTGCGTAGTGTGGAAACCTGGTTGGTTTGCAACGAGATCTCCTCTTTCGTTCGATAAATAAATAACACTTTGGTTTCCAACTTGGTCTTTGAACAATTTATTTATGCAGACCTGTCTTGGTTGAACAGTTGAAAATAATAAAGAAATCTAAGACACCGTATGACAGACGATCATACAATGAACATGGAATGTCGCCTGGACTTGCGTTTTAGAAGACAGTGTCCCTGGCGATGGTCCGCGCTGTCGGACCCTCGGGAAGAGTAGCGTCGACGACGGCGATTCGCTGGGTTGAGCGTTTGGAAGTACTTCTCGCGAGGAATCCAGCGGTGGCGTCTTAGTGATCTTGCGTCGCGTTCCAGGACGTGCTCGGAGTTGGATTCTTCGAGGATCTGGATTCGGCGACGCCTTGGATGGTTTTGCTGGAGCTTGGCTTGCGTTCAGCGTTTTGTGCCTTCTTGGAATTAATTCGTGTCGAATGTAATGGCCAGTATGTGGCTTGAACTCGGTTAGCGAAGTTTGCTCGTCGAATGGCTCGGAGCGGAGAACGTGTCGAGACGGCTGATAGCTGAGCATCTAACTGACATCAGACACTATTGGATCTGAAGAGGTAGGTTCAGTGGATGCTGTTATAGATTAATATTTATATTTATTTGTTGGTGCTCACGTATTTCATGGATGGCGTCTAGCATAGAATTTACGTCGAACCATGCGTTCGTTTATTATTCTTTGTATAGGCCTTGCAATGTGTTGGCCATGACTCTGACGTTATGCCTTGGAACTCTCGTGTACAGAGGGCTGTGGCTGGTAAATAAATACGCGATGGCGTATGTTTATCGTACATGTGAGCATATGAAAATCCATCAACTTTAGTTAAGCTCGAGGGCAAAGTTGAGAGGCGTGGCCGTAATGGAGAAGTGTGTATTATGTGCGTATTGTGACAGGACGCATCTGTTACACATATTTGTTATTTATTCTTCTAAGAACAAAAATGCGTAATACAAATTATATTTTTATTTTTTAGAATGAAGAATAGTTCATTATTTGTATATATGTCAAATAAAAGACTAACATATTATTCGTCAATCAGTAATGCTCGAATAAAAGAATAACATTTTATTCGTCATTTATTTACGTCAAATAAAATAATATATTTTTATTCGACATTCACATTCAGTCGAATACAAAAAAAACTTATTTATCATTCAAAGTTTGTCAAATGAATGACTTTATATTCGTTATTTACGAGTATGTACGTCGAATGAAATAATAACCTGCTATTCGTCATTTAAATTTAAAAGAAATAAAGAATAATTTGTTGTTCGTCATTCAAAATTTGTCGAATAAACGAATAATTTTATTTTCATTTACGTACGTCGAATGAAAGAATAACAAGTTATTCGTCATTATTGACATCAAATGAAAGAATAACTTTTTAATCATTACGTGAAATAAAATAATACATTTTAATTCGTTATTTTTTTACGAACCCTGCCAACCGTGCCTGGAAGATTAACAATACATTACAACCCAGTGGGGAAAGTCTGACCTGAAGATATCCTAGAATTAATTCCAAACTTATCTTAAGAAGATCATCTTTCAAGAACATTTATAAGATATCTCTACTTTGTATTTATGGAATTAATCCGTGGAATACAGGTTTAAGATGATCTTGAATAGGTCTGTGTAGAATATCCTCAGGATCTCAGTGAAAGGCACCGTATGAACTTACTTAGTTCGTACATTAAAGATTATCTGCAGATGTCTGCAGCCAGTACTGGATTTCTTTATTTCAGTTCTCAGGATTTCTTTATTCATCCGCGTAGGAAATTCCGAGAAAGTTCATTGTTAATAGAGTGAAGATTCATTGTTAATAGAGCAAAATGTCCTCAGGTCGTACTATTGCCATATTCATTACTTCATCTTTTGAAGATAGTCTCTATGAGGTCTCCTGAATATAAAAAAAAATTGTCCGCTGAGGATTCCCTGTGAACATTGTTATTCATGAACGTCGTGAACACGATAGTCCGTTACTTGCCCTCAGCATGATCAGTAGTGGCTATATATTGCTTTTGAAGAGGTGGGGGAGAGGAGCACATTTGTATTTTCGCGTCGATGTTAACAATTAAGAACAACGCATTCTTTTCTTTCCAATGAAGTTGAACAATCAAAAACCTATTTAAAAAAAGTCAGTAGCAGTAGTGGAAGTTTCGTTTTAATGTGACCGTTATCCTTAGATGGTGGGGAACGCCACATTGACGATTGCAACACCAATGAGACTTCTCATCTGCTCCCGACAGTATCATATTGCACTGCTGAAATTTCTCATCGAGCTGCGAGGCGTTAGTTTTTGGCTGTAGTTACGCTGTCTGCACTGGTAGCCCGACTGCACGTGTGGCAGCTTGGCATTCCGTCGCATTAATTTAAGGTTTTCTTTGGCGAGGAGAGGGGAATACTATTTGAACTTGTGTTGAATATTGCTGTGACGTCATAAACGAAGCTGTGTTACATTCACGTTAGTTATCTTGATATTTCTCCTCTTCAGATAAGTTATTTTTTTTCTTTTAAGACCTACCTAAACTAGCTTATTGTCCTCCATGTGGTCATACGCAGGTTTTAACTGCTTTTTTAGCAATAAATAGAATTTCTATTTGAAATTTGAAGCTGAAATACGTATTACGTATTGGAACAATTTACTTCTTTCGCCAAAAAAGCAGTTAAAAACTACGTATGACCATAATAAGCTTATTTACTCCATACCTTCAATATACAAGACCAGGATAATAAACGTATTTACTCCATACCTTCAATATACATGACTAGAACATGTATTATTTTTAACTTGCACTATGCAGTAGCTAGCCAACAGCATCGATACATGTGTAATGTTGTTGATAAATGCTTGAACTAAAGAGTTGGCGACCCTTGTACTTTTCTAGTATCTTACTCATAGCCATATGTCGTGTGCGCATTGTTTTTTCCTGGCAATAGGATGACATTGATATGCATCATAATTCTGCTGACTCATTATTTAGTGGCGCAGAAAGTATCTAAACAGATTAAATTCACATTAGGGAATGAAGATATAATATTCCAGGTGGTATAAATATTGCGTACTTCTAAAAATTATTCTAATTTCGAGATTAGGTAATTCATTGAAATAAATTATTAAATAGCGACTCGCCCCGGTTTCACAAGTGCTTTTGCTGTTATTATTTAACTCTTTATAATTTCGTTAAGACGAAAATAGTAAGTCTAGAATATTTATTTACTTTAGTTTACTATTTATTTACTATAGTATTCTTATCATAGCGGTGGCGGTGCAAGTTCAGAAACAATCATGTAAAATCTATTAAATAAATGTTTTTTAATGGAACAATATATTATTTAGCGCAACTTCTAAATCCAAAATAGACGTAAAATATAACATTTATTGAATGAGCAACAACAGTGTAACGGTGCCGTGAATTTTTAAATATTACCGATTATAAAGATTGTAAAATACCTTGTCTTATGTCGGGACGATATCTCCCGGCGCATCGATAATGTTCTCGTTTCAACAATGGTGATACATCTCTCTGCTAACAAAACTGAACCTTATAAAATTCGCGGGTTCTTTCTCCACCAACCTGTGACCTAGGTTTTCATTTTTATTTCGAAGCTTGTTTGAAATCCCGTGAGTTGGACTTACAACATTAACATATTACAATGCAGCAAATTACAGATTTTCAATTGATTTTACATTTTTAGTAAATTTTAGGTGGAATTTTTCTTCCAAATTTTTCTCTTGAGACCAGTGGCCCTTGGTCACGACAGGAGTTGTATCTGTCTCAACACACGCACACGGAGCTCCACCAATCGACGAATGTAAGGCGATACGTCATGATATGTCAAACATCCACGCTCCAAGGACGAATTACTGAAAGCGTGTGTGTCAACCAGCGCCGAGGGAGACTTCTGGTGGTGGATAACACACGCAACGAGGCTCGAGTAAATTTTTGCGTTGGAAGTTGATCGTTGTTTTTACTTACGCTAAATTATAACAGTTAATTAAACAGTAGCAAAACTAAAACTCCCATGATAAGGTGCTATCAAACAAGTTTCCTTTCTATACAAACATTTAAAATGTATCACTCCACGGAAACAAAAATATTTACAACGAATTTTGCATAATATTGAGTTCTGACGGAACAGCACCATGAATGACAATGACGGACTTCTCATTTTTTATGTAGATGTGATTATTTTAATTTTATTGTTCGGTTCTCTCGAGATTTGAAGACTTTTAATTTGTCAAATGTTTGTTTCTTATAATAATAAATGGACAGATCTTTCCCGTTGGCAGAAGACAAGGAAATGCATTAAAATATACAAAAATACATATCACAAAGAACTGAAAATAAAAATTATTAAATAAATAATTAATCAATATAATTAAACTAATGTTAAAGAATTCAATATAAAGTCTTCTTAATGATTGTGGTAAAATTGCTGTAATATTGCATGTACGTACATAGCTTAACGTATTTCAGAGGGTTACGAAGAATTCTTCATTTACGAATTGTGTTACAAGCGGTTACAAACGAATCTTGTAAAGAACGTGTAACCGCTGCTCAGGCCGCAAGCAAAATGATTAAAAAGAAACGAGGACGTCCCAAAGGGTCAAAGAACTTTAAACCTCCTAAGAATAAACAACCTAAACATCTACAGAGTGTAGATAATTCGTCAAGGAATAAAGAGATAGTGCTACGGAGAAGTAAGAGAAATAAAACACTTGAGTAAGTCAGCCAATAGTAATCCATTGCCTGGGGCTACGAAGGTATACTATTAAACCCCGCCAAACGACGTCTCATCAGGCATTCAACGATTTCTCAAGGGACTTGCAACACTTATAACAAGATCAAAGCTCCTGATCAACAAGAAGGAGCATTGTCCGCAAGTGACTAGTGGACCTTCTAAACTACATGTGTTTTATTCAAAGTTTCAGTAACATACAGTAAAGAAGGTTCTGTATACAATCTATAGTCATCAGATTCACAACTTTCTTTGAGGTGGTTAAAATAAGAAAACGTCAGCAAGAGAAATTCATCACGACTACCAGAATGTGGAAGTTAACACCAGAATTGGGTGAACAATGTGCAAATAGATTAAACACCACCAGCGCAAGGAGGAGATATAAATTCAATTCTCAAAAGGTTCTATTGTTTCAATTGCATGTCAATTCCTTCTTATATACGCCAAGAATATTGAAGCCAATTTTGATCTAGTAAAAGTAGTGCCGCTTATATCTTGATTCAATTCAATGTATCTATACATATTTATCTATCTTTTCTTGTAAATGATTTGAGTAACTCTGTATTTGTAATTTCATTCTAACTTTTTATAAATATGTATGATTTGTAACATGCAAATCATGCAAATCATCCATATATCAAATTTGAAAACAAGTAATTCTGTAATTGCAATTTTAAGTGAAGTCAAATGAAATTGTTAATATAAACATAATTGTAAAGAACACATGCATACTGTTCATATATCAAAGATTGTAAAAAAATTAAGTAATTCAGCATACTAGTTATTAAGTTAATTGTTTGTAGTGATTAGTTGTTTCTTGTTATTAAATTATTTGCAAATGAATATATGTGTCGTTGATACCTGCTTTTAATCTGACGACTGATTCAGTCTCTCGTATGTATGAGCGTAACCGCTCATAACAAATTGATTTAGGTGTATTATTTTAAAGTGTCTATGAATGATCTGTTTCTCTGCTTTTTGAACCCTTTGTTGCAAGGGGAAGATTTTTTGTTGTATTTGCAACAAAATCTCCTCCTCTACAAAATAAATATTCCAAGTGGATTCTTTAAAGAACAAGATTTTTATTGCGGAAATAAACAAATCCGTCTTGGAACAAAATAAATGAGAGTGACACCACACGACGAACGGTGGATTGAACGTTCTGCGTGAACTGATTTCTCACGTATAACAGGCGTCGTTATTTGGGAACGTTCTCTGCGTCGGCAGAGGGCGGCGTCGATGGCAGCAGTCCGCGGAATTCAGCGTTCTTCTGCGTGATGACACTACCAGTCGAAACCGTCGTCGCAGTGTCTCTCGTGTGGATCGTTGAAGTCGAAATCGCCGAGTTCGGAGGATAGGATTTCCCCAGCGTCGGGCGTAGTAAGCGTTTGACCTCGAAGATCTTCTGCGCTCGTAGAGATATCGTGATATCGTCAGGAAGGAATTTCTTCGGAATTCAGCGTAGGCGAAGTTTGGCCTTGAATATTTTCTGAGCTTGTAGTAATATATATCGTCAGGATATGATTTCTTCAGAATTCAGCGTGGGCGAAGTTTGGCCTTGAATATTTTCTGGGTTTGTAGAAATGTATATCGTCAGGATATGATTTCTTCAGAATTCATCGTGGGCGAAGTTTGGCCTTGAATATTTTCTGGGCTTGTAGAAATGTATATCGTCAGGATATGATTCAGAATTTGAATATCGCCAGCACCAATTTTGAAGTAGAAGTCCTTCAAAGGTTAGGTATATTGCCGGGAACCTTTCGGGAGCGATGCGTTCACTTCGAGATCTGACGAGGTAATTATATTGCCGGGAACCACTCGGGAGCGATGCGTTCACTTCGAGATCTGGCGAGGTAATGATATTTCCGGGAACCATTCGGGAGCGATGCGTTCACTTCGAGATCTGACGAGGTAATTATTGTGTCGTCTGGATATGGTTTCCTCGGAATTCAGCATAGGCGAAGTTTGACTTTGAGTATTTTCGGAGCTCGTTCTGCAGCGATCCGTCTCGGTCAAGGTTTGCCTGGATAATGATTGTGTCGTTGCTATAAGGTTGGGTCTAAACAAGAATATATGACGGTCTCGAGGGGCCTAACACTGTGTCGCAGTTCACTTCTTGGAAATAATAGTCCTAATAGGTTGTGCGGAGCGAACAGGTCACTGACTTCTAGGGTTTCTCTCTGCCGTCATAGAATCGCAATCGCGGCGTTCTTTGCTTCATGGAGTCTTCTATTGTTTACTGTTTAGAAGGTTCCTTGGCGTCGTAATTCGAAGTCCTTATGTAGAGAGTGGTATCGCCGTGGAGATCAGTAAACAATATGGCGAGCGTGTAACCTTTTCGTAACGAGTTACACGGGGAAGTTTTCTAAGTTTTATGCGTGTGAAGGTATGTACCTTATTAATATGTAAAAATAGTGTTTCTACACCTTTCTAAGAACCGTATATACCAGGGCTTTCGATAAGAATAGGAAAGCAACTAACATGCATAGTAGAATTTGTTTCATATGTAGTTTAAAAAAAGGACTAATTTAACAGATTTTTTCTGGATAGAGTATTTTTTCCGTCACCTCTTTTGCTGGATGTACAACAACTATATTAAAATTTAAAAAACTCCAAAATTCAAATGAAAAATTATCAGCTATAATATAAGACAAATTAAAAAAAAAAACGACTGCTATCCCAAGGCTCAAGTTACGTTGTTAAGATCCAATTTTAGATCAAAAACTGAATGACAAATCTGTTTATGACAGTTTAGTAAACCTCCAAGGACACAGTATATTCATTTAGTTTTTAATTGGTGGTTAATAGTTTGATTTTTCCCACTCAGGTGTCATATTTAAGGAGAGTAGCAGCAGGCAAAGCGGTTGTTCACATTGGCTTTACGATGATGGCATCTGTAATGACACCATTTTGTGCTGGGTTTCACGTCTGGAAGGGTGTGAACACAAAGCTGCAGAAACTTGTCCTAAAATCGCACATTACGCTATTCAAAGCACTCAAAGCTAATAATAAATTTTACTACACTTAACAAAGTGTGGAATTAGGGAGTTCCTTGTTCAAACCATTGTTTGTTATCAAATAGTTTTAAGTTGTTTTTCATTTCCAAAATAAATTATTCATCGGTAGCGAGAACGGACAATAGTGTTATCGAAAGACGTAGAGTAGAAGGCTACTCGTTGTTTGACAAAATACTTGTCTGAAAGCAGGAGATGCAAAACATTTTTAACCTGGACTGGCTATTTGTAGACATTTCTCAAATATATAATTTCAAAGTCATTTTGTTTCCTATATAATATTTTGGTATTGTATGTTCTATAATTCTTGATGTTTTAGATAATTATCCATTGTATTTATAACATGATAATATGTTCCATAATTCCTTCTTGTTTGATGTATGTAACATGCTCTACAATTTGCACAATTTATTTTATACACCATGCATTATACAATATCTTTCATTCTTTCATTATTTTGTAATTAATAACTTTGTATTTTAAGTTTTATATCTTGATCTTATAATAAATGTGATAACAACATAATTGTTTCTTTTTGTAATGACGTGTAGAATGTATGTATGTATGTATGTATGTATTTACGTATGTATGTATCTATGTATGTATGTATGTATCTATGTATGTATCTATGTATATATGTATATATAATGATTTCATCAAGATATAAATAGGACATTGTAGAGATTATCTTAAGGAGCACATACATAGTATGAAAGAGAGATGATCTTGTAAAGATATACATAGGATATTTCAAAGATGATCTGAAGAGATATCTTATATATATTAACTCAGGATGATCTCAATAAGATATACATGCTTAAAACTATCTTCAGGGAGGTGTTCAAGAGAGTCTATGTGCGCCATTTTGATAACCTCAGGATAATCTCATAAGATATCTTAGGGATTATCTTTCAAGAACATCTTCAGAATAAACTGAGGATAAAGTTTTCCCCACTGGGAAGCAGCCATTCTATTAAAATGTGAAAAATGAGAATGATAATAAAAATAACTATTAAGTAATAATGTGTACTCTGCGATGAGAAATTGAAAAAAATCATACCCTACATGAATGGTGAAAGAGGAAACACGCTGATCCAGAATCTCATGTCAACCTATGAGAAACTAGGCATCATATGTGAAATTCCAAACAAGCAAAAAACAAGATGCTCCATGAACCCAATGATGCTCCGCAATTCCTGGCTCAAGTTATTACTTACCTCCTCTTCAAAGTTGAAAAACGAGATAATCATCAAAACAATCACAAACCAATTACGTGATCACAAACTATTTACAAACGATTGACATCAGTACAAGCAGACATAATTTAAAACTTTTTCCATAACAATTCGTTATTGACAAATAACTAGAAAGGATATGTCAAGAAATTTGTGGGTTGCAAAGAACAGTTCGCTATTGTCACATTTATTCTTACAGAAAGTAAAAAAAGATCAAGGAATTTATCCAAAGCATATATAGACTTTCAAAAAGCATTTGATTCCATGTCTTACTCATAGTTAATTCATAATCTCAAAATTTATGAGATAAATACAACAAGAGTCATTTTCATGGAGGGAATAATGAAAAATTGATTATAACTGAAGGATTCATGTACGCTACACAGTATCAAACCATCGTAACAAGAAATTACATAAAATAAATTCTTCATTACAACGGCGATGATGCTGAGCATATCACAACTGCAATGAAACCAACCATCACATTATTTCGAGCTGATGAGTTCCTGTCCCTTCGGACTACATATGCAGACACAATCAAGTGGCCAAAATAATTCACTAGTAATTAGGTTAAAGTTTTTACCTGGTTGAAACAATTCCTCTCTATTATAATTATGAACCTTCACCTGTCCTGGAAAATAGAAATCCTACACTAATGGGATAAGCAAATCATTACAGACAGAATAAAATATAACAAGCCAGACATAATATTAATAGACAAATCTAAAAGAAAAACTTTTATAATTATTGTAGTTTTATTTTCTTAGCCAACTAAAAAATACAGAACAAACAAAAATTCACAAGTACCCGACACGTAAGACATAAACACGAAACAAAATGACGACGAAATATTCCCCTCATTATTTCAGCAACGGATGTTATTTGCCAAACACTGAAAAGGCATCTTGCAAGATTGCCATTAACCAGCAATGTACAACTCTGAATGTAGAAATCGTTTTTTTATGAACATGCCACCTTACAAGGAAATTCCTTTGTCATGACTGAATTTTACTTCCGGTTTGGCAAATAAGCCCTCCCCAACTACCTGTTCCAAGAGAGGAACTACGATCGTGCTACAATAATAATAATAATAATAATAACCCGTGGGGGTTTGCCAGGACCTCTATCGGGCGCGGCCCCCTGCGAATGGGGGATGCTCGCTTCATGGTGCATCCCCTAAGGAAGATAAATGATAACGGAAAAACCAAGGCATGGATTAGTCTTGCAAATGCCGCTGTAAGAGCAATTATAAAGAAGGCCCCAGACCAATATCAAACAATAACAGCAATAAATCAATTAATGTATGCAGCGGTAACAGCAATTCAGGACTTGATTATCCCCACCCGTGAGGGGGATAGAGGAAGGAAACCAATTACTTTACGGGATCCGCCGTGGATAAAGAGGATTAAATCCCGGGTTGCCTTGCTTAGGAAGGACATTTCACAGCTCAAGGACTCTTTGAACCCTGGGTTTAGCAAAGTAATGATTCAGAATAAGGGGTTCCTTTATAAGAAGTACAATATCAGGAATGAAAGAGATCACGCTAAAGTGCTAGAGACTTTGAAACAACAGGTGTCAGCTAAAGCATATAGACTGAGGAGATATACGAAACGAGTTACACAGTACAAGCATAATAAGCAGTTTAGTGAAAATGCGAGCAGGTTTTAAAGTGATGTGTTGGGGAAAACGAATGCAATAAGGGATACACCATCTAGGGAAGCGATTGAAGGGTATTGGCGGAACTTACGGGCAATGAATGCACTGTATAGGATTGAAGCGGAGTGGGTGCAACAAGTCTATGATCAGACAGCCCAGGTGGACCGAATGGATTGGGTGGAAATAGCACAGGAGGAAATAAAAATGGCCATTACCAATACTGGGAACTGGAAGGCTCCAGGGTCAGACGGAATTCCAAACTTTTGGCTGAAGGAATTAGTAGCGTTCCCTAGCGAATGTATATAATGAGTTAATTAGTGGGAAGCAAAATATGCCCCAATGGCTCACAAAAGGAAAACATATTTAATACCTAAGAATGAGGAGACCGTTCAAGCAAATAATTACAGGCCCACCACTTGTCTAAATAATATCTTAATACCTTGCCAGGAATGGTCTTTTCCCTGAAGAGCAGAAAGACTGTGCAAAGAACACTTATGGGTGCAAAGATCACTTGTTAACAAGCCAAATGGAATATAGAGATTGGATATAGAAAAACAAGAAAAACCTTTCAATAGCGTGGATTGATTACAGGAAAGCTTTTGACAAAGTCCCTCACAGTTGGCTTATAGAAACCTCGAACATCTATCGAGCGCCGCCGGAGCTGGTATGCTTTCTGTCAAAGGCAATGGCCGCCTGGAACACTGATCTGAATCTAATAGTTAGTGCATCCGCGATAACAATAAAGAACATCCAGATTAGGCAGGTAATATATCAGGGCGATTCACTCTCGCCATTATTGTTCTGTATGGCTTTATTCCCTCTGAGCGTCATCCTGAAGAATTCCAATACTCGTTATATTTGTAAGAACGAAACGCAACAAGTAAATCATCTGCTTTACGTTGACGACCTAAAGCTAATAGCGAAGGATGAGAGAGAGAGCTCACGAAATAGATTCAACTCGTTAAGGAATTCAGTGATGACATTCGAATCGAGTATAGATAAATGCGTTAAGGCTGTTTTTTGCAGGGTTAAACTCCAGATGAGTCAGAATAATAATTTAGATGATACAACTACAATCAAAGCATTAGGCCAGGAGGAGGTTTATAAATATGTGTATTGATGAACAAGACAGGTTTCAGCAGCGGAATATAAAGAGTAGGCTTGCTAGGGAGTACTACAGAAGAATAAGAGCAGTCTTAAAGACGGAGCTCAATGCTAGGAACAAGGTGAAAGCAATAACATCTTTGGCGGTGCCCGTGATTCAATACAGCTTTGGAATAATCAAGTGGACCATGGCTGAAATTCGAAAATTGGATCGTCAAACTCGGAAGTTATTAACCTTGTATGGCGCACTTCACCCCAGAGCTGATATAGACCGTCTTTATATCCCGCGTAAGGAAGGAGGGCGGGGGATGTTAAGCATTGAGGTGAGCCATTGCGTTGCGATTGCGGGGAAAAAAGTACCTTTATTTGAAAAGAAATGACAAGTACTTGGCGATGGTATACAGACAGATGCAAACGCAAATTTATGTCGACAGGAGGGAAATCAGCTGGTGGGAACAGAGGATATAAAACTGCAACGACTCTGAAATAAAAAAATTAAAAATTTTTAAGGAGAGGGTTAAAAAGGAAATGAGGGAAGAACAAAAGGCTAAGTGGAGAGAAAAAGCAATGCATGGACAAATTTTGAAGGAGGTAGAGAAGGATACTATAGACGAGACCCAGTCATGGAGATGGCTGATTCATGCTAATCTAAAAGCAGAAACCGAAGCTCTGATCGTGACCTGCCAAGAACAAGCGATAGCCACAAATTACACGACAACAAGTATCCTGAAAACTAGCAAGGACCCATATTGTAGACTTTACCGGATTCATCAGGAAACTATTCAACATGTTGTATCTGGGTGTTCGATTTTGGCAAGGAAGGTTTACTTAGACAGACACAATCGTGTCGCTTCACACCTGCATTGGAACATATGTAGAGAGTTTAATATATTAGTTGCAGATAAATGGTATCAGCATAGACCCGACTCAGTAGTTGACAATGTGGAAATAACGCTAATCTGGGAAATGCAGGTGCAAACAGATAGAGTTATCAACGCACATAAGCCTGATATTATACTCAAAATTAAAAAGAAAAAAAACTGCTTCCTGATAGACGTGTCCACGCTGACTATAATATCATACAGAAGGAGGTCGAGAAATATCTAAAATACAAGGATTTACTTATAGAAACTCAAAGGCTTTGTGGTATGAAAACGACCATAATTCCCGTGGTGACTGGAGCGACGGGGTTGATCTCGAAACGGACATATAAAGCCATCAAGCAAATCCCGGGAAGGCATAACCTCCTTGTTATGCAGAAGTCGGTAACAGCTTCGCAACACGAAGAACCGTCCCTAGGAGCACGGTGTGCTCTCGGTGGATCTTCGACGCAGCCATAGTGCAAAGGAACTATGTGGAGAAAGAAAATAATAATAATAATAAACTGGCAATATAAAAACTTTTCGTAAAAGATACCCTACATGTTAGGCTGTATTAATTAGCAGTTTTATTATATGCTTTATTATCAGTCTTGGCAGGGGCGGATTTACTCTTTTGGCGCCCGTAGGTCACAAAATTTTGCGCTCCCGGAACCTTTTCAAATTACATTTGATTATAATTTTCAATAATAATCATTATTATTATTTTATTTATATTTTTTATATTATAAGCTGTCAGGATAAAAGTATAAGTTTAAAAATGAATAACATACATTATTTATGAAAAAACAATTAATAATAAAGAAATCTAATAATAAAGTAGTAAGTATTGATAAAGAAAACAAAATTCTTGTACTTTCGAAGTGAAAATATATGTTGTCCTATGTTAGACAATAGAACTGAAAGCGACAATAGAGAAACGTGTACCTTTTTCCGCATTAAGATAATCTCTTAAATTACCTTGACACCTTTATTATATGTTTGGTCGAGTATTTACAAATACATAAATAGTTCCAACTGTATAAGACATTTCATCAATCACTTTTTAAAATTGAATTTTCGTTGAATTTCTATTTTTAATGGCAGGTCCAAATTCGGCACCTCAAAAACTTTGACGCCCTAGGCCGCTGCCTATTCGACCTATTGGGAAATCCGCCCCTGAGTCTTGGACATGAGCTCAATTGTAAGAGAGGTAGGCTGCTTGCCGGGCAGACATTCCACCAGGTGCTCTATCTTGTGAAGCAGCGACCATTCTGTGAGATGTTACGGATCATTAAATTCATTGTTTTAAATCACGCGAACCACTAAGTGATTGTTTTAAAAACATGAATAAGTGTGTCAAATAATGACCACAGAAATATCATTTTATTACTATGAAACGTACCTATTTGTTATAAAAAAAGTAAAAACACATCTTAATTATTATAAATACTGTCAATAATCAACGTGACTAACGAAAGCGAAAGTCGAAACTGTTTCGTTCAAGATGTGAGTGACTTTTGTGTTTATTTCTCAATTTTGTATTATCTGTATTATAATAAATATTTACAATAATTAAGAGATGTTATTATTATTTTTATAATAAATAGGTGAGTTTCATTATAATTAAATGACATTTATGTTTTCATTATTTGATACACTTATTTATCGATAAATAAAAATTTCATTTTAACTGTCTAGAACTGCGAATTATAAAAAAAAACATTTATACTATTCTTGATGTGGTAATCATCTAATTGTCTTTTCTTTGATTTATTCCATCATCTAAAACATATTTAGTGGAAATATGCAGAAAATGCCATGCGATTGGTTCAGCGCTGTAGTTAGTGGCGGAGACTCGCTCAGCAGCCTGTAGGAAATGCCGTGAGTTAAGTACATGGCAGGGCTTCCATCGCTGGCCGATCTGTTGAATCCGAGAATCGTCGCTGTCACCCGACGACTTTCTTCTGCGTCCATCGATTCATTTCGGGCATCCAGTCTCAAGGACATTTTGAATCGTTTTAGACTTGAAAATGGAATTAGAGTATGTTCAGTATTACCCCTTTATTTGCGAAGTAATGAAAGTGCGACGTTAGCTACGGATAAGCATTGAAATTTCTACATATTCTGACTTTCACTAATAGGTAGCGTGTTTCACTAGGAAGTTCAGGTGTCTTTTTGTGAATATTTTGTATAAATAAACCGACCTATTACCAGGGTCATTCCTATCTATTTTGCCGCCCAAAGTAATGCCTTCCTAGTGATGACGTAACGTACATCCCCGCAGATCCCACGACGGGGGTCACGAGAGTCCGGAGGGCCTGAAAGCTTGGTAGGTAGCACTTTTGTCTGTTCCGATAAAGAACCTGAAATGTCGAGAACAGTTTATCATTACATTAAATTTTGAATGTATGAAGTGAAAAACTCTGCAGTCGATATCGCAAATGCATGGAGAGTCATTAAAAAATTTCAAGACAAAAGAAGCGATTTGAAATATAGCGATTTTAATTGAAAAATAATTATAATGTAAAGTTTACTGAGATACATTGCTAAATATACATCTCAAATCTCTTAATTTTATTTTATGTACACAAATTTGAATTTTGAGTATAGGGGTCTCGTTTGGCAAAACATATTGTCAAGAAATGAAAGTCTATAGTTGTTCGTTTTTGTATTAAAAATTAAATAAAAGTAAAGGAATACAAAAAATGTTTTTTGTTTTTCATCAGATAATATATAATTATAACCATTATGAATCTTACAAAATTACTTTTAAATTTTTCAAACAATTATTAAACTTTCTCATATATTACATCAATAGTCTCGGACCTGGTAAAATTCTTTGCGTTTAGGACACATTATGCCACAGCCCCTCCTACAAACTGAATTTGAATTTAAAATTCTTGTTGCCAAATAGATTATTCTACATCAACTGATATGCAAAAAACATGAACTGTTTTTTACAATAACCAAAAATAAACAATTACTTCAATACATTGATACAATTTACATTGATTTCTTAATAAAATATATTATATTGATAATTTATGTAATAAATTTAAATTTAATATTGATTTTTAAAATGCAACCATACATGTTTTGCTTTATTTTTAATAATAAAACATTTAAGCAAATATTATAATAAATAATAACAACCAATGAAAACTGAGGCTAATTTAAATAATAATACATATTCCTTTATTTTAAAATGTCTTATTCTGAATATTTTCTTCTCTCTTCCCCCCCTCCTCCCCTCATTTCAATTCCCAATCACTGCCAGTGTTCCTGTAGTGTTCCTGATAACAAAGAAACAAAAAATAATTTTTGTATCACAGGGTTAAAAGCAGAGTACAGTTGAGATGATTCTGCTTAATATTCTAATCAATATCGAATTATAGGACAGACATAATTAATTATAATTTAAATTGTAAATAAAATTCAAAAAAGAACAATTTGCAATTTATAGTAGAAAATTTATCTGCACTTAAATGAAGTGTAATAAAAGATAATTAGTAAGACACTATTATATATTTTTAAAATTTTTCTATGGTAATTTTTGAGTCAAACATCGCTTTTTCTGTACCATTAAATTTAACCAAAGGATGTTCAATTGATGACGGGTGAAGAGATTAAAGTTAACATAAAAGATTTAATTAATTTTCTCTAATACATGATTTGTATGAAACTTTCATTCAAAAATCATAATTATGTATTAAAATAACTCATCTAGTATTATGAAAGAAGAATACTAGCAAAGAATTTAAGATTCAAGAAGGTAAATAATTTCAAGTTAAAATATTCTTTTTAAGAATACTGATTTTCACTTTTAAATAATTCAACACTTAACCCCAAAACAAAAGCAAACTAAACTATAGTTTCTTTTCTCCCTTTGGGTTGATCATTTTAAGCAGTGTATCCTTAAGTGAGATAAATATATAATTTTATTTTTTACAGCAAAAAAATTGTTTGAATATTGGCTTTTGTGAATTAATGTTGCATGACAATGCAAAATCGAAATATTTTTTTCAAACTATAGAAATTTTCCCACACTGGTGAACAAAAAAAAGGAAATTGATATTACATGAAAAAAAGCAAGAAACTCAATACAATATTTTTTTAAGCTTTTCATTTTACTATAATGCAATGGCTAATTTTTTATTTTAGTGAGCAATATGCTCTTCATATGCTATTAACCAATATTTGTATCTTATGTCATTGCTCCTGAAATATCACCTGATTAAAAAAAGAAGATAGTTTAAGGACAACTATACTGGACAAAATTACACAGTAGTCACTGCTATGAGTTCTGGAAGTAATTTCAAAGCAAAATAATTTCTCCGCATTATACATTAAGACTATTTACTATATCATGTATTATAACACATATGGTACCCAACTGAGAGTACATTTTGTACATATTCTGTACTGTTTATGACTTCAGGAATCTAGGACTAGCCATTGTGCTTGTATGTACCACAATATCAGCATTTGATTCACAAGATTCCAACTTGAAGCAACTTAATTCTTTCAATAGAATTTTCAATGAAAAAGATAAATTGGTATGTGCTGCATATGGACCAGTATTTGTGGAGGAAATTACATTTTTCTACTGTATATTGAAAATAATTTTATTATCAAAATTCTATTATTATTTTAAAGGTTTTGTAAGTAACTTCATTGTTTTCATGAGTAATGACAAAAGTATTCAATACTATTTTGAATACATTGATAGTCTTAATGGTCCGTCAAGGATGTCAACTACATCCATAGGACTATCCAGGTTTAGTGAGCCCAAGTACTCAAAGATTCATATACAAGTATCAAAAGCCTAGTTCAAAGAGGATGGTCCACCCCAGCCTCCCCCTGTGAAGGGCTTCAAAACAAATCAGCAAAAACAAAAAACAACAACCAAACATAAATTTGAACACAAGTATATTTTAAATCTTTTTATAAAAGTAAAGAAAAGAATAGTCAAGATTATTATAAAATAAATTGCAAATTTCCAATTCAGTATTTTTAAATTCAAAATCAAAAGTGGTAGAATATATATTTAAGTAAAGATTTTGATTAATTTACTATGTTCACACATACCTTGATTCAAATAATGTAATAATTTATTTCATTAATGTAACAACTATTTTACTATTGCTATTTAAATATACAAAATTATTAGTAAATTAAAAACAAAGAGAATAATATAAGAATGTTCTTTTCTTTGTGGGGTTTAACGGCTCGTCGACATCGAGGTCATTAGAGCCCTAAAAACTTGTACAGATAGGGAAAATGCAGTATGCACTAGGGAGAGCCAACATGACTCCCCCCGTGTGTGGGACTTGCCGAATGACTTAACCATACCCACTAAAAACCCTCCTGAATTAGAACTCAAACATCAACATACCTCAAAACATTACATATATCATTATAAAAAAAAGAAGAAAGAGGAAAATGAAAGATAGCCTAGTGTTGGGATCAAAAAGAACATGAGGTGACCAAGGAAGGTCAGGAAAGAGAAAGGAAGGAGCATAGCACAAGTGTATGTAGAATAAAAAATGTTTTGTTTCACTCAGAACTGATAAATCATGTTTGTATTTGGGATGCACCCACTGCTGAGTTAAAAAAGTAAGTGGAGGGTGTAACAGACAAGTTATAATTTATTTAGAAAGATCAACGTTTTTCAGATATAATAACAAATGAATAATGGACCAAGTAAAAATATTTATCTAATAACTTATACCTTCGTGTTATTTTTCACAATAAGTGTTATCCGAGGTTCTATCCCCTTCTATTAGATCAACCGATCCACTTTTTTCATATTTCAACCAATATTTCCTTCTTGCATTGCATCCAATGTTCCACTGCATTTCCAACCGAGTTTTTGATCATGTGGATGAATACCAAATGTTCCCATATAGTCCATCTGACTCTTCAACCTTTCCCATATTGTTCTCGACTACAGCTAGAATTTTAACTATCTTCTATAGCAAAGCTGTCCGACTGGCGACCTATGAAACTTATTTTACTGCCCGCAAGTTATAGCACATTTTACAATGAACTTTGGAGGGGGACAACTTCATGTCATAAATTTATGCTGTTAGAATTAATATTCAACACGGCATGTCTGGTGAGAGAAAATAGAAAAGAATTACTCCATCATTACTTTATGATAGGAATATATTTGATTACAATATTAATTATTAAAAATACTTTTAAAAAATAAAAGAAATATTCTATTTAATTTACCAGCTTGAAATAATTTAAATTTGTAGGTGAGACTCAAAATATCGCTTTATAAATAAACAAACATCCCATTAGGAAATGTTTTGCCTGCTCCATCAAAGGTGTTAATCAAAACTAATAATTTTTCATATGGAGTCCCACACAATCTTCACATAAGCCTAGGATACAATTAGTGATTAGTTCGGAATAAGATTATGCTGCATCCTAATACTACCCACAATATAATCAAATTCAGCTTCTTGAGCAAAGGAATATTTTGCAAAAATGAGTAAAAAAAGCAAAAACTTGTATTCTTTGACATGAACACATAACTTAAAAAAAATTAAATTGCTTAATTAAATATTAAAATTGAGAAATTTTTATTACATGACATATGAATTGTTTAGGACTCTATATTTAAAAGACAGTTAAATGCACATAGATTGCTATTAATTATCTTTGATATTGAACATGAATTAGGCAGTCAATATAAAACCAATCCAGAAAAAATTGTTTCCTTCAAAATTATATTAGAACAGTTGAGGCATGTAGTTGGAAAATGTAAGTCAGAAAAACATGGTTTTACAAAAGACAAGAAAATGATAAAACACTATATTAGATAAGGAAAAAGTATGGAAATATTGTCATAGAATACTTGTTTGATGTAGCAACTGCAGTGCTTTTTAAAAAGTAAACTCGACTACTGAAAAATATATTAAGATATTAACATCTGACTGTTTTTGCATAATACTTGTTAGCCTTGTGATGATGTATATACTATTTACAACCATCATAGCAACTTGACATTCACCAGAAGGGATGTAAACCAATTACCACAATATTGGCATAGTCAAGAATTATTTTGCAAAAGAAAAAAATGGTTTGTTAATTTCACAAAATTATACCATTGACACCTATTCCTTAAATCTGTAATAGTTAAATATATTTTATAATCTTAGTATGACTCCACTCAAAATTTATTGTGACGAAGGTCCCAAAGAGGGTTGAAATGTTTTTTCATAAAATACTTCTCAATCAATATTGCACGGAGTCCAACTTAGTTCAGATAATATATTTAACTATAATTTCATGAAAATATTTCTATACAATTCTCTAAACTCAAGATGATCATGTTTTAACAACATAGGTAACTATTTCTTGACAAATTAAAATTAAATAATTTAAAATTACTTAGATTAACATTATGTATTAGTGAAAACAAAGGAGGAGGTGGTAAGTTGGGAATGAAGTATTACATCTTGAGTTTTTTGACCCCATGATTCAACATTATTAACTTACATAGTCAACAAAATGAATTTAAAGAATCAATAATTTTGTATTGTATCAAATAGCATTTTCTATCTAATAAATTTTCATATAAAAATAATCCTTAGATAATTAGATTTTTATTTCGTTAAGACTTTCATGAAGCATCACATTTTTCCATATACTAAACACATTGAACTAGTCAACACAATGACTTGTACGAAAGTACCTGCTTTACATAAAATTAAAGAAACAGTCAGAAACAAACATGTAAACATTAATAAGAAAGAATAATAACACTAAGAGAGTATTAATATTAAATACTTACACAAGAGCTCAGCAAAAACAACATGAATTAAACATATTTTAAAATTAATATATTCTCATTGGAAAACAAAATACAGACTTTTATTCATGCAAGAATATTATTTTAAGAATAAAATCAATAAATTAAATCACTACAACATTACATTGAAATAAAGCAGAGATCAACAAGAGGAAAGTAGTTGCACCAGAAATATTACTTATAAAAACATATCTATTGTATCGAGAAATGAATAAAAATTGTCGTCACAAAATCCCTTTTCTGATTTCTCTTAAATATTACACACCAAAATGCACATTATTATAAAATTAAATTAAAAATTTGCTTTTGTTTTACTATCATCTTAAATGTTTGTTGGACTATTAGCGTCATGTTTAGATTGACATAACATTAACTCAATGAAACTTCTTCTTTGACCATCTGGATCCATATTCATTTTGAATATTAATACCACAGTTAAATTTATCCTGTGAAACATGATTTTCTTATTCATTAACAACAGAGAGAAAAAGTAAAAAACAGTCATAATTTTAACAAAGATAATTTGCAACAGAATATGAGCTATGACAAACATTCATACAACATCAGAAACAAATGTTTCTTTTAGAAGTGTCTCTAAATTCATACACTTTGTATGATATATTCTATTTGACCCACAAAACTCTTTTTACCTATATGCCTGGAATAACATGGTTAGCATTTAATATGCATGGTTATGGAACATATTTTAAACAATATTGTAAATAAAAGATTTCTTCACTGAGTTGGAAATTGTTGCATAGCATAGGTCATCATTGTTGCTGGTGGGTGCTGCATAATTGGCCCTTGCACAACAGAATCCGTATTTGTCGTCGGAGCAGAATTTCCTGTTCCCCCTGTGTGTGTTGCAGGCATCCCTTGCCATGGCAATGTACCCACGTACTGCGGGGAAGGAGTCACACCAGGTGGGTAACCTCCTACTTGTCCATACGGAGGATAACCTTGCACTGGGTACTGAGTTGGAAACTGGGGGGCGGGAGGTGGGTTTTGATACCAGTATCCCATCGGTTGACCATATCCATATGAATACTGAGTTGTTGCAGCTGTGGGATTTACATTTTGACCCAGGTTCGGGTCACCAGTTTCTTTCCCCCAAAAACATTTTACTAGCTGACCATTTATTTCGGTATTATGAATGGCTTCTATAGCTCTTGTAGCAGAATCCTTCGTAGTAAATTTAATAAAGGCGTAACCTTTATCTTTGAAAACACGGATGTCTTGTATTGTTCCAAATGGGGAAAATACACTCTGCATCAATTCCTCGGTAATACCATAAATAAATGCGCCGCAATACACTGTACAATTCGATGGGCTAGAAAGGCTGTACACTTCTTCATACGTTGGGTTTTTAATATTGGAAGTACGAGCTCGTTTGTTCCTATGTGGAGGTGGCTTTCTCGTTGACCAATTGGTGCGAATACTACGGCTTCCTAACCATTGACCACTCATCGACGCTATGGCATTTTCAGCTTCAGATTTCTTGACAAATGATACAAAAGCATATCCTTTAGATTTCAACGTTTGTGGATCTCTCACTATACGACAGTTAGATATTTCTCCAAAAGGTGAGAAAGCCTCTTTTAGAGTTTGAGTGTCTATTTCTGGACTCAAATCACCTACAAATATATGATAATGGTTACTCGTATCTTGTTTCGGTTGATTTCCAGGCGAAGAGGCCCAATTTACTTTCATTTCCTTTCCCAAGAAAGATCTTTTATTCATAGCACCCAAAGCAGTCGATGCGCTTTGGTGGTTTGTAAATTCCACAAATGCATACGGATCATTACCTGCCTCGCGAATAATTTTACATCCTTTTACGGGACCAATTTGCGAGAACAGCGTGCATAAGAGATCTTCTGATACAGTAGAATCAAGATTACCCACGTATAATGTTCGCGGATGGCATTCGTCACTCATTGGTATTGACATATCTCACTGTATTCACTGACTCACATTGACATTTCACCCCAATACTCACACTCTTTTCTTAAGTCCACTTTTTTTAACTTCAAGCCTGCTATATGTATCGAACACAGCATCAGGATCAACAATAATGCACGTTCTCTGATTTCCATAGTTGCCACCTTCTCGCGTGAATAGTGGGGCTACTTTCAGGGAAGTGGAAGTCGCGATGCGACAAGAAAAATCCTTAATACTTTTCATTATTCATGTTTCATTTTTTAAATCTACAAATATATGCACGTTACTCATTCTACATTTCGAAGTATATGTAATTAAGTTAAAGAATTCTGACTTCAACTAATTTTTCATTGTTAAAACAAATGACAACAATAAGTCAGTGGCTGGTTCAAATGGCAAATACTAAACTTATTGAATAGTTCTTCAATCATTCAGTAAATTATGCGCTGAAGCAATCACCGTCGGAACTGAGAAATAGTTTCCTGAACATTCTGGGTTGGTGAGGGACAATATTCTCACGTATCACTTCAATGACTTAGTGATGCAAATGATTCTCAACGACAGTAAATGTTTTTATTGTCTGAAAACACAATTCAAAAAGTATAATTGAGTTATTCGTGTAGGTTGTAACATTAGAATTTTAAGTAACCTAACGTAGAAACGGCAACTTGAATGATTGAAGTCTTGTATGAAATAAATTAGGGGTCTTGATTTTGTTCAATCACGAATCCCTCTGGTAAATAATAGCATCTCGCAAGTATCCGTTTATGAAATAAAGTTTGTAAGTTCCTTTTTCATCATGCATTTGACGAGGTTGACGACAACGTAATCATCTTAGAAAACAAGGAAAGGACAGCAATTGATTTAAAATTATTGTAAGGAACCTTTTTTTTATAAAATGTTGTGTAGAAACCAAAATTAAACTAATTTTTGTCTTCTATTTGCACTGTAAAAAATTGTTTGTAATAACTATCAAGTAGGTGAATCATTCCGGCCTCAAAGCGTAAGGTTTAATCTCCTGTACGTGTGTGCTTGAAAGTTGGTAGAGTCACTAAGTGAGCTTTTCCGGAACGGTACGTCTCTGAGTAGTCCAGTAGTTAAGGAGTATTACCTAGCAAGAAATCGGGTAATTTTGAGTTTTTGATATATCATACTAGTTTTCAATGTGTTTTAGAGAAATAAAATCTATTACCATTGTTATTGATCATAAAATTTTCAATAAGTAAGGTAAGTAAATTTTTTTGTGTCGCAACAGATTAATTCTGAGATTTGGAGCTGTTAATTTCGAGTAAAATTTGAAGAAAAGAAAAAAAATAGCATATCGCGTTGGTTTTACAAATTGAAAAAAAACCTATAATTCTGTTATTAAACAAACAATTTTTTATATTTCCTACCTTCTAGCTTGTGGTAACGTATATGCAGTGACATTAAATTCAACTTGACCGGAACAACTTCAAACAGTTCCAAATTAGTCCATTTAACGCGCATTGCTATAAACAATTTTTTCAGTACGATCCCATTCTCATCCCATCTTCAAATTTGGTACATATGTTATAAAAAGGTTATTTAAATAAATAAAATTTCCATTTTGAGGTATTTAAAACTATTCTTTCAAATATTAAAATATATAATTGTTTTAAAGTAATCAAATTGCAAGTCATACAAAAGTTCATAAAAATTCAAAAACATTGCTACAAATTTCATCATTCTTCGTCAAATAGTTCTGAAGGTAGAGATATCTTAAGATTTCAAAAGGCGGCAAAAATGGCACAAATATCAAAATTTTATTTGAAATTCCCCGCTCCACATCTCAGAATCTGTTTGCGACACGCAATAATCTTATTTACCAAGCTTATTGGAAATTTTATGACCTACAACAATGATAATAGTTTATATTCTCTAAATCACGCTGAAAACGAGTTATCCAGGAAAAACTAAATTTACAGGTAATTTTCTTCAGTTTTCTTGAAAATGGCGTCGAAAAAATGGGTTGTAAGAATTTTCGTAGATAGCTAACTGCCAGTAGTACCATTCATCATTCATATCTCTATATAAGCGGTATTGTCCTTTCTGACTTATACTACTTCTTCAACGCAGAACCTTAACTAGTAAATCTAAAAACACGAAATTTTGACTTCAGGTGGATGTAACCACTCACTAAGAAAGTATTTTTCGACATTCTAATTTTAAAAGGGTAAAATGGTTTATAATGCGAGTTTCCGAAATTCTCCTTCTTTCACCACATCATACGAACTAATGGAGACAGAATTTCAGTTTTTGTGTACAAAAATTGTAAATATAAATATTAAGAAATGAGTTCTTGGGCTCTAATGACCTTGTTGTTGACGAGCCCTTAAAGCCTCACAAGAAAAAAAAAGTTCTTGGTTTCTTCGATATTTCATTTTTTTCATCGGTGCGAAGGGGTGGAAATGATATCATATTTTTATCGTTCACGCTTACGGCATGACGTATTATTTGCTACATAGCATGAATTAATATGATTATCAGCTTGATTATTGTTTATAAATGAAATATCTAGAAACTTATTTCTGGAATTTTGATAATTAACCTTTTTATGGGTGAAAAGTTGTGAAAATGTTTGGTGTCCTGAATGATTGACACATTTACAATTTTCTGTCTGCGTTGATTAGACACTGGAACGTAACATTTTGACAAGAAGTCGCATTTATATTGTAGAAAATCGCAACAAAAAAAGGATTTTTAGAAAGTCACATTCTAAAGGGTTTATTTCGAGCGAAATGTGAATTTTTCAGTTTTCGTTATTTTTACTATAACGTATAAGTGTTGCTAGTAAACTGTAAATATTAAAAATTTATCTCAATATTTGACATTAAGAACAACAATGAGACTGCCGTCCCTAGGTCAGTATATAAACCTGCCTTTACCCGAAAGAAAACCGGAGAAAAGTCCGAGCCAGGGTGGGGCTACAGTGTTGATTTACACAGCCATATCAAGGTGGAGTACAATTAAAAATAAATTGATAAATGAAAAGAAACAATGACGGTATGCAGGAAAATTATTTTGTATTTAATGAGTTAGTTTTGAAATTGTTACATCTATGGTGTAAAAATATTATCATAGAAAGAAAAAGGGTTATTGAAAGAAAAATATTTGATGGAATATTGAAACTCATTTTAATTTTACTAAAGTCAATGTATTCTTTTACTTTAAAGAAGCAGAAGGTAGCTTTTAAATGCGGAGTTGAAGAGATTCAATTTAATGGTATCCTTTGCGGTTTTTTGGAAGGAAATTAAACGGAACGATTCATAAATGATATGGCTCTTCCTGGCAAAGAGTGGTTTACGCTCTAGAACGATGTATATTATCCCTGTTGTGTTCGTGAAGAAGACAGTTATGAAGCAAAAGTTAAATACGACACTTGCTTTTAAAGTAAGAAAGCAAACTCCTCTTCTCCTACTCCATCCCGGAAATCTACTCCGTAATAACCACTCACTATAAACATTTGACCACCGGCAGCATAGGATTCAAAAAGAAGAAATCTGACTCGAAATGTTTTGAGAAAATCCGAAAAGCTAAACTTCGAAACTATTTCGTCGAATTTGTGAGTGATTTTTATTGGTTTTTCTTTCTATTTCTCATTAACATAAAAAGTTAATTTATAGAAGTCAGTATTGTCCCTTTATTTTCAAAGTTTTTCGTATTGTGGATTTTAAAATTAATTGCAACAATACCTATTTATTAAGCTAAAGATTTTGACCAGTTAATATATCAAAGAAGAGTAATTTCAAATGGTTTGGATATCAAATTTAAACACTATTACAATCACAACGGTAATTTATTTCGCCTTCATCAGTGTCTTTAAATAGATCAATCTTTTCACCTGCCTCCAACATCAACCGAAACCACACACAGCAAACAAACAGTAAAACTAAACACATGTCATGTAGAGCAACACAATCATTTTTATGGTGTCATTCCGCTGAGACTGAAAACATGTTGTGGAGTTATACTGCATGTGATATGTTTACTTTTGTTTTGGTTGATGCCGGTGTCACGTGAGAGGGTTGTGTGTTTATAAGGAATTTACTGATGAAGGTAAAATAAACTGCCGAAGTTGGAGTTTTAACTGTATTATATTCGAAGATAACTTCTCATGAAATTAATATCCTTTAATACCTACATGAATAGTTCTTGTACATTCATGTTATTCAATAATATTTCAGTCAATTATTTAATAACCATATGAATTTAATAATATTGTGGGTAATCAAGGAGTTTTCTTCATATTATAAAATGGTTTTGCATGGTTCTTTCCACAAAAATACAAGCTATTCTCTAAAATTTCTTCAGTTTATATTTTCGCAAAATTTTAAAGAGTGTGCACTAAATTTTGACAAAAATGTAGATTTTTTATTATGAAGTTATGATTTATATGTTATTTTTTATTTATAATTATGCGTGGTTGGTTAACCTTCGCCCCCATTCCGACACCATTCCAAGACCTAAAATATCGCGCCCGTTTCAAAATCTTCACGTCAAAGTTTTTGACACTCAATACGGAAATAGCCTCTTGATGGAAATGCTAAATATGATTGCATTAATTAACATTGGCCGATTTTAAGTTTTATACTATTTAGGTTATAGAACATTATTTTCACATATTAATGTTGCAATGTTGTACAAAATTCTTTTTTGTAATCAGAGGTGAATTTAAAAGTTGGGCGCCCCTAGGGAGTAGCAAATATAAGCACCCTTCGAGAGCAGATTTAAATACGTATCTTTTACATATTTATGTATTATTTATATAATATATAAACAAAGTAATAATTATATTTTTTGTTTATTTATATTTCTTCTTTAGTATTATAAGGTACAAGGAAGTATAACAATTATAACTATCTAAAAACCTGAAATAAATCTATCTAAAACAACGTAGGAAATATTTGCTGATTATCTTGATTATCGAGAAAATCTTGAACATCATTTTTTAGAGAACATTTAAAAAAGCAACATATATTTTTAACACTAACTTTTTTCCAATTGTTATAATTTTTTCTTTAATATTTTTTTGCGCTCCCAAAATCTTGCACCCTTAGGTAATTACCTACATTGCCTTTTCCCAAATCCACCTCTGTTTGTGATAATATTTTACTGTGGCATAACACTCCCAAACCGGATTCATATTTTCGTTCCGTGGGAAACTCAAGACATGCTCTATTTCTTAAACAGCTTCAATTGCGTTCGCTGTTCGGACATTTAAGACAGGCTAATAATGTCACAAAAGTGAAAAATGAATTGAACAAAGAGAGAAACATATTCATGTTGATCTTCACACCATAAAACAACATCATATACATAACATGTAACACACGTTTGATAATCGCATGTCTCAGCCGAACGGATTGCGAGCTCATCTTACACATGTCATTATCGGAGGCAGTTACTGTGAGCTGTGACATGATGTGCTCCGAAAGCTCACAAGAAACCTTTGTTTGTCGAACGAATGCGTTTGTATATTTTTAACGTCTAGCATTTTATTGAATATTGGTTAGTCTTACGACCTTCTTTTCTTAGACCTTGCATTTTAAATATAAAGAATACAACCCATCGTTTCAATATATAATCAAATCGTCCGGAGATTATAAACTAATACCTTGAAAACATAGCAGTAACATTACTAACAAAAAACAATAACAATGAACTATAAAGCAGAAATTGGTATAGTTATACAACATTAAAAACATTAGATAAACGATCGGTAAGATTCAAAACCTCACTTGTATTTTTAATATATTGCATTTTGTAAGTGCATCGTTTCCAATAATATCCAGTATTAAAACGTTGCTCTAATACAATTATCGTTGCTCCAATGATCATGATCTAGTATAGTGTAATGTTATAACACTATGATCCGAGGGAGCAGTAATGTTCTTTTATTTGAAGCATACGCTTAGTTGTCATACGATGTATGACAATTTTGAATTGAATTTTATAAAATAAAATAATAATAAAAACTTTATTGTCAAAAAAAGCAGTTACGAACTGCGTATGACTACGTGGAGGACAATAAACTATTTTTTACTCTCCGGAAGCAAGCAAGGGACCATCCCATCAATTCCGATCAAGGGTCCTAAGGCAGAGGCGGATTTAACATTTCAACGTATCATAACGATACAAAAAAGTTCGACACATGTTTGACATTGAATTTTTTACGCTACATTATTTTTTGACATATTTTCTATTTTATCCTTAACTTGTATTACTAATGTATTCAGACAATTTGTATATTTATTATTTCGCATCGTGATCGTCTCATCCATAAACTCTTGCATCGTTCCTTCGATGACTCCCAATTCTACTATGAAACCAGAAGTAAAATACACCAATAAAAAACATAATTACTGACTTCGAATTACTTTCACACACGACTATTCGATCCACTAAAGCTGCATTTCTGTAGAGCAACCCTACTCTTATACTATCACCCACCCCGCAGTATCTATTTTTATTTGCCGACTCCAGTCTTTGATCATAAAAGTAAAAGAACTCACAGACTTACTAAAAACGATATGAGCGAGTGGTGTGACGAAAACGGACCAGTAATACGACATACAGTAAAATGTCAGCAACACAATTCTCCTGAGCACAATAATAACTCAGAAAAGCTTCAAATCAAGAGAAAAGCTAACGCATCGGACAGAGGCTCCGGGAAACACCATGCTGAAAAAAAAATTGACGTGGAACGAAAGATGTTCAATGGGAGAAAAGGAAGAGCACAATACCTTCCCTAGTAAAATAACAGAGATTTAAACGGGTAAACCGATAAACAGCTATTGCTTAAGGTGTCTTGCGTCTATCGGGTGTGAAGTATGTGGTCTACCCTGAAAAAATATATTTAGTCCTTAGATATAAGGAATTTGGATGATAACAAAAGCCACTCCGTTTACGATAAAGTGCGGGATGAGGAATAAGTCAATTTAACCCCTGTACTGACTGGCATTCACCAACCATCGCAAAAATGCAAAAAAAAAAAAAAAAATTGTTACTTCAAATCTCTTCATTATTAACGTAGAAAGATAAGGGGAATTCGCCACACTTTTAATGCCTATAAATGAACCATATACACCACAACAAAACCTTGTGCAAATCCCACGTGTATCAAATCATCTATTATTGTGCGAATATAGAAGTAAATATGTATTTCTTGTATTGAATGTAGTTTTCCAAAATATTACAGAAATATCTATCAAATATATTAAAAGTTACTATACACACTGACAGTTTCTGAAAAGAATAATATTCTTCGTAAATATAGACATTTTCTGTAAAATTGTATTTTAATAAATTCTGTGAAAATCAGAAAGTCAATATATTGAAATAATATGTTAATGTTCCAAGGGTTTAATTCATTACTATCGTCAATTTGTAATTGCTGAAACGTCTCCATGAAGAACGTCTCCACAGAAAACGTAGGATGACTAATAAAAGAATTGTTCATACCCATACACCTCTGTATTAGGTCTGGATGCATTAGTTTGTCTGGATTGACCATACCTATTCTGTCACTTCTTTGTAGTTCATCGATACGCCTATGGCTACTACTCACCTGTGGGATGCGGAAGAGACGGAGCAAGTTGGCTACTTGGATGGAGGTGACGGATGACGCTGCCCCCACCACTCCGGAGATGACCTTCCGCACCTGCGTCTTGTTGCAGTGGTACTCAGCATCATCGATGTTGCTGATGGAACCTGCAACAATACAAGACGCTAATGAATCTAATTCGACAATATTGCCAGGTAAAAAATCTATCTTACCGTCCCTGTCCAGAATTGTATGGCAGTTTTACTTTCTCATATACGTAGTATATAGAAAGTCTTGTAATCGTGAAAAAATTCGAAAGCGAGATTTCGATGGAAATATCCGTTTTGGTTATCTCTGATACACAAAAAGTGGTTTTCGGCATAACGTCCGTCCGTCCGTCTGTGCGCAGTGGTTCTGAGTAAATGGGTGAATATATTTAATTCATATTTCATATTTACTTGTTGTCGATGCATGTTCTTTGATTTTTTTACTTAAAAACAGAGGGTACTTCACATGAAGGTCAAAGTACTCTTTCGAATATTTCTCAAAAAAGGCTTCAACGATTTTACTAACATTTTCTGTACGTAAGGTACAATTAGTACGCATTACATACATATTAGCGGTATTTCGTTTGAAAGTTTGGTACAGACGCAGTAAAATAATTTCTGTCTGCTACACTTACGAGTACACATTAGTTTGCTGTTTCAAGAAGCTTGAATAATATTTAGCAATGTAAATGGACCAAGTAGACGCAGAATACACTTTTCGTAAACTGTAAAGAAAAATATGATAATGATAAAATACATAGGACAGCAAACGCACTGCAAATACGAAAATATATCTATTTCTGTCTACAACGAAATTACATAACACTTCTACGATGTTTTTGTCACTCTATGCTGCAGATGGAGAAACGTGTATGAGAAAGTATGTGCAATGGTTTTGCACCACTAGTTTGTTCTTGTGACGTGGTTTACCCTTCGTTATAGTATGCCTACTCAATATAAAAGAAACATCCTGTCAAAATTTCAAGTTTCTAATCGTTTTCTCTCTGCATCGATGAATGATGTAGTTAGTCTCTCACTCATTCAGGACAAACGCCCTTTATATATTTTGATTCTTGTCTCAGTATACTGGTGCGAGCGTCTACGGGGAAGGTTCTGCATTTGGATCCTGAGTGATTGATTCATTTCATTCGTAATCTCGTCCATTATACTTATCCATCCAGGCCCGTGTTTTTCTCCGTTTTTCTTTCGAATGGAGGCGGATTTCTTATACAGGCTTAGGCTCGTGCCTAGTGGCATTCTTGCCTACTGAAATATTAAATCTCGACTTTAAGAGTTATTTTAAACATCGAATTTAGAGTTATTTTAATAGTTGCGATTTATGAACAATATTTTCCGAATAATCTATAGTTTATAATAATACGTACTTATGAAATTACTTTACTGTGTTTTATTAAATACAAATTTGTTGGTATTCTGTTAATATTATAATACATACCGAACTACTTTTATTAATATCTCAGGAGTGTACTGAAATGTTAAATCCGTCTGTGCCTTAGGACCCTTGATCGGAATTGATGGGATAGTCCCTTGCTTGCTTCCGAAGAGTACATTAGTTTATTGTACTCCACGTGGTCATACGCAGTTTGTAACTGCTTTTTGAAAAATAAATTATTTATTATTATTATTATTATTATTATTATTATTATTATTATCATCACAATCATCATCATTCACCGCCATGCTAGATGATAAGCGTCAATGTAACCATGTATACTTAATTTTTCTGGTATACAATGTAGAGTGTATGCATGTAGAGTTTGGGCACTAAAAACCAAAGATGTCAGACTCGAGTGGTGTTTCAGGGCAGCCACCACCAATATTTTAGAACAAAACCCCCACGCTCGTTAAGACTTGGACTTCCTGTGATTGTCGTTTGATATTAATATCATCTTTTGGTAGCACTTACACATACCTTACGGGTGTACCAACGCTATGGAAACAACAAAGAGACTACCGTAAAATGAATCTCGTTGAAGTAGATTAATAAATTAAGATTTTTTTGGATAATTTACGCAATGTATTTTATAAATAGGAATGTTAATTTTGTGTTACACTACAAAGGATGAAAAAGGATATTTTAAGGACATGCTCTCCTAGAGTTATTTCGTCAAGTTTGGTGGTAGTGAATACAACGTATAAGATAAAAATATTACTAAGTCGAGTTGTATACGACATAGGTCAATTGAGTAAGTTGGCAGTTCTCCCAAATATGGTAACTTTTCAGAGGGCAGCTAGACTATTACAGGGGCTAGGAACTGACAAAAATTTCACTAAAACGACACTGCTGAATGAGTGGATCACATCGATCTTGAGATGACACTTGGATGTCGAAGTTCAACTTAAATAACTCGTAATTATCCCTTCAATTCCTGCGAGAGGCCCTTGTATATAATTTCTGGCTTTATAGGTCGTATGTACAACACATGAACTGCCAGAAACTATTGTTTAAATCTGGTATTCACGTTGTCATTGTTTAAAGATTTATCTGGATACATTTTGACTTTCTGAAAGAAACATTATTACAATGCACATTTCTCCGTTAGCAAATTGTTATATGTAATATCCTTTAATAAACACACATGAATGTTTCTTTGTATGCTTCAAAGTTTATTCACAATGCAAATCTGTAATATTATTATCTTTATCAAACTATGCGAAATTGTCTGACGGAAATACATTTATTTTTCGTGAGAGCTCTATTCGGATAATATTTGTTCGTGGAGGGTAGACGTGCGTCGTCAAGGTCAAAGGGTCGGTAGGGGACTTTTCGTGGAAATTGTTTCAAGTGTTCGGGAGGAGACCAATTCAAATTCGCGGGCGACGCTGGGTGAGTTCAGCTACGGCAATGCTGGGACTTCCGTGTCATCTCGGTGAATTCCTTTGCAGGGGAAGAGTTTGAAGGCGACTATTCAGCCGACTTAGATTTTAAATTGCTAGTATGGGAAAAACGCCAACGCCAGGAAGGAACAACATGTCTATTCTGCGAGGAAGATTGCACTGATATTAGAAATGTGAGCTGTGGATGCAGTGTCAAGAGCAGGTGTTGCAACGAGTGTGCTAATGTTGACCAAAGAGAATATATTTGTGAACTTCGCAAATCAAGTTCTAGTTTCACATCATTTTACTCGAAAGAAAATTTACCTCGTATAAAAAAAACATTACTACGATGTTCTGTACAAACATGCATTTTCTTTACCAATATGATATTGCGGTTCACCTGTTTTTTGTTTTTGTTTTTTAAATACAGAAATTTAGTTTTTACGAGTTTAAAATATATTTATTTTCATTCCTTTGGTTTGAGTTCCATATTATTTTCACGAAAAGTCAACCCCTATTGTTAACATTTTTGTACTTAATACAAAATTGTGATCCTTAGTGTATTGAAAATAAGCGTTGAACCCTGCAATATTTCCGTTAAGGCGATACCGGTTAACTGCCCTTTTTTTAAAAAATCGAAAAACCAATTTTTTGTTTAATATATACACACACAGAAGAACCTCGATTAACCGTGTCTCTATTAAACGTGTTCGCGATTAACCGTTGTGCTCACTCTTCCGCCAAAAATAAAAAATTGAACTATACACATGAATCCAACTATTTCCCCTGTTGTAGTACGTACGTATCCTCCTAGAAACTTAAGAGACACAGATCATCAGGTATCAATAAAATTTTGACTTCCATAACATAA
>NNCF01126068.1:104239-138415 GCA_002313205.1 Laupala kohalensis
CACATCATGATGGCCGAAACGTTGGTAGTTGTATCTACTAAGACGCGGTTTGTCCCGGACAGACAAGTTCATACTGACTCCGGCCGCGGAAGTCTACGTTTATATAGTAACCCTGGAGTTCCCTTCTACTTTAACGCCCAAAGAAGCCACAATACTCTTTTCTCCGTGCTGCTTATATTCATTTGTTAGTTAACCAATCGATACATTATGTTTTGCCATTCTTTTCAACATTGTTGCTGAAATCATTCCTCGCTAACGACTCAATGGTGGCAAATTTTGATTCTGCCTTTGCAGTAAAACTTGATTTTTATAAAACTTTCTGAGAGTTATAGCCTTATAAAATGCAAATAGAAATGATACCTAACAGAATAAGTTATGATTAATTATTTGCGAATGAATTGTTTATTGGATTTAAACGTGAATCCAAAGTTTATAAGGGAACAAATTCATAGCGTCAGAACGCAAACTCTCATCAAAAGATATCGGAACAATTAATTTCAAATATACAACGACCAAAAACTATTTCAGCAATAGTTTGAATGTAACATAATAAACACATTTTTTATGAACCGTCTACTTTCTCTGCGATTAAAATTCATCATAAAAAACTATTTGTTTGCTCTTGTCTAATCTCGTTTTCAATTTGAAATATACTTTAGAGTTACGAGAACAGCCAATCACAGCGATCACAGCTGAGAGCACGTGACAGCAGCTGAGCGTAGGGATGGTATATAGGAGTAGCGAGAGTCGATCACAGAGTACTGTGGCGTGGAAGTCACACTAGAGATCATTTTTGGAATAAAATTGTTTTATTTGTATTATAAATATAGTGTACAGCAGTTTGAGATTCTTTTTTTTTCATGACTTAGTTTTTGGAACTACTTGCATAATGTAAAATTGATAACTCATTTTTTAAATTCAACAAATGGTTGTTTTATTGTCTTCAGTCTACAGCGTTCTATCTACCTTAATGCATGTTATTGAACTCTTGACTCGAAATGCCGGAATTATTCACCTTTGTGCGAGAAAGGTCTGTAACCATTATCACCCCGTTAAGATTCTGCAAAATAAAGTGTTTACTGTTTATACACACTTACTATTAAGCGAGCAATAATTGTATGTACCTATGTACCTATGTATTTGTTAAAAATTTTCTCGAGAACAATACTAATGATTTTAATGAAAATCACAGATTAGATGTACTCGTATTTTGGGATGAAAATGTGACGTAATATGGTATCTTTTCTTTGTATAACAATTTTAACACTTGTCAAATACTAGCATTGTTAATAACACCAAATCATTTTTAACTTCTCTCAGGATTGGGTTGTGTAGAAGTAAAGTGCGTGTCATATTCAAGAAGTCGGGGGTTCGAATCCCCGAATTTTTTACTCATTTTTGTCGGTCATATGATAAGTCTGTTTGAACATTCATCCTCTTTTTAACATTATTACTATACATAAATAGCTGTTGAGTAATAAAAATGCGAATAAAATGTTACGTTTGCTGCTTAACTGCAAGAAGAATTTTCCTTTCAGTTCATACCAGTTTCCATCTCAAATTTTCTTTCAATTATTATGATTTTTTATTTGTTGCAATCCAGCAAATAAGAGTAATATATCAGTTAAGAATTTGAAAATTCAGATTCGTCACCAACAGCACACAAAGCTGACTGAACCGGCGTTTTTCGAGACAGCCGACTTAAACTTTGTTCTTTAATTAAATTTTTTTTTTTCATAATAACAATTAAAATTTTAAAATTTTAGTATAAGGAAAGTATAATTAGGTAGATCATGTTAACAAAAAATAATGAAAATATAACTTTCTCGGCGAGGAATCAAACCCGGACCTCGCATGTTCATATGTGAGACGTTGATCCCTATACCAGAAACAAATTTCGACGAACTTTTATCTTATTATTAAAAAGGTGATGAAATTTCCTCACTTAATATTTTCAAGTCTAAAACATCAGGAAATAATCACTATTCAGTTGACACGAATACTTCTGATATAACGCAGTAATAACAAAATCACATTGAATGAAAGTTAGATTACTAACAAAACACGAACCAGCGAATTCATGTTAAGTAATAATTGGTAAAGAAATAATGACTGTTAAAATGTCTTCCTAGAGCTGTTCAATTAAAAAATAATATTCAGTATAGAATCCAAAAACAATATTAAACTACAACCTTATTCAAAACCAAACTAGTGGTGCAAAACCATCGCACATACTTTCTCATATACGTTCCTCAGTCTGGACTAGGAAAGTATATGCGGCATTAAAGCATTCTATTAGGAGAGGGATGTTTTTCACATGTTACTCTATATTTTGATCGTCTTCATTTTACCCAATTTAAAAAGTTTATTGAAGAAATATTTTACTAGCATTCATATAAAAGAATATCTAATACACAAATACTGTTTTTTCGTTTTTTTGGGAGATAAGATCAGCAAGATTTATATTATATTTCAAAAAATATATTTATTAATAAATATAAAGGTAAATAGGATATTATTAACGCGAGAATAAAGCCACCAGACCATAAATATTCTTATAAAATTTAATTAGGAACTAAAGAGTGATTTTTTTTGAAATTTGAAATTTCAAAATTATATTAATAAACAATAATCGTATCTATAAATATTTAGATTAAATAGGTGATACTATTTGTTTTATTTAATTCCTGTTATTTCGTAACGCTTCTTATCTATCGTCAAATAATTCTGTAAGCGTTAAAATACATTTTTAACAATAATATTATTTCTAACGATTGAAACTGCTATAAAGCATTGAATTAAAGAAAAAAAAAGATCAAACGTTACCTTCAAAAAACAAAACGAAACACTTAGCCGAGGTAATATACTAAAAACGCAAATGATAATGTTTATCTACATCCTTTGTTACAGAAACTGTTATTCTACATCCTTTTTATGCAGACAGAAATTATTTTACTGCGTCTATACCAAACGTTCAAGCGAAATACCGCTAATGCGGATGTAATGCATAGTAATTCCATTTTACGTACAGAAAATTTAAGCAAAATCGTTCGACCAGTTTTTGAAAAATATTCAAAAATGTACTTTGACCTTTATGTGGAGTGCCCATTGTTTTCAAGTAAAAAGAAAATTGAAAGCACGTACGTATGTTATAAGTAAATTCTACTCTACATGTGAAAAATGAAAAAAAACCATTCGGTCAGGAATGCTGCGCACAGACGGACGGACAGACACACAGACGGACGGACCGGACGGACGGATGTCCAGCCAAATACCACTTTTTCGGAATTAGGGATACCCAAAACGGATATTTCCGGAAAAATCTCGTTTTCGATTTTTTTCACGAATACAATACTTCATATATACTACGCATATGAGAAAGTAAAAATAAATACCCAAAGTATACGGCTGTAGTCCAATCTTTCTTTTCAATTCTAGATGGAAAATTATGAGTCGTAGTGACGGCGAATATTTCCTCACGGAAGTCACCAAGTAGTCAACACTTATCAATATTTATTTAGTCAACACATAATTAAATATGTATGTCTAATAGTAATGTCTAATATTATAAATAGGGTATATTGTGGATTACTATGAATATATAATTTTCAGTTGTTTACGAATGTATGAATAAATGAAGCAAGCAGAATTTAAGACTTTTAAGGTTATAATTTTCTATTTACTCTCTGTACGTGTTCTACCGCGTAAGAAGAGTGTGTCAATTCCCAAAAAATTAAGAATTATTACCTAAACCCGGACACAAAAAAATAATATATGGGCAACGTAAAGTGCAGTTACCTAATTAGCAAACGTATGATAATTAGTTACGTATGGAATTATCATGCGTTATTCATTGTTACATTGTAAACCATGGTTTGAATCCCTTTGCGAAAATTTGAATTCATTTTGTCCAGATCATTATGTGCGTGTAGTTACATGGATACTATATTAAAAGATTTTACGACTGATTGAACATCGAATGACTATTTTGTGAGCCATCCGCGCGAGACTCGGTCACCCTGGTATATATGTATGGAATTCCACNNNNAGGGACCAACTAAGGACCGCGAGATTTGTGCGCCAGTCAGTCTCATTTCTGTATGAGTTTATTCACTAGACACACATTGAGCCAGGGGGGAAACAGCATCTAGATAGAATCCAGAAATATTGCTGTTTCCAAGTATTACAACTGCGGTGTTGAGTCGCAGAGGTTGCACTTTTCAGAAGTCGTTAATTTGGACTTTTCAGGAGGGTTAATTTGGACCTATATTCTTGGGTACAAAACACACATTGCGGCGCCAATTGTAATAAAAATATGGGGTAAAATAAACCATTAATTAATAAATGCACTTACATAGCCCACACGGCAAGCATTCTCAGGGATAATATACGTTCTCCGGCTAGGAGAAAATCGAGATTTGGCCGATAATTTTCTTGAAATATATACATTAATTCTTCGTGAAGGAAACACAACTTTTATAAAATATTGGTTTCATTATTATTACCCAAAAACACAAAATACATTATTGCATTTAACTGTTTCCCTTTAAGCACTTCCCTCAAAAAGACATGAAATTAATTTCTACCAAGTTATACATCACTGACTTTATCACTCTAACGGAAGGAGTCCGTTTGAAATATTTTAAAGTTTATGACTCTTTAACATCGTTTATCATACAAATGTTACCACTGTTCATTATTGCAGCTCTTCTTCACATAAAGCATCTCAATAATAAAAGTCACAATTTGCCACGAGAGTCTTTGGCATGCTTTGGTTTCACTTAATAAGATATTCGATTGCACACTATAAGGTGAACAAGGCACCAATAACGGTCCTTCAAAGAATTACCTCATAAATGGTCAGAAATAGAGCACCAACCGTCGTGAGGTGTCATTAACTTGCGGAAGTCGTGGGATCCCTGACTCCAAATCTCGCCACAGAGGTCCCGTCCGAACCAAAGCCCTTCCAGATTAACTGCTGTCATCATGCCAGTTCGAACCCCTCACCGGACGTTGAATGTTGGTTGAAGTCATCTTAAGCGAAACTGGATGAATATGTGAGCGTACTTCCTACTCCCGTAATAATTAATTTCGCCACTCTTAATAAAGTCAGATTGTTCATCATTCACACGATCACTGAGTTAACCTGTCTGTTGATTAATGTCGTTTAACTTCTCATAACAAAATAAGGTTAAAAAAACGAAGCGTCGCTAATAATGCATTGACGCCCAACTAGTCTCTTCAATAGAATATGATCATACTGATGAAACTCAACATCAAAAATCGTAATCAAGATCAAAACTCAAAGTCAAAAGTCTCGTAACAATGCTCATAATGACAAACTCGATGTAAAAAATCGCAATAATAATAATAATAATAATAATAGTAATAATAATACTGCTAATAATGATCCGTAATGCAAATACTGATAGTCATGATGATAATCTTATAACGAAAAAGCTTCTGGCACGTCTCTGCTTCAACCTTAAATAATCAACTCCTCACTCTACTGACGGAACTGGGCAACGAAGCCACCGCCCCCCCCCTTACACTGATGTCACTCCTAATTTTAGCCAATTCCTAACAATTTTTCACTCACGTGGCTTTCCTCCAATTGGTTAAAATTTTCTGTGACGTATTTATTTTTGAACCAATAACGGTGCTTGTTTTAACTAACACCACTTGTGACGTTCCCATATCACAAAATTCTATTAATTCCCTTAAAAGGAAACCATTTCTCTGTCCTCTGGGAAATAACACTTAAATTTGACAAGTCTGCTAAAACATCGTTATAACCTCATCAACATCCAGACCTCTCGTTCCTCACGTCACCTGCATGTGTCTGCTTCTACAGGAGGGTCTCCTCACAAGAATCTATTCATTCCAGTGTCTCCCAAATTTACAAAGTTAAGCCCCTTTATATCTTTCTCAGGAATCCTCGACCTCTCACCACTAATTGTTTATTTTGCCCCTTTCGCAGCGTCTAAGGGCTCACCCCAAATGATGACTGTTTTCTTCCCTTCTCCTATCTTATGTTTACTTTATGTCTGAAATCAAGACTTTCATTCCCCAAACCTACCTGTGTGTGGCCCCTTCGTATAGAATAATCGCGTCACACAAAACAAAAACTGTTCTCCCCTCATACGGATTTTCGAAAGTTATTTTACCCTTTCCATTCTCTCGGCTGATAACGTATCCCTTCCTCCTCTCAAAATTGTTAGGACTTATTTTTGTTTTTCAACACGCTCCAATTTTCGAGGACAGCTAATTTTGCGTTTCTTCAGACTTAAGAAATTACGATTTCTCATGTCCCTCACACGGGCTTACGAAATACCACTAAATATTTATTTTACCCTTCGACCTCGCCTAAAAGCGTGCTTCAAACAAATATTGTTTCCTTCGTGTCATCCCTTATTGTCATTATTTTAAAACACACCAGACCTCTTTTAAATTGCTGAAACCAGCTTGCCAGATTGCGCGCTTCGTGTCACAAGACAACCTCCATTTTCAAATTATCTAAGACTCCGAAAATGTACGTCTCCTTATATTTCTGTCAATGGTTCAGAAATACTAAAACTATCACCCAAATATTGCATTTAACAGAAACCCTTGTTGGAAGTAGGATTGATTCAAGATTTTTGAAGAATCGCCGGCAACCGGAAACATCGACATCGACGAATTTGCAGTTTATGTGTATTCACGGATCAGGACCTATTGTTTATGGTTCGAATGTGCCAACTATTTGAGAAATAAGATTTCTCAGGTGAAGTCGCAGTCCCGAATTTATTCAGGTCTTAAGTTTGACAAATCTTTTCACCCGCTTCGTAAAATGTGGCATACGGATTTCATTTCGCGTCGATTTGCTGAGTCATATTTCTTTATGGAATCACAGAAGGTTGGGGTATAAGAACGGGAAAGGTTATTTTTCACGAGTTGTTTCATTATCCTTTTTGTCACGAAAGGATATTTCTTTGCGTGGTATTCCTCATATATGTTGCTCCCTCCGAAATATTTCATCTACCAAAAACAAGTTATACTCACATTGTGCGTTCTTTCCTTCGTTCTCTCTTACGTTTTACAATAAAAATTTCTGTATTTAAAAATATTAATTCTATTTTAATGTATTTAGACCATTTAATATTTTCAGTAAGTAAGATGTTTGAAAGCTAATAACAGTTGAAAGGCGTGTGAGGTATTACTTGGCAAAAAGCCAACATGTAAAAGAATTTGATATGTTCAGTTTTATGTTTCATAATTTTATCACTTTTAATTTTCCACGTTTTCAATTACGACCAAATGTTGCTTATGAACTGCAAACAACGTGTTCTCAAATTTTAGCATAGTACCTAGGTATTTCATACGCAGATGATTAGTAAATGCTCTAAATATTACGCATTTGCTTTATTCATGGATAGTACTAGTAATGAAAATTTGCTTTCACAAAAGATTTTGTGTATTGAAACATAACTTCATTCCTTTTTATGTAAACTCATGACAATTTTAGCAATTCAAAATATCTTTTCATGGAAAACAAATACAATCATTTTTTGACTGAGTAATCGTAATTAATCATCATTAGTTATTTTCTTGATAAAATCATAAAGTAGAGAGTCAAATAGAAACAAATTAGAGCTTTCTCAAGTGAATAATTACAATATGTTTTTATATGAATTCAAATTATGATTTATATTCCCTGAAGAAATCTATCAATTCAAAAATTATCCGATAGCAGTACACACATCTGAAAGTGATGTTGAATACAGTTGAAGACGGACAAGACGGAAAGAAATTGGTGAAGATGTAATGAATGAAAGTTTTTTTCACACTTATTGAGATTTTTAGTATGTTTACTGAGAAATTTGGACACTAGTGCGTAAACATTGATCTATTTCACGAACTATCTTTATCAGTGACCAAGTTATCGTATTTCAAAGCCGTCGTTCGGGAATTCAGAGCAGTAATCCCCGTGCAGTGATCAGGATTCACAAAGCACGGAATCTCATGTCATGAAGCGCAGATGTCAAACATATCACGGTCGCGTAGCTCGCGTAAATAATAATACAAAAGGTGCTATAATGACACCTCGACAGTTGCTGCCTAACCAGATAACCATGAAACCTCGACTCATGACATTATGTTCGTGTCGCTTGTGATTACCTCGATTTCTAGAGTGAGAGCTCGAAAGAGAAAATGCGGTAATCGATTACTTTCATCTTTTCATTAGATGAGACAATAGTTACCTGAATTATTCAAGTTCAATACCTCTTCTACTTTCCATTTTCTCTATCGATCAGGCAAATACAGAATTTACTTCCATTCCAGGATAATTTTAAGATCCAGACCAATTATCTACTGGTCTGGACTAAAAGAAATAAGTTTTTAAGAACTTGAGATTTAAAACATTACTAGAATTATAGAAGATAATTGGATTCTACTGAAATGACTGGAAAGATAGCCGAAACATCTCAGAAGAATGTGTCTTGAGTTCTTCGTGATTATATATATTTTTTAAATGACATACAAAAAGATGACACCGTGTTATCGTTTCCGGCATACCCGTTTTCAATGTTACCACGAAATACGTATTATAAAGAACATAAAAGGACAACCATTGATGTAAAAAAGTATGTCAACGCACTTTCCAGTGTAGAATTTACACTGGAAAGTGCGTTGACATATTTTTTTACATACTGTTTAGCTGCAACTATACTTCCACAACTTAGCTGCTCGACTCCCTAAGTTGAAAATCAAATACGCCGTGTTAAATCTAAAATGATAACCTACAAAATTAATATTAATTATTATTTCTTAAGTGCACAAATAATAAACTCTGATAAAAGTTACATTTGTTAAAGAGTTTCAATTGTTTATATTTTCATTCGTTTGGATACACAGTCCATTATTTTGACTCATGAAAGATTCAGATATCTAATATGATAAAGGTTTTCATGTCGTACTTCAAACAATGGAATGTTTGAAATACTAAAAAAAACGTGCCATTTTTCATAATTTGACAAGTACATTTTGGTGTAGCACAGAAAAATACGAGTGAAAAACTTGTAGTCTCCCTTGCAGAAGAAGATGAGGGCAAACTGAATTTCTACTGAGGAATGCAGACATTTGTTACACATCGGAAAACACTCATGGAATCCCGTGAAATTGTTAACGAGAAAAGTGTATCACTGCTGTGCCGAGACTCTCATGGGACTGATGGTCATTGCAATACAGACTTTCACGGGAGGCTAGCTTTTTACATCTAATGGCTGTTCTACGAATGAATCCTATCGGCGCAAAACCAGCAGCGAGACCAATATCACTCAACGGTTGCAAACATATTAATTTAAATTTTTAATACATTAAAACCTCTATCAGTTGTTATTTTGAAGAATAACAACTAATCGAGAGTAATTTATGCTATGGTTTAACTGGAGAGTTCAGTGTATAAGTGAAGTAAGTATACTTCCCACCAATTTTCAGTTTGTAGTTCGGGTCAAGAGGCATAAAAGTTATATCTCTCAGTCTCAGTGTACAAATTGTTAGTTTATATGATTTAGAAAAAAATAGAACCGTATTTCTCGGAAAACCACGGAATTGATTTACAAAGAAAACTATCCGCGAGTCAATACCTCGATATCAGATGAGATGGACATGGTTCACATATGTCTTTACCGCCCCACACATTTATTGATTGTTTTATAATATCTTTAATAGCAATCAGTAATATTTTTCTAAAAATGTATTTGTACATTTTTTTCATTCCCGTCATATTAGAATTGTTTTTTTTTTCGTTCTAAACGAATGATTCCTCAGACTGTTAGTGTTATTGATAACTTCGTTTGCAGGATTTTCACTCGCAAGGTATTGTTCTGGAATAAAACCCACACTTACGTTTTTGAAAACAAGCTTAGAAAAAAAATTCTTTTAAACCGGTATGCTTTAGTACGTGACGAACATAGAGTAGATGATGTGCAGAAACAGCACATTCTCCAAGCAAAGAGATTTTTTTTAGCGAGTAGCACGAGTCTAGCGAGACAAGTAAATTCACTCGTAACATCTCCAGCAATGTCCCCTTTCCCTTAATGCTCGTAAAATATTTTGCACCTCAGTTACAGAAAAGAAGGAAACGTAACCGAACTAAATTTAAGTCGTAATACCAGCGAAAAAATTAAGTTTACTTCCATCTAGCAGTTTCTAGGAACTGCAACATTTACTCTGAACTACTGAATTAATTAATCTTTCGTATGCAGTTGTATTTAGAAGGTATGTGTTATGTGGTGTGAACAAAAATTTACAGATGAACAGAACATGTCATATGAGTATGTATTAACTGAAGCTCATTTTATTGTTGAGCTATAAGTGAATATTAAAGTGAAATGCAGGGGAAGTATAAGGGAGTGTAAACTAAGAGGAGTTGAGCTACATAAATTAAAGTGTTAAAATTTCTAAACATAGTAGTTAGTTGGTTTCTATTTCGCTCCAGCAGGAGCTGATAAATTTTCCCTCCAAGAACATGAACATTGGCTAGGCATGTGAGTTGAAAGAGCGGATGAGAAGTCTTTCGCAGACTATGTTCTAAAAACATTCACGTCGAAAACACCATCGGTCCTCTGCCGATAGCCAATTGTGTAATCGGAAATTCCTAATTTCTGCTACATCGCTTTCCCCAAACGGTTGCTTGGTTTACGACGTCGACTGAGATTAAATCGGATAAAGTTAAAAACGTCCTCTGAGTAGGAGCAAAGGGGATTGTAATTATACATTGTCAATTCTATCCATACTATTCGGAGGAAATTTTCCCTTTACCGAGCTCGAATCTATAATTGAATAATTTTCTTTGCCTGCTTCCACTACAGTTTCCTTCAGAGTGACGCTATGAATAGAGTAGAATTGTTAGGACTAGTTGGTCTCATCGTTTCGTTTTTTTCTGATTTTCGATCTTTTCTCATTTTCTTTAACCAAGACACGGTTTGGTGGAAGAGCAGGTCTCGTGGTCTGGACCTCGCCATAAGACACAATCAGAGGAATTTTGGTTCCGTAGTTATGGAATTCCAGCAATAAAATCAAAATTACATTGCTCATGTTTCATCTATTTATTCAAGATTTCCGCGCCTATACTACGTGGGTCTAAAATATAAGGGTATATCGTAGGATGTTCTGTTGACGTGGGTTTCCACCATTGTGTTTGGTTCAGTAATTTAATTTGTACGTTTTGATTTGGTTTTATCGTTTACGATATACGTAAAACTATTGTTGATAATCAATACGTAAAAAAAATTAAATCCTTATTCTTGGCAAACGTCTGCATTGTTCTCAAAATCCTACCACATTTCTTGAAATTGGGGGCACTCAGAGTAAACCTACGTCTAACAACCTTACGAGGAATCACAGGCTCATATTCCATTCTCCTCGCCTTCACAGCTTCTGAATCAACAATGAGAAAAAGAAGAGAAAAAACCCTTCTCGATTCAGATCGCGTTGTAGCCCCTTCTTCTTGGAGGGAGATGCTCGTGGCGCGACGCAGACACCTCGGCGTGTCTCCCCAGCATCTCTCTCGCTCTTCTTCCCTTCATCTCTTTCATTTTTTTCACTTGACACATGTGTCGATTCTTCATTCTTTCCACGTTTTTGAATTTCGTTCTCCGTATCACATAGGAACTTGGCCTCACACACGGTAACACGTGGCACACTCTGGTGGCTACTTCAGCAACGTTTTTCCCACCGACGGTAAATTGCTAAGACGTAGTTTAAACCGCGGTTTTAAAACCTCTGTTTGAGCCATGGTGCAAATTCGATTGCTAAGACAAGGTTTCAACGTGGTCAGACTAGACCGCGTCTTCAATACGTGTCTTCGGGAATTACACATGGCAACGTCGCTTTTCTCAATTTTCTTCCAGAGAAGTTAAATGTACAAACGCATAGAATCCACAAAAAGAACTTGCACGCAATGTTTTGAATTTTGTGTTTACATTGCGTCGCAAGTCGATATGAAAGGTAATAGTAGAAAAGTTCATTATTATAACAATAATAAATCAAAACACATTACTGCTTCAATGATGATGATCATTATCCTTATCTATTATGCCTGTTATACATTAAAGATATTTTTGTAATTTCAGACAATACATTTCTTTACAATATTACATCTTTCTACAAAATACTCTTGAGGTAAGAAGTGCTATGAAATCCAATTAAAAATTATATTTGTGAATATACTTTCTCGTACATGTTAAAGTACTCACTAGTTTTACAATTAAAATATGAAAACAACTTAAACTACAAGATGAAAAGACCTTTATTTACAAAAATAACTGGATGACAACCGAAAATGAATCTTTATAATTCTACAAACAGTTTTATTCTAGTATGCTCGTATCTGTGAATTAAACAAAACATTTTTCGTTTGAAATTTTGTCTCCTCACAATACGAACAAAACTCTCAAGAATACCATTTAATAATTCTTCATTGAGTAGAATGTGTTATTTGCACAAAATATAGAAATAAAATTTAGAAATACCATTGATAATGGTATGATGCTTTATTGTAGAAGAAACCACGCCAACTTCTTCCGTGAGTAAAAATTTTGATTATAATACAGCAGAAATGCCGATGACATTTACGTATGACTATTTAAAATCTTTGCAATTTTTACTCGTATTGTTGTAATGTTTTCATCATTGCTCTTCTTCAATGCAGCGTTCTCAAATCATTGAATCACTCCGTCATACTTTCATGAGTGTGAGACCTCAAATCGCGTTGCAACGAACTGTGAGGCGCGGTTTCAAACCTACCTCAGCCAAGGTCTGGGCTTTTCGAGCCATGGCTTGAGAATGGTCTTCAAACCTCGTTTTAGCAAGCGAATTCGAGGTTTCAAGTCGCGTCTTCTAAAAACCGTGCACGGACCACGTCTTAGAAATCCACCGCGCCCGCCAATGCTCTCTAGTGGAGAGGTGGGGGAAACAAACTTTTTTTGTATTGTTGTATTTGTAAATGGGAAATGTAGCGTGCTTTTGAAGCTTATCTACATGGAGCGACAGGAGTTAGGAGTCGGGTGGTAGGTCATTGTTAGTAGGTGGGCCGCTTAGCTGGGTTTTACCAACAACTTGGTCCACGTGGAGAGATTAGTAGAAGTGGTTAGTTATTGATACTAGGAGGATCTGGATAGAGGAAGGAAGGTTGGCTTTTCAGTAGTCACAGCTGTATGAACTGGGACATTAATGAGTAAAGCTACAAATTTTCTGGCCCCATCGGGAATTGAACCCGGGATGACAAACTTGAAGACGATCCACTAAAAGGATGGAAACGTAGTGTAAGTTATTTTATTTATTTGTATTTTAGAGTAAATATATGTCTGTTCATAAAAATAGAGTCGTTTGATTTGGTATTAATTATATTTCCAGATGGAAAATATGACTAATAATAATCTAATACTATTACTTTTGTAGTCACTACGAATCAATGTTTCACGGTGATTGAATTTAATATTTCCTTTGTTTTTAACTCCAAGATATGTTTTAGTTGCAAATTATTTAAAAAATCGAATTCTTATTTTGAAAGCGTAAAATAAGGTAAAATGTGAGTTTTTAAATTTTCTCCAATTTCATTACATGCGAAATAATTTTCATATTATCTCGGTTTTTGTACGCAATCATTGCTAATTTAAATATTTACTGGGTTTTGGATTTTTAAATATTTTTTTAATGGACGCAGAGAGGTTGGAACTTTTTCGGGTATTTTCCATATTGAATATTACTTTCACAATATTTTAGGAGCTGATGGAGATATCTCTTTGCGTTTGTATGTACCAATTTTTAAATTTCTAAAAACGTATTACTAGAGCTTTGGATTTTTCAATTTTAAATGTGATAATGCTTGGCGTGTTGTCCTAAATGACTGAATGACTTATTCATCAAAGCAAAGAGAGAAATACTTAAGAGGAAACTACACATTTTAGTACGATATTATTTGTATATTGTAGAGGGTCACTAAAAAAGTATTTTTGAAAAAGAACTTGAAATATTGATGGGTTGCCGTATGTATTTTGAATAGACTTATTGAGGAACGCCATATCGAAATTTCTATTTCAAAGAGTTGATACCGTTGGAAGGGTGAAATTTTATTAAAACGTTTTCTCGAATTTTCACTAAATATTTCGATGTAGTTAATGTGACATAAATTTTTGTATGCAAACATGCTATTTTTGTCTACAATAAAGTCTAACGAAGAATAAACCGTATCAAAAAAACTAAATCTCCCTTGGGAATCTGGGTAGGGTTGGCTAGCAAACTATTGTACTTACTATACTACTAAATACTATAGTATTTGTGGATTAATGAAAAAAGAGGTGTGAATGATTTTTGTTTAATATAAACTTGCCTAAATTAGACTATTTTAATTACTTTTCCAATATACGAGTATCAAGTTCTGTCAGTACCACACCAAAGTACATTTATCTATATTTTAAGTAATTATAATGAATTATTAGATAGTATTTATGTACATTAATTATAATTTAATTATAATAATAGCTTTTTCGTTAAGCAAAATGCAATTAGAGATTGAAAAATTGTTCGCTGTTGAAACTCTTACTTCGCTATCGTCAAAAAAGTACATCAAGTGTTAAATAAAATACAAACCTAAAATAAGAGGAATTACTTTCATTATTCTAGGTCTCCTCTCATGAGACATTCAAATTACTTGTAGAATGTTTCTTCAAGAAAGTAGATATTTTATGTTGTCTTTGCTCGAGAAACATTGCAGTACGACAAATTACAGCGTTCAAATGCAGCAAGGGATTCGCAACTGATGACGTAGTTCTGACGCAGAGCACTTTCTCATTAATATGAGGCTCACACTTCTGTAAGTGCGACGGTTGGTTTCCGCAGATGCAATGGCACCGTTTCGAAGAACATGGCCCATCTGCAGCGATATTGCGAAGACCCTGGAGTCGTTGGCGGTGTCTCTGGGGGAAAGAGTCTAAATTGAGTTCGTTAAGATAATAGTGGTAGGGGAGGTGACGACTTGGCGGTGGGAACAGCGACCGTTCTTCGTGGGGCAAGAGAGAAATGCTGCGGAACTGAAGAGACGTCCTGCTCTCTTACTTGCTTCTTCGCACAAAAGAGGGAGTAGAATGTGACGCCTAGTGTTCGTTGTTACAGCGACAGAAATTAAAGGAAGAGGATGGTACCATTCCTTTTCTTTTAGAAACTTATAAATCTCCCGGAAAAGAAGGAGAATTTCAAAAAGTAATTAAATGAAATTAAAACCCATTATCGAGCATTCATAACCGGGGCACTATCCCTTTTTTGAGAAAAGTTTTGTTTGTGCAAAAATAACCTATTTACATGTAGTGAAAAAAGATGGGGAATTGTAGTGATGTGCGATTTGTTATGAGAGTTAGTATTAATTTTCATATTCTTCGGGAAAAAAGTATTTGAAGCACCCAAAACAGGTGTTCTAATAGTTACATCAAAAGCATTATTATCTCATTAAGTTTTAGGTATATTATCTAATTTAAGATATATTACCAGTACTTAATACGACAATCATTTTCAATTACCATTAAGTTACCATAATCGATTTCAATACTATTTTCCATATTCTTTTTTACTATTGCTGCGTGTTTATGTTTACTCTGATGAGTTTTCAAAACTTCCGAAGGCTGTTTCACATTCTCATTCCTTAGAGACGGTACATTGTATGTCGTCTCATATTCATTATTCCATTAACTTGTTAATGGAATAATGAATGTTGTTATTGGTACTTGAGTGGTCAACATTACAACCAACCTACTCTGAAGATTTATGAAACGCAAGGATGTAAATGGAAAAGGAAAGTATCAAACTGACCTATTAAAATCCAGATTAGTTTCAATCCGCAATTAAACTTATGTACTTACAAATGTTTGATCTTATGCGGATGGAAACAGGATAAACAAATCTTGCACCGTTTTCATCCACATAGGAACAACGTGTTTATTGTTTAGTTTCTATGCTGTTGCAAACAGAAAATATATTTGTGTTCCGTTTCCCTCCGCATAGAAACTAAAGAACTTTACGAACATTTGTTCCTATGCGGATGGTAGTACAAATCAAATTTGAGCCCTTCATTTTCATTTAATATTACGATGGAAACAATGATGGCTTCAACCAAATGATGACTGGAAGTTTCGAATTATAATAAATTACATTTATTAACTACCATACCAGTGTAAGTGTTGCTTAAAAATGAAATATGATTTGCATGGAAACGATACCCTTCTTTTTGTACATCAGAACATATTATGGAGAGAAGATGGTTATCTTCTTAATCAATGGAGAGATACCAGCAACAACTTACGACAACTTCATAACCATCCTGGAAAGATGAAGAAGTAACATCCATCCTGACCATATCTTATTATCAAATTATCTTAATATTTTTCAAAGTAATGAACGGGAGGTAGACATCTTATAGATTAAGAAAAGTACTAAGTATTTTTGTGAAATTTTGGAAGTTACAACAATGTAAAGTATAAATAAAATGCCCCGAAACATCTCTACACAAAACGTTAGAATTGCTCTGGAAGCTTTCCTAATTGAGATAGAGAGCCAGTAGAGGAGTCATTGTACGGCTTATTTAATGATCTTTACGATAGTACGCTATATGACATAGGTCAAGAAGAAAAAATTAACATGTTCAAAATCAAACTTCAAGTTTTTAATTTCTCAAAATGCACATCAGTAAAAATTTTCAAATTAATACTTGAAATAGTTTATATGCTTGTTAATAATCTGGGAAAATGCGAATGTGGGGTGGAAATTGTTCAGTGTTAAAATAATAAAAGAATGCAGGTCTCTTGCCGCGTGAATTTTTCTCTTAATTCTTGCTGTACTCTATTGTTATGTTAAGGTTATGTATGTGCGTCAGAACGACTAAGCTTAAGTTGCCCTAAACAGTGTGTTAAATGATAGTTTGAACCAATCTTTATCCAGTGGCAATGAATTTTCATACCCTTACCGCGCAAAATTTTGAATTATTTGACTTTAAATTACTATGGGCTTATATGGAGAAACTTTCGCGGGCTTATGTTTTTTTGATATTGTGGCAAAAGTACCGGTTTAACATAACGAAGGAACCTACTAAAACATAGCAAATGGAAATAGAAACCCAATGACGTTAAGATTTTCATACCATATAGAAGAATAATTCACCAAAAACTGTGCAAAATACTGTTCTAACGGAAATGGCAACCGCATCGTGACTGAAGACATGCGACCCTTGTCAAAGAAAGAGTCAAATGACAGTCTAAATTAATTATCAAGTTTTAAAATCACAAAATAATTGTCCTCATCCAATATAAAGAAATCAGTAGATTGAATATATAGAAATCAGTAGTTGATAAGAACTGCTTTCATGGATATTTCCAAGTTTCATGAATAGTCGGCAACTTGACTTCAGTCAACGTGCACATAATACCTAAAATATTTCTCTAGCATGATAATAAAATGCACATACTGTCAGATAAGCGTCTCATTTTGATATACTTCTGGAAAGTTTAAAGTAATGTAGTGCTATTGATGTAATATTCCATGATAAATTCGACAAAAATATTCACTTACATGCAGTGGAATAATAAATAATGCTCAGATTCATTCTTACAGCGTTATGAAAAGTTTAATGTATATAGTGCTATTAATATAATAATTCATTCTGATATAAATATGAAAAGGAAAAGTTAAAAATAAGGTAATATTATCATCGATCATATCAAATTTAACAGAAATATGCCTTGAACATAGAGTAGGTACACACAAATATTATGCACAGTGAGCAGATACTCAGGTAAACTGACACTGAAACCTATCGCAGATGTATTGTTTCCAGTAAGCAAGGAAGCTATAGGATTTATTAAGGAAATCAAAATAAAAAAGTACATATATCATAGAAAATAATTTTCATAGACAATTATTTTTCTAGAAATTCATCGTAAAAGCAAATATCGATAGTAGATTCATTCCTAATAGAGTAGTCTGGCTTTTAACTAGTTCAACGATGGACCTGTTGTCCAAATGCCAGAGTCTGGATGAGTGAACCATTCACCAAAACAGCAAAAGACTAAAATATTGGATGCGCTTTTCGGTGAGAATCAAAACTTAGGATAGTTGAGTTTCAATTCGAATTGAAATGAGACTGCATTCCGAGTTTTGTTTCAATGCGGGATGGAACAAGTACTGCGTTGAGAGTTTTCTTCTAACGCGGATAGAAATGAGTGTGTGCTAAGATTTTCGCTTTGTGGGGAGTGGAAACAGTACTGCGTTCAAAGTTTCGTTTCAAAACGAATAGAAACGAGACTGCGCTATGGGTTTTATATCAATGCAGATTGAAACTAAAAAATAATAAGAATATTGTTTTTATAGAAGGATCGAAACAAACCCACCGTTCCCTTTCCATTCCCAACCTCGATGAAAAGTTGTATGATAGAGTTGCATTCTTTAATAATGGAAGAAACCGTATATGAAACTTATTTTAATACATCTTAAAATCGTAAAAGAGGAAGTAGACAATGCCGATAGATCTTAATCACGTGGAAATTATAGATTGTGGCAAATAACGAAGATAACGTAGAAAGGGATAATTTTTTTATTAACTCAGAATTGTTTACATGAAAGGAATATTGAAGGAAACTTCTTATTTCAACATTTTATATTTGCTTGCTTTGGTTGCACATGATTGTTCGCGAACATTGGGTATTATATATTCTTTTCACTAAAATACTTCTGAATATCCTCTTTGTGATTTTTCATTTGTGGGAAAGAAAAAGTTCGTGTTACGAGTTGAAGCAGAGATATAAATATGAATAATACATTTGTAATTTTAGAATTAATATGTGTTTCATAATCATAGAAATATATTTGAAATATTATAAAAATAACTTAGTCAACTAGAGATAAATGATATAAGTCCATTTTCTTTTTATCTTCCATTAACTCTTAGTTGTTATATTCTATTATCATTCATCTACTTACTTGTAGTTGCTTTCGTTCATGGATTTAGCAGCTGAAAAGAGAGAGGCGTGAGAAAGGAGAACAGTCTTCATTGTGCAGTGCCCCTTTGTGGATAATGTCTTCAAAGCAATTTTGGTCCTCCATGCTACATCAGATTGGAATTCCAATTATTCAACATTGCTGTCAAAATGTTCATGTCGTCTTTGAAGAGAAAGAGAAGTTTCTATGAACCATTCTATGAACAATATTTGAGTCTTTGTCCTCATATGATGACTTTAATTAATATCGGGAGACAAATGCCCAGATTGGGAGAGAAAAAGCTACGTGGGAACGATAGAAAAACAGCCTACGTCTGAACTATTATGACAAATGTGGAAAGGTCATATTAAATTTTATACAATGTAATCGAATGTCAGAAAAGTTCGTAAGAATATTATGAAACCCCGGATACTGAATCGCTCTGCCAGTTTGACTATGTCATAATACAAAATGATTCACATGCGTAATAGATGTGAGGCGCGAAAGAGAGTTGGATTGTGGATCAGACCACTCCGTGGTTAAAAGGAAGTTTATAAGCCAATTCTCACGTTTCGAAGAGCGAAACAGGAACAGACTACAGCGCCATGAAATAAGTGTAACATTCTTCATATGGAAGTCAAAATTAATTTAGATAAATGTATTTGTCATTGTTTTAATGGAGGATGAAATTAATGATAAAAGACATGTAATGTAAAAGGAGAAAACAAAAAATTAACAAATGAACACACATTACTGTAGATTTGGGCTTCGAAATCTGTTGTTTTTCGGGAAAAGTAACACAATTATAGAATCTTGCATATCACATTCAGGGAAAGAGTTGAAAATTACGTCCTGACACCAATATCCAGCAGCGATGTATATATTTCTGCATCAGTAACAAAAACATTGAGAGCATGTACTTCGTACAGGAGTTGTGTTCCCTTCTGTTCTGCATGAACTTATACAAAAATTACCGGCAAAATAAAATGCGTGGAATTAAGAGAACAAACTCTCTACCCCATAAAGCTTTGAGAGCTTTATTCAAGTGTTCTGTTCGTAAAAATGAAGGCGAGATGCTGCGGAGTGCCGCAAGGATCTGAGCTCGTGCCTCCGGGGTAAGACGGAGAAGGAAACATACAGAACGAGAGAGAGAGAGAGATTGTGTAGTTGCAGCAAACTCCGGGGGCTACGGGGGAAGAATGAAAACTCCAGTTCAGAAGATAACGTTTCCTTTACGAAGATGAAAATAAAACTCGTGATGGGCTTTCTTTACGGGAAAATGTCTGCTTGGGAGCGGGCGAACCAAGCAGACTAAAGATCTTTATCTCTTCATTGTTTTCGGAGTTGGCTCATGAAAAGAAAATTTATTGCAGCTTTAGTTTAATAAGGCTGTCTTTATGACGGGTCCTATAATGCTGAATAATTTTCAATTAAAATTCATTTTCTCTTAGAAAAGATTATAAAAACAACTTGGTAAATTTTAACACACATGAAACTTTGTCATTTAGTGTGTCCCTCTCTTTTGAAGGATTCTGAATCAAATGTGAACACTGCAACAAGCAAATCAATTTATATAAAATTCAAAAGACACACTCCCATAAAAATTCGTATCCCATATTTAATGAAATTTGGAATTATTTACTAAAGTAAATAAAATATTGAAATTATAATCGTGTTATGTATGTACATATCAATCTGCACAATCGTAGCTTTGTATTTTTACTTTTACTTGCGGCTTTTAAAAAACATACACTATCCTAATTTTTCAAATTCATAATAATACAAATTTAATACAAAACTTGACTATATGTTATGCACAAAACCCGAATTCGGCCATTGGACGAAAAACGACCAAAACTAGTTTTGGCAGATGCGTTTTTACCAGAACTAGTTTTTAGCGTTTTCAAAACGCTCAACACAAGTTTTGGTCGTTTACGTATTTGGCAGAACTAGTTTTGAGAGTTTTGAAGGACAAAACTAGTATTGAGCATTTTCACTATAATGAAGTTTTGTGTACTTTAAGCGGAAGTAATTCCTAAAGTATTTACTGTGGTTAACATGTTATTTCCATGTATGAGACATTTATAAAAGTGTCTCACTTCCACTGTGTGGTACTCAGATTGATGGAAAATTTACATTTCTCTGATATATGTCCACGATTTTAAAATTAACCTTTTTATATATGATGAAATATTAATAAAACACAATAATATAAGTCTATAAACTAACACACGCACATTTATATATTTTCTCGTCAACGGCCAGCTAAGGACATGCGCGCTGGTAAGGCTCATTTCTGTGTGAGTTTTATTTACCTGACACACATTGTGAATATGGGGGAAACAGCATCCAGACAGAATCCAGATATATCGCTGTTTCCGAGTATTACAACTGCGGTCGCAGAGGGTGAACTTTTCAGAAGTCGCAGCTATATGAACTGAGACATTGAATTGAAAAGCTACAAATTTTTCTTGCCCCCTAGTGGCAGCGTTCTCGCTCGTCACTAAGTCATCCCGGGTTCGATTCCCGGAGGGGGCAAGAAAAATTTGTAGCTTTTCAATTCAATGTCTCAGTTCATATAGCTGCGACTTCTGAAAAGTTCACCCTCTGCGACTCAACACCGCAGTTGTAATACTCGGAAACAGCGATATATCTGGATTCTGTCTGGATGCTGTTTCCCCCATATTCACAATGTGTGTCNGGGGTGAGAATAAGCTCCCAGCCGTTGGGGATGAGGGCGGAGCGTCCTCGTTCTAGGAACCAAGTTTAAACAAAAGCGGTTCACGACGTATTTGTTTTGAACAATAACGCGTACATTGGAAACAGAGTTCAGGGGAGAGAATAATAGTGGCAACGGAAATTTACTAAAGGTTTTTAAAAGAAAAGGAGGTCACGATAGTTGGCGAGTTAAAACTCGCAGCGGCTAGACGCGGGCGCGGCATACAGAAGAAAAGGTTTTGTGGTTTAAAGGAACAGAGGGTATAACTTTAGTGCAGCGGCTGGCGATCTGGGAGCGGCTAGCGTACACTAGACTGTGGGAGATTTTAAAGAGACGAGTTCGGCCGTTGAAATTAGAAGGTGAAATAAATTTAGCGTCTGTGTGGTTAAAAACCGTCTGGTGAAGACCGCTCAAAAACGGTTGAGGAAGGCGCTGTTGAGCATGGAAATGTTCAAAGATGCAGCTCATCGATTGGCCTGGCGTGTGCCCTCCCAAATCAAAATTAACCAATAATAGCAATGTTACGAGGAGGGGATTTTGAGTTTATTGGAAGAGTAGGTACTATTATTTTTGAAAACGTGGATCACGTGAGGAAGTGACAGACGGGCAGAGTGGGAGCAAAGCTCATTTATACGAGCGCAGAAGTGAACTTGAGTCGATTCGTTCGGAGATTTTTTTGAGAGATTCATTCGAGATTTACATTTATTCGGGGATTTTTTGGAGAGTTTTCTATTCTTAGATTCTATGTCGTTTCGGAGTGTAACATTCTATTTGATCATTGGTCTTAGAGATTTGTCATATGATTTTTGAGACATTCGTTCGAAGAGCGAGTCGTGTTCTTTGTTTCAAGTATTTCGGAACTTCGTGCATTTTTACAATGGCACTTGACGGAGATTTTTCCGAATAACTTTGAGAACTTCTTGACCTTTTGGGTCTCAACATTCAGTGAGCTCGGGTTGCCACGAGGTGGTAGCGAGAAGCTCATTGAACTCTTAGCAGTTATTGGAAGTATTACCGGTCGGGAACTATAGAAACTGCTCGATCCCGCGACGCGCAACGTAGTTCTTGGAGATGACGCAACGCGGCATTTCTGAGAAGGGACCCGCATTCCTGGAGGGAACGATGACGCCGCACGCCAAGAAGTCAACCAAGAGCTTGAGTGACCAGCTGTGATGCCGTCTGGGGCTCGGCACCCTCCCCCACAATCAATATCTATCATCTTTTCAAGGTATTATCTAGGTCGACTGCGCCCGCCTATAACTTTTAAAGCGCTAAGAAAGAAGAGACAGTGCTTCAGAAAGAGTAACGAAGGCTCACGCTCAGAAGTCTTGAGAACAGTGTAATAAATCAAATTGGACATTAACAGAAAATGAGCGGCTCTTATTATTTTGTACTTAGTAAACTTCTAATGGTATTTCGTTTTTGAAATGATGGAAAATTAGCTTAAGGTTTGTTTTGGCAACGGATGTATTAATTTGGTTATTGGAAAAGTGACGTGTGATTTTTGGGGTCTGTGAGCATGTATTTAAAATTCAAGTATTTGTGTATATTAAAATATTAAGTGAATTTATTTCATGCGTTTTCCTCGTCCCAGTATGTATTCTCACTGATGTAAAGAATTCAGAACCCATGCATTTAATTAGTTGAAACGAGTTCAGCCGAGGCAATTAAAATTATCAGGTGAGTGTGAGGCACTACACTATTTTATTAACATGTTCTAATTTGAAATCATTACTATATATGTATAGTTGTTAAATTTATTTTGTGTATTAGTTATATATTTATGTGGGTAGTGAGAAATTTCCATTGTCATGTGATCGCATCACTATCATATCGTCAGAATATCTCGACCACGGAAAATAGAGACACGGTACGGATCACGCTCATGTCTTCCCTCTTACTCGAGTCCACTGTAACGTCACTGGTGCAAGTGCCGGAGAGCGCTGCGCCTCCTTTGTCAAGGTGTTACATATTTCTGAGGCCCGTATTTTGTGATTATAATTATTGGGCAACTCGTATACGACGATTTATGAATAATATTAATAGTTAGTCACAATTATTCATCAATGACAAATTAAAAAGAAATGTAATTTGGTATCTCAATTTGAAGTTAAATTTTTTAAATATATGAACCTTATATTTGAAGGAACAATTTTCAGAATTGGAGAGGTGTATTGTAAAATATTAATCGATTAAACTTCATAAATTAAGAAAATACTATTCTAAAACAGTGTAAGAATATATATATATATATATATATATATATATATATATATATATATATATATATATATANTTGGTTTGTTCCTCTCGCCATCTGTTTCCTTGTTCCAATAACCTGTTCTTTTTGATGATCTTTTCTTATTACTTGATTTAAGTCTGATAAAGTACGAGTTCTTACAAAACATGAAATCGCAAACTCGTCTACATTTCTGTTTTTTCTCTTCAGTTGTTTTCATCACATTTGGAGTCTTTTTAAGCTCGTTAATACCGTGAAAATCATTAAAGTCATTTTCCGTATTCAATACTATATTTAACCAGCGTTCGTTTGGATTCATAAGAGCTAGTCTTGATACTCTATGATTTTATCCTGTGGTTTATTTTGCAGTTGGCAAAGGGTGGTCGTAAAATCGCCCGATGCCTCATATGAGTGAAAAGTAAGACTCAATAATGTCCTGATTGCATCTAGCAGACATTGTGTAAGAATAACCTTCCTTCATTAGTTCCTTGTATAATCCCTGAAAGCTGCGGACTGTAATCAGGAAGCCAAATTGGAATGGAAGTAAATTCTGTCTTCCTATTACTCGCATATTTAGGCATAGTTCATGAAATTTATTTAACGCTTCATTTTGTTCTTTTAAGTTTGTTCCATATGCGCTATTCATTGTATTTCTGTGATCATTTGGAACTCTAGAATTCAAAACGTCGAATCCATTATTTACTGTTTCGATAAATTCAGCTACATGGGCTTGCCCAGGAACTAAATACCGTATTGCTGAAGCCATAGTACATCATAACTCTGCCGCTTTTCGTACATTTTGCCTCTCTGGCCGGGAGGGAAATGGATAGAGCCTGGTCAAGCAAATGGTTTCTTAATAGTTTTAACATATGCGGCACGTCACAGAATGCCCAGGCTGCGAGTCTCTTCCGCAGAGTTTTTAACATTACTCGTCTGCGGTGTTAATGTCAACTTTAAAAAAAGTTTTGGAATTGTGTGTCCTCTGTTGCACACGAAATCCTGTAGATTCTACAAGTTTAATTGTCTCAAAAAGTAATTCTTTATCCATTTCACGATCGAAATCGAAGAAAAGTTGTCTCCATTTACCTATTAAACACTGGGCAACTATCACCAGCACGTATTGATGAGGACCTCTTATAATGTCATGTATACTGTCATAGCAAAGATCTGATTTTACCTTCATTTCATAAAAACATAAAATTAAATCTTTCTCAAAATTTGACAAATTTATTTGAGTCCTTAAAATATCAAAACTCAAATGTATGAAATGTACGTAATTTATTTGACACTTCGAAAAAAAAGACACTGAAATTTGCGTAGTTTGCCCTTCAGAACCCTGTTTTCAGCTTTACAGCTTCTAATTCTAAAAATATTTTTTAATATTTTTCTTTCAAAGTTAAATTTTCCTCTCTCAAGTCATTTAATTAGTCAGAGTTAATATCACTCTTATCACAGGAAGTAGTAATATTGTATAACTCACTAACTTCATAGTTTTTGCTTGATACTATCTCATTTTCAATTCCATTGTGTTCATCATTTTGTAATATTTTCTTGATCGAGGTGGAAAAATTTGTCACAAATTGTTTTCTTTCTCTTTTATCAGCTCTGTTTTCTCTCAGTTTCTACAGCTGTCGTCACATAAGGGATTTTAAGTGGGGAAAAGCAACTGATTTTAAATACTTTTTGGATTTTTCTTTGCTCAAATTTAAAATCGCTTTCAAAATCTTCTTCAAAATGTTCCGAACATACTCGTGCATATTCATCACAAAATTTACCAACACGTTTACACGCGTGCATCCACGTTTTTTGCAGTTTATTATCCTTCGGGAATCTATGAAATGAAATTTCTCTTTCGTTTTTGAAACATCCGGCGCCTGCAGAACACGGTATATTGAAACACGTGAAAATCACTGAATATCACACCACTGTTCACAACTAAACTGAACACAACGTACAAAGAAATTCTGCGAACTAAAGGAATGTGAATCAGTCACAGTGAGCATGCTACAAGCAATAATACGCGGATTCAGTTGCACCAGTGACGTCATCGACGCCGTTTTCTACTGCGCACCTCTCCCGTGATCCCCAACGTGTTGTTCTAATAACCGTGATCTCGACGATCTCCGTGGCGCCCAACCAACACAACTTGTTTTCGAATATTGTAACCGGGGCGTTTACGGTTCCAATATTAATGGCATGTCAGCCCTCATCCACCTCATCACTTCCATGATATAATTGGGATAAAATGTTTTACATGAATAAGATGAGGAATTGTTGAGAGTACATTGAAATCAAAATTGATTTTGACCCTCAAACACACCTCATTTTATTTATCAAAAACCAAACAAAATGTCTTCAAGTCTAAGTTCAATCCTTCATCTCCATGGACACACGGAAATCAAATAAAAAAATGTCTTCAGATGACATCCACCTGATATAATGTGAATTGTTTTAAAATTTTGAATGCCCAGTAATTATTGTTTTGAGTTCCTTTTCAAATTCGGGGTAACGCTGGATAGCACTGCTAATAAAAGTACTGTAAAAATGTTTAATTCTTTGAACTGCACAGGCATTCTGTTATGTGCCAAACAAAGGTGTGTATTTGCCACTGGTGACACACAATGAATTCCCTCGTATTCAGGTGGCAGGGGATGTCTATAGCTTTCGAAATATTACGGTAGGAGGTGCCATTGCGTCTACCACGCTGCTAAGACAGCCATACTGCCAATGTCGTATGACAAGCAGATCCCACTCTCCATCAGGACACGATTCACATCCAGAAGGAGTTACGTCATTCTTCCACGCCTGAATCGTGTGGCAGTGCGCCTGAAATATGCAATTCGCCCTACTTTTCAATTCGGATGTATCGGTTTAGTTGTGGATTCGAAAGGTGATGAAACCCGTCACACTGTAGGTTGTATGCTGTTTGTTACATACTTAAGGAGCACTGAGACACAACTGCTAATTCGTGTGTATCACCTATCTCCGTTCCAGGTGATGTATAATCCAACCTTCTTGTAAGAAGAATATGTTCGTCAAAAGTCATCCCTCAACATTATAAGGATTGAGGTTAGTGTGGCACAGATAACCTCCCCCCCTCGCCGATTAGTAAGTTACAAAAACATATGGAAACATAATAAATTATCATAAATTTAACAATGTAGTTCAGTCGCGAAGAAAATGAAAAATTAACTCCTGGCAAAAATAAGGAATAGAATATTTTTCTTATTCAGTGATGGTGAGATACAAAAAGAGTTTTCATAAACATATTTCTGTGAACAATTTTAAGTTTTAAATAATCTTTAATTTTTCTTATATCTTTTTCTTAATCTTATGTTTTTAGAGGTGCTGAATCTGAATTTCAACTTTGGCATATCATAAAGCTTGTGAGTTTTGAGAAAGAATACAAAACTCAGAAAATATATATTGTTTAGTTTCGTTAATTTTTGATGATATAGCAAGTAATCCGAGTATATGTATCCCCCAACTAGAAACCAGAAAATAAGTATTTTTATTTTAAACGTAGTTTCAAATTAAGTACTTAACAATTTTTTCCTTGGATGACCTTAATAATATTAATGATGTTTTGCAAGTTGTCAAACAAAATCTCATGAGTGCCTCAAATTTCATAGAACTTTCGAAAGTTTGTTCTCTAACGTTAATGCAATTTCTCGTCAGAATACTACATTGCTCGGAAACAAAACGTGTTACGTGGCATATAATTTTACACCTCGTGATCCCATAAACGAACTCCATAACTCGTGCCCTCTGTTCGCCGTTGTTCCTTCGCTAGCAATGTGAGTGCCGCAATGTCGTATACAGAGGCCATCACTAACAAGCAACACAAGAGACGACTTCACAGGGTGATAAAACGCAATTGATTCTCTTAGCCACTAGGAGCGTTGCAGTAGCACTGCGACGGCCAGGTCTTAACCTTTGCTGGTCGCCGCACGATTTTTGCCACTTCATTGCACACTATGATGCAATAAATACATGATGAAACGAGATTCTTACTGCAATGTATTGGTAAAAAATACTCGTCAATAGGTTTGTTAAGAAAGTATTTTAATATTTTTTAAATTCAAACTTGTAAATTCATTCTTTCATAAGAGCGTTTACTAAAAACTAATGGAAGCGTTATTATATTTATTTAAGTGATGAAAAAAAAAATTTCAATACACCAAGAAAATCTACTATAATTCATCAATTTCTATATTTGATTATTTAAACTTTCCAGTTATGCTAAATTTCCTAGAATTAAATTATGAAGTTTATTTACGCGGAAAACTCGCTGAACTGGTCGTGGTAACCACGTTAAATTACGTTAGAAGCACTTTTTTTCCAATGCATTAATTGCATGCTAATATGCATAAAATCACGTTGAAAAAGAGTAATTTAATGAGAAGAAATTGTTGTATTCGTAAAATGTACCGAAAAATCTGTTTGCATGCTATAAACGGAAAGCTGGTTTGATCCTCGTAAATCGCAATTTTTTTTAAAATTGTCAAAAAGCAGTACAAACTGCGTATGACCACATGGAGGAAAAGAAACTAATTTACTCTCCGGAAGCAAGCAAGGGACCATCCCATCAATTCCGATCAAGGGCCCTAAGGCAGAGGCGGATTCAAAAATTTCAGCAAAAGTTCCTAGATAAGATAAAAAGTTAGCTGCGAGTTATAATACTAATAGAATGTCAATATGTTTGTAATTTTAAGCAAAAAATTACATGTACAAGTTATTATCGAACTATAGATTATTCTGAGTATAGTGTTTAAAAATAATAAGAATTGAAATAACACTAAATTCACGATTTATTGTTACAATAAACACGCCCCTAGACAAAGCCTAGAGAACCCATTTCGGACTATTTCTTAGAATAAGCATCATTTTACTTTCATTAATATTTTTAAAAAAAATTCAAGATATGAATTATACAAAAATGTGCTATCAAACAATATAGAAATCACTTACAATCAAAAGTATACATTCATACGTATTACAAAAGTTTAACAATTCTGGTTCTTGGAAGTAGTTAAGGAGAATAACCAACTGCTTTCAAAACAGCAGTTGGTCATAACAATCTTGAAAGTCAAACCGGGAAAAAAGTGATGAAGAAGCATAATATTACAATCCATACAACAAGAGGGATAAAAAGAGAAATTACGTATTATTTAAAAACACAATAAAATGAAGCTGACTTAGTTGATGATAAAATGGGAAAAATCTATCGAGGTTTGTGTTTTAAAGTATACAAATGGTTACAAATATATTCATATTTGTGGAGCAACAATAAGTTGCGAGAATACAAATTTATTTATATATTTTTTTCCACCTTCAGGACTTGAAAGAGAATTATTTAACTTGAAGTTGTTGAAGTTTAATTGGGTTGCATAAAGAAAACGAGAGAGCAATTCGTTACATCATTAAAGGCATCTTATAAATATTTTAGACATATGCAAAAATGAAGTCATCTCAATAAAATATGATATCTGGATGAACAATTCGTACCAGCAAGTGAGAAAAGATATTTTTGTGGAAATTTATTGTGGTAACACTAGAATTGAATAAAATTAATATCGAGATTTGGAACCACTCCTAAATGAATTATTGTCTGCTTGGATGTTTGGCAAATAAATCTATACCTTTGATGGATAATTATCCAACTTAGTCAAATAGTGAAAAATTATCCAGGCAAGACCGTGCGATATTTGACATTTTGACGTGTCTACGCAACTGGAAACTAGCGAGATTTTCCGCGAGAAACCGTATGAGGATAATTACATTTTAATTGCGTAGAAATAATTATATTCGATTCGAGTTTGAAAAATTTACCGTTCCTTGATATTTTATTTATCAAAACCCATGAAATTGTGACAAGCGTCTGGAAAGAGAACATTTCAAATGTCCGAACAAAACATCTGTATGATTTCAGCGGCTGAGGTATAACAAGAAGAATAAGTCGAGTGGGAAGTTCCGCACGGAACGAATGGAGCAGAGAGGAGAGCATAACAAGCACTTCATCCTTGCTCTATCAGATCGCATCAAACATCTCCACGTAACTTCAAATAGATTTAAACTGATTAGGTACTGAACAAATTTTCCATGTGTAGAGAACTCTGTGATGATGTGTAAAATATTTTGTAGTCCAGTCGACTCTTTAACTACTGAACGTTTAAAATTCCTTTTTTATTTGAGAGGCACATTTAAAGTATCTATTACTCAAGATTTATAGCAAACTTTTAAAATTCAACAAAATAAACAAACAAAATATTTATTACCTTCACACTACCTCAAAATCCTGTTTACATGAACGAAAAGATCGTTGCAAAACTACTATTGGCACACGTATATCTTGTTTAGAATACTCCCGTAACTGTTATTACAATAGAGTATTCAACTAGATATTGAACTACTTACAATTATCGTTATTAACTGCCTCTCACGACTTACCGTACATTCTCAATAGCATTGAGAAGTTTAAAAAAATCTTCTCTGCTTTTTATGAATTAATTGTTTTGCTATTCTTCAAATATTCCAAAAAATCGATTTTTAGAATATTCTGTCAGAATAAATGAAAAACATTTCAATTCATTTATATATATATATATATATATATATATATATATATATATATATATATATATATATATATATATATATATATATATATATATATATATANTACTAATTGCCAACACTGAGTTACTAATAGTAATTGTTTACAGACATGGTAATAAGTCAAAGTACACACCGGAAACGTTTAAACGGAAATGAGTCAAATGATAAATAGTCTCGAAAATAAATATCTCAATGCGAGTATAATCATAATTGGAGATTTTAACGCACCAATCGAAGAAAACAATGTCTCCTCGCTGTTTGACGATGATTTCGCGCATGTAAACGTAAGAAATTGCAAGGCTAAAAACTTAAACCGGAAGGGCGGGACCTATTAAATTTCTGCAGCACACATAACCTAACAGCACTAAATGGTGCGTATGGATCAGATTTGGACGGAAATATAACATTTATTAACGAAAACTGGGAAAGTGTGATAGATTACGCGTTAGTCACAGAAAATTTATTACAATATACAGACGACTTTTGGATTGAATACATAAAAGACTCACACCGTATGGCCGCATGCGTGTAAATCTATTTTTCACATCAAAACGCTCCAGTAACACCCGCATGCATGGGATCAAAATAAGCTAAGTACAAATGGAATGACGATAAGAAATCGGTCTATAATGCGATTTTTTCAAGGAGTCTCAAAAAGTTGTGATTTCCAAATCAAACTCGCGTTCAAAATTACAACGCTGCAGCGGACTCCATAATACATTGTTTTCAAAAATCAGGGTCGAGTATGACAATAATTCAGGGGAACAAAAATTCAGGAAAACATCCGGTGTGGTATAACGATACCTGCAGATATGCGAAAGCATCCGCAAAATCTGCCGTGAAAATTTATCAGTGGCAGGGTGGGATAGAATTGATTTTTCTAACTCCGTGGAGAATACAAACGCATTGTTAAGGAAAGTGGTCGAGCCTGGAAACAAATGGAAGCAGAACGTCTCAGAGAAAAACTATCAAAAAAATGTAACCGTGACCTGTGGGACACAATTCGTAAATTAAGACGAAATACAATTATATCAAATAACATAGATGCAATGGGATGGGAAACGCAATTTACAAATCTTCTAGCAGGAAATGAGAACACATCCCGAACTAGTAACGAAACAGAAGTAATATTTACAACCATGATCGTGTTTGAACTAGATAAATGTATTACATGACATGAAATATCTTCTTCCATTCCCGAGATAAAAACAATAAAGCGCCTGGAGTAGATGGTGTTCCTTCCGAATTTATTAAAGAACTAACCAATGATATTCTGCCACTTTTAACCGACTTTTTAAATTACATTTACGATGAAGGTGTTTTTCCAGGTGCATGAACAACGGCTGTAATACAATCTATATATAAAAACAAAGGAGATATAAACGATCCAAATAGTTATAGGGGAATCTCACTACTTAATGTTATTAGAAAATTTTATTGCAAAATTCTGTACTGGAGTTTACAACTCTGGATTAAAAAAGAAAATAAACTCTCGACATTACTGGTCGGTTTTAGAAGCAACAACAGTACAACAGATAACCTATTTATTTTAAACACGTTAGCCGAGAGAGAAACTCAAAAGAAACGCGGAAAGCTGTACATCGTGTTCTTAGATTTTGAGAAAGATTTTGACACTTAACTCCAGCTTTTCAAGTAACTCAGGGTGTGAAGCAGGAATGTTTTCTTTCTCCGTTGTTATTTATATTATTTATTAACGACATAATAGAAAAATTATGTGAGGCATCCACAGATGCCCCAACAATAGTTGATCCTTCTGATCAGAAACAGATTTGCTATTTGCGGACAATCTTGTTCTATTCTCCACAACACTGTCGGAACTTCAGATAGGACTAGATACATTGGAGCTGTGATAAAATGTCTCTACATAAAAACATACTAAAAACATGGTATTCAAAAACGGACAGATGTTTAGTAAAAATGAAATTTGGAATTACAAACGTTAACCTCTCGAGAACGTTAAAGATTACACCTATCTAGATGTCTAAGTAAGCATGAACGCAACCTGGTCAAGACATATACAAAAATCAAAACAAAAAGGCATGTATGTTCTAAATGAAATCCAAAGAAGTACTGATACCATCCCTGACATCGATCCAAGGATTGTAGTAACAATGTACACGTCACTATTCGTACCTGCAGTAGCGTATGGAGCTGAAACATTGGGTGTTGGGGATTGCGCATCACTTAATTCTCTTCAAAATAAATTCTTGGAAAATACTCTTGACGTACCTCCGAGTACAGCTAACTCTTTAGGAATTCGGAGTTCTACCGTTAGAAGTAAAAATTAAGATGAAGGCCATTAAATATTGGGTTTGAATAAGAAATGGGGAAAGGAACAACAATATATCAGATTGCTACGAGTTAACGTGTAACGACGGGTGGGGTCAAAAATTTAGAACTATAATCGAAACTGCCGGTCTAGAATACTTGTGGCAGACAGCTGCGGCGAGATCTGATTATGAATTAATTATTCAGAGACCTGAAGATCTAGAGAAACAAAACATAACGGCTGAGAGACAGGAAAAGAGGTTACTAATCGTGCAGAATATTGTGGCTGGACACTGGGGCGAAAACCTTACATAGACAAATTAAACAAGGTAGCAAGAGCAGGTTACGCTTGGTTTCGACTTGGGGGATGGAAATTAAGAAAATTGAGGGGGAGCGAGATTCACAAAGCCTTTTATGCACGGAACAAGAAGACTAGGTCCACATACTGCTAGAATGCGTTAACACTGAAATCGGTAAAAAATTACTTCTTAAGAGGGGACACGATCGTAAATCAAGAAATTACACTTTTGAAATAATACGAGATAATATAATCTCCATTACTTTACTCCTTGGCAAGTTTCTGAGTATGGTTAGAAAAACGAGGGAGGCGGAACTGATGAAGGAGATTGACCAGAATGAACATACGTAATTTATATCTATTTAAATTATTATTATTATTCTCATTATTACTATTATTATTATAAGTGATAGTAGTAGTAGTAGTAGTAATATATATTTTAGTTTATTTTCATTTATTTAAAGAATGTGTACATATGCGGATATATAGGTAAATATGTAAACAAGATTTATTTGGATATGTTGGTATGTATGCATGTTATTTGCCCTGCAGATAAATATGTATCCTTTCTATGAATTTATTTGATTCTGCCGCCGAAATTTTTTGTTCTGTCACAGGTTTCTAGTTACCATCCAGATTTTTCTTCACATGCTTACCGCGCTTGCCCTAACCGTTGGTTTTCCGTGGTTCCCAACGGTGATCAATGAACGAAACAGTCACTTAAGTATACATAACAATTGCTGAGATTTAAAACTAAAATTAAAATAAAAAATTATCCATGACAGTATAAATATTATTATTATTACTTATTATCACTTAATAGATTTCTTTTTCCACTACGGATATAAGTTATTTGCCAAATAATCGAAATAGTTTAATATTTATATTTTTAGTTACTGTTTCAGTTCATTGAGAGTGAATACTAGGGTATAGTTTGCACAGCCCACGGTACATTTTAGGACTTCTGTGAGGCGCACGGCCCTAAGCCGCGTCATATATATTGTATATTTT
>NNCF01126068.1:143951-154807 GCA_002313205.1 Laupala kohalensis
GGTTATTCCCTATTAAAGAGAGTGATACATCTGGAATGTATTCATAATTTGCTTTACTTCCGTTGTTTGTTTTTTAATTCCTCACAAATTCTCTCGTGCGCTCACTGTGTTCTCTCTTTCGTTCTTCGATCCTTTTTCTTCCTTTGTTTTCACATTGTGAATGCTTGTTCAAATCTATGTTTGCTAAAAGTATTACTGCATATTTGCGTATCAAAAACGTCATATTCTGTTAAGTAAGGTGGTCTCCACTTTCAAGTGTCCATATTAACTTATTTTTACTGTAGTTTGTGATTTCTGGTCCTGTTCTGGTTCTAGTTCTGTTCTGATCCAACTAAGTAAATGGCCGTAAAAATTTGCTCTCCTTTTACTGAAATCTTTTGCAATTCTTTTTGTGTGCCTGTATATTTCTGCTGATTGTTGTTTAATACATATTCCGTCCCTGTTTACTGGTCCAATTTTTCTTTTGAATTTTTTCCATTCTTGCTTTTCAAACTCTTTCATTTTTGTTTACCTGTGTATCAGTGTTGCTCCTGCTGCATAGAGTCCTTCTAGGATTTCGAATGTATTGTAATGTTTGAGCTTTGCATTAATAGGTGTAGATTTTTGTCGTAGTAATTCCGTGTAAATCTGTAAGCTTTCTCTAGTTTGGTGACTTTCTTAAAATCGACTATGGTTACTGCGATGTTTTTGCAGGATCTAATATGAAGAATTGTCTTCAGGTTTAAGATCTGTTCGATACAGGAACGTCCCTTGCGGAAACACGCTTGGTATTGCGTTTTTTATGAGTCTGCTTGGGGTCCTGTCAATTCAAGATGACTTTCGAGAGGATTTGTAAGTGACTGGGACAAGTGAAATTCCTTTGTAGTTGTTTGGATCTGTGTTGTCACCTTTCTTGTGGAGTGGGATTCAGAGGGAATTTGTTCTGTCTTGCAGATATCTGCTATTATGATGTGAATTCGTTATACTTTTCACTTTGTAGAAGAGAGTAGTGTCGCTTGTATTCTATTCTATACGGTATATAATAGAATATACGTTATATGTATAGTACTAATATCGATGATATCTATTGGGTAAGTGATTTAGATACTTGGAACATTCGTCTTGCTCTGCGCATGCGCGGAGGTGAAGTAGTCGAAGGGCGACGGGATGAGAGAAGGAAAGGGTAATAGGGAATAGACAATATCGGGACCTGTGTGTTTCCCAGGTTGATTAACAGACGAGGTGTGAAGTTTTCCTTTGATTTAACGCGTAAGGAAACGTGGTTGAATGAATTCGTTATCTTATTACTCGTGTTATGTTCACTATGTTAAATCGTATTGACATTTATGAAGTGTCATTGTAAGAGCGGAAGAACAAGCATTTTCCTTTGGCGAGGTGATTGTCGTACAACAGAGGAAAACAAAAATTGAAGGGATTGCATTTCATCTATACTGCCTGCACAAGCAACCTTGAGGGGCAGTTCCAAGCGTCTGCTAGCTCAGTTACTTGAATTCTGAGAGACTGAGAATAATGAAAAATTTGTGATCCACCAGACTTTGTAAATGAAGAAATTAATTATGTGACTTTCATAGGTTTGTGTCACTGGTAAAATTCTTGAGCTATCATTGATTGTCAACAGACTTTTGAAAGGGTGAAAACTATGTATTAGGATTATTATTATTTTTTTTTGTAACTTGTAAATTTCAAAGCTGACCGGTATTATAAATTTGTAAATATTTTTTATGTACATACAACTTTGAAAAATGGATTGTTGAAAGATTATTTATGAATTTTGTGGGATAAAAACACCACAAGAAACTACTGAGACACATATTTCGTGGTACATATTGGCGCACCAACGATGGGCTACGTTATTTTCATGCCCAGAAATTAGAGCTTCATGTCATACCGACTGAGTATATTCATAATTATAGAAGAAAGGATATTGGAGCAAAGACATTATTAGAGATAAGAACTAATCGTTTTTTTATATTTCAATTATATATTTTGTAAGCAATTTCATTGTAGTTTAAGTGAACATTTCTAGTGTAGTGTTTTAGTAAGGACGCAATTTGTAAGAATTAAAACGTACTGCAATAGCGGATCCAAAGGAATGTTTTACTAGGTATCGTGGCCAAAACGCTGATGAGGGGGATGAGTCCGGAGAATCCGTAGACGCGGTATCTAATCTAATTAGAGGAATGGCATCGCAAAACCCAGGGACATCTATAAGAGATGACTTTGCAGGGAGTGAAGAGCTTTCTAGACAGGAAACATCGGCGACTGATAGCACATTTCAAGTAACTCCGGAATCAGAGAGGGGGTTAGTTAGACAATTTCCAGGGGCAACTCTGGACCCAGGGGACGTACGGGTTTCCGTAAAGGCACCTACAGAGACGCCGACCTGGCTTCCCATGTTGCTTAATCAATTAAAATAATGCTAATTTAACACAAAAATTAGAGCAAAATAAAATAAAAGTTAGTAGTCAAATAGATGAGTGAAAGTAGAATTTAATCAAGAACAGGATCGATCTCTTGAAGAGCACAAGCGAAAATATGAGATTTTAGATCAGAAAACCAGAAACGAACAGGAGACCTGTCAGAAAATAAACATAATTCAACAATATATTAATAAGAAATGTGAAGGGATTACCGAATGTAAGACTAAAGTGGATATGTAAAGGTGCGTTTACTCTATGTAGCAATCTGCTATACAGCAAATGTTACATAACACTTTGCTACACAATTTCATGGGTTTGCAACATGTAACATTTTGCTACATGTAACATTTGCTTAATGTAGCATTGTCTCTAAAGAAACTGCTACATGTTGCAAAATATTACATGTAGCCAAAATTTTTGCTATATAGCAATGTTACACGTTTCTCACTTGGAGTTGGAAATGTTCAAAGGGATTTATGTATCAAGTTTCGCATTCGTCCCTGCTGCTGTGTCTTGAGGAACTGATAAGAGAGGAAAAGATGAGATAGGTCTCATAATATAAGATAAGATAGAAACTGATAAGATAAGTCAGCCGAAATAGACGTCGCAGAGTACTAATTTTAAATGACTCATACTTTTTTAAATTACGCGACTACCCGAACTGGGATCCTCATATCAACATCGACAATTAACTGTTTATAATATAATTGTTAAAAATCTAATAGTTTGCATTATTTTTAATTCATCATATTTTGACTGATTATAAATATTTAATTGTTTATAACAATTTTAATATTTCCAATTATAAAAATTGTAACTGTTAATAACAACTTTTATATTTATACAAATTATAGTTGTTTCATAACGATTTAATTATAGCATCGTTAATTTTTTAACAATTTAATTATAGCATTAATATTTGTTTATAATGATTTAATTGTTTCATTAATGTTAATCGTTTCATTAATTTTAATAATTTATAACAATTTTTGTTGTTTGCAATAATTGATCATAACAAATAAAATGAGTTTTGGATTTATTCACAAATTTGTACAGAAAATGTAATTGTTAAAACATTTTAAATTGTTATAAACAATTAATTTGTTATAAAAAACAATTTATTCGGTATAAAAATTAAATACTGTGATATAGCAATTTAATTGTTATAGAAATCAATAAATTGGTTTGATATTTTTATTGTTATAGCAATTTCAATGATGTATAACTATTTTAATTGTTCTTAATAATTATATTTATTAATAACTTATTTAAATATTTATAATTTATTTTTTATAGAGCTTGTTACAATATACAAGCAGAGCTTCAAATAATTACTTAACTAACCACTTAACTAGTGTAAATTGTAGTTAGATTTTATTCCTAGAAATTTTATCTGTATCCCGTATGTAAAAAAGAGTTGGAATAATATTCATTATTTTATTATTTCATAATTGAACGCGGTTTCCTCAAAAACGTCATATCGTATGTTCGGTACAGTTTCCGAGAATATCTGTAAATTTTCATATTTAACGTCTTGTGAATTATACACGTAGTTATTAATACAAAAATTTATAAAATAGCGGATGGGTCTCCAAGTGGGTGTATAGTAGCATCAAAAGGTTAAATCAAATGCCCGAGAAAATGTACTCGGAATGAAACCTTTTCTGTCGTAATCCTTTCCGTAATGCTTCTTACATGAAAATGAACTTTGAAACCGTACCTACAGTATACGTATGTTTCAAATATACGTATGTTTTTTATTTTTTTCAAGAATCAAGACAAGAAAATGATTTGCATCGAGCAGTGGCGTGCGGTCATAGGCCGCTGGGTCAACGATCGAAAGTCGGTCGTAACCCAGATGAAGTTACTTGTGTGGCGAAAATCCTCACTATTTTATCGTTTGTATCGTTATATGTTTTGTTTGTTGTGGGAGGAGTAGAATTAAATCCAGGACAGGGAACCAATAACTCTACCCTGGAGAATATCTGCTCTGATGTCAGGGACGTTCTGAAGAGAGTGGTCGGGATCCCTGAGCTCCTGCTGGAGATGAAAAATTTTCAGCAGAGGTTAGGGAGCTTAGAATCGCGGGTATCAACCCTTGAGACAGAAACCAGTTTTCTGGCTCCAAAGGTGGACTACCTCGAGAACCAGACACTACGGAACAATCTCGTGGTGTTCGGGCTGGAGGAACTTCGGCATGAGACATGGGAGGACTCGGAGAGACTTGTGAGGAATGTTGCGAGCCGAATATGCGTGGAACTCACCCACAACGACATCGAGCGTGTCCACCGGACAGGAAGAAGAAGAGGACGTCTCCCCACCGTTGTGAAGTTCTCATCCTACAAAAAGCGAGAGGAAATACTACGCGCGGCCTTCATGCACGTGCGTGGTGACCATACGCGTATCGCGGAGGACTTCTCTGTAAACGTAAGGTATACGAGAAATAAATTGTATCCTTATTTGCAGGATGTCAGAGAGAGAGGGCACAGGGCGTCACTTCGCTTCGACAAGTTGGTCACCGGGCGGCGCTACTCTCTAGGGGACCTGCAATCTGGCAACAGCCCAAATTGGTCACCTGACGCACCCCATGCTCAAGGAAACGCCACAGCACAAAGCAGCAACGTCGACGGGACGCTTACCACCGTCACAGCTGTGGTGCCTGTCGCCGCTCCAGTTTAGAAATACCAAGTTTCAATATCTTAGACAGCATGGGAATCCAAATACTACAATGAACATTTTTCAATGAATTAGACTTAATAATAAATGATCTTTCAACCAAATACCTTACAGCAGGGTTCATTATCATGGGGGACTTAAATGCGCGTATTGGTGAAGAGTCAATCTTCATACCAATCAACGATGATAATACTTTTATCTCGGACTGTCCATCTCGAAATAGCAAAGATAAAATATGCAACGCCTAAGGAAAATTATTATTAAGCTTCTGTAGCAAACATAATCTTGAAATATTAAATGGAACTTTCGGATCGGATCGGGAAGGTCATATAACATTTATCAAGAAATACGGAGAAAGTGTTATAGACTATGCCCTAACATTAAAAAATATTCTGCATTTACTACACGATTTTTAGGTGGAACCTACAAAAGTCTCGCATCACGTGGCATTATGTATTGACATCCGATTGAAGGCCCAGGTGACGAGGAAGTCGCGGAAGGAAATAACCACAGCACTCCCTCTCATGAAATGGACTGAAGGCAAGAAAATTAAATTCGTTGAAAACTTTGAAAGAAATCTCGGAAAATTGCAGACCGTTTCTCAGACAAAATTACTTTTGGGAGATTTAAACAACGCGGCTCTTTGTTTAGAAGATAACTTAACATCCGCTGGCAGAGACATGCAAGTATTCCCACACAATAAAACACAAAGAAAAAGAGAACGTTTGGTTCACCCGGGAATGTGGAGAAGCGAACAAACGGACGACGGACGCATTACGGAAATATCAGCTTTCGGGAGGGGAAGTGCTCCGCAGTGCATACTTAAAATTAAGGAAAACCTACAAGGAGGCACTACGAAAAGCCAAAAGTTTGGCAGGAACGGGAAGGAAAACCCATACGTGACATAGTAACATCTAGAAATTCCGCAGACGCTTGGACAGTCATTCGTAAACTAAGATGTAAGCAGTAGTCAACGAGCAATTTAGAGGCGTGGATATGGGAAGATCATTTTAGGAAATTGCTATTCCACCAAATCACTCTCATTGAATCCGAACGCGTTTCACTAATAGATTAAAAACCTGAACTAGACAAGCCGATAGTAACACAAGAAGACATTGAAGAAGCTATAAGTCACTTGAAGTGTGGTAAAGCTACAGGTATCGATAGCCTGCCACCAGAATGCATAAAAGCTCTTCAAACATCGTTAAGTCCAAGTTTAAAACGTACTCAGGAAGATCTATACCGGCACTATTATTTGCGGATGACTTGATCACCTTCTCTAAATCCGCAGTGGGACAACAAAGAGGGTTAGATGCCCCAGGCAAGTTTTGCAATGATAGAAAAATTAAATAAAATGTCAAAAAGATAAAAATAATGATATTAAAAAACGGGTGGGTATTAAGCAAATAAGAAAAATAGGTATTCAATGGTATCACCTTAGATATTGTTAGTTTACATACCTAGGGGTTCAGCTGTTAATGGATCTGGGTTGGAGTAGGCACAAAGAAAGAGGTAAAAGAAAAGGTATGTTTGCGCTCAATGAAATAAAAAATGTTCCATTAGAGTCCCTGAAATTGCCTCAAAGCTATCGGATAAAATGTTTAATTCAGCGTAAGTACCCATTCTAGCATACGGAGCAGAATTATGGGGAACAGGGGATAATTCTCTTTTTGTCTCCCTCCAGACCGGTTATCTGAAACACATTCTAGGAGTTTCTACAAGCACAGCTTATAGCGGGATTCCGTGGGAATTCGGAGAATATTCGCTAAACGGTATCTTAAAATTAAAATTACTGAAATATTGTCTTTTTATCGAAAATGGCAACAAGAATGAAATTGTACTAGAATGTTACAAAAACAATAGAGATGTCGGATGGTGCACAAAAATTAAATTTATTTTAAATAAATTAGGACATCTGGCACAAAGACGTAAATGAAAACAATAATGCAAATATTTTAGAAAGCATCAAAATAGAACTCAGGAAACTAGATAAGATGGAATCAGTACTCGATAGATTAGAGAAGTGTTCTCTTATTGTACAAACGGTGGTTGCTGGGGAATGGGGACGAAAACAATATATTGATTGGTTAAATAAATCTGATAGAGCCAGGTATGCATTGTTTAGGTTGGGAGGTTGGAAAATCCGAAAACTACGAGGCGAGTTAAATAACATTTGTCTATTCTGCGCAGAAGAGGAGGAATGGATTCATATTTTATTGTTTTGCACCAAAACCGAACGCAATCGAAGCGAATGACTTTCCGAAGGGGACTTTAGCATACGAGCGAGAAATATTGATCTGGCAATATAAATTATGAGGGATAACATATCAACGGTAGTGAAACTTCTGAACAGATTCTTTAGTATTGTCAGGGGGAAAAGAGAAACTAAGATTTTGGAAATTGTACAGGAATGTGATACTGCCGCCCCTTCTTAAATATGTTTCAGGTTACTTGGAATCTCAAAAAGGAAGGAGGAAGAATGAAGAAAAAGAAAAAAAGATGACTCGTATTTCTTATATTATTATTAAATTATTATTATTGTTGTTGTTATTATTACTCATTATTTTCTGAACTGTTACTGTATAGTTAATTTTATTACTATTATCTAAACATACTTACTTGTAAAATATGTATTGTACTTGCTTATACTGACCGTTTGTTTTCCGTGGTTCCCATCGGTGTTCAACGAATATTCTAGTTGCATTATTCCGCCTAATTTTATCATTATAGTTGCATTTTTGTTTCTTTTTTCCGTAAAACTTAAATACCTAGCAACAAACAACTAGAACATTTGTAGAGAGTGAATACCAGGACGAGTTGATAGACAATTGTTTACTTTCATTGAAAAATTAATTCACACGAATTCAATTTCTTCCAATATTCTCTTTAAATGAAATTCAAAATACTTTACACACATATATTATGCACAACCCATGACATCCTCGGGCTTAAACATAGATGCATGTGCCTTCAGCCTCGCCAATATTTTTCCAATATGTTTGTTTGTATATAAATATAAGAAATATGTCTAATAAAGACCTTTCGAATTGAATTGAAAAATTGAATGTTTCAAATATGAGAAACCTCATTATTGTTGTGGTCTGTGGCGATTCTATGGGGTTGGGGGGGGAGGCTAAGTGGGCCCCCTTTAGACCAGAACTCTTAACAGATAAAGGTGTATTTTGCCACTTCAAACAATTAATAAATTCAGTTGCTATTTAATATTGTTAATTGTTGATTATTTATTTGAGTTGATGTATTTTATTTAGAAGACAATATTTATAAAATTTGTGTCGTAAAACCATGATTTTCAAAAACAAAATGCTCCCCAGATCCTTCCCCGGTCAGCACCCACCCCTCTTAACTATGGTCTAGATCCGCCACTGATTGTGTTGACGTAATCACCGATAGTTTTGGTCTGCTAAAGGACAAACATTAGGTTTGGCAACAGCGTACAGTCCAAAACTAGTTTTGGCCATAACGTGTGTTTTTGTTCATTCCATAACGCACAAAGGAAGCAAACAATCGAAACCGATCTTAAGAATTGGATTTTATTTCATTAGGGATAGAAGACTTTCTGGGCAACTCATTTCGATTTCACTAACAGTACAATTTTTAGATAATGAATTGATTTGTGTGTGTGTACTTTAAAATGTGCATTTGGATTGCCAAACACCATTATTGTGTGACTTACAATTTTCAGATGCAGCAATAGGCATGCAATAAAAAAAGGTTATTATAAAAGTGAATAAAATATCTACAATAAAATGTTGATATAAAATATGTTAACATAAAAGTTAATAAAATGTCTACAATAAATAACAATATTTTGACCTATTGTTGAGGTACATAATAATTAAGTGGGTTACACTCCGCATTTTTTTATTATTTTGCAGATAGGTTGCATAGTGGGAATATTGTAGCTAATGAAATTATGTATTTTATTGCTACAAAACATTTCACGAACACAGTTTGACTTTAATGTATATGACGGTTAAATAAAAGACAAAGTAAAACATTGTTATAAAACAGTGTCAGCGAAGCGGAGCTTCGTCCTAGCAATCCCCACGATGCAGACGTGCTAGCTTACAAATCATATTTCTTATTCTCTTTAATTAGATTTGAACAATTGTTATTTGATAAATAATCTGATGAAAGACACGATACTTTACGTTGCCTAAGAAAAGCGTGGAAAATCGATTTGTTCAGTTCGATTTTCCATGTCGAGATTGACGAAGCGGAAAACGATAGTAATTAGAAAGTGCCCCATTGCCTCTGAAATTAAAAATAAAGTTACCCGTTTGAGTTTATTTGTTTAAAGTTTAAAAATAAAGTTTGTAAGAAAAATCTGTAAGGACGTGTAAGCAACGCGAATCATATAAGGTAATTATTTTTCATGGTGTAGTAAAAGTATTTACTGAAAGGAAATTTTTGGGTACATATTTTCTAAAAAACAAACAAACAAAATCTGGCTGCTGTCAGGAATTGTCTTTGAACGACATAACGAGAATTGTCTAATATTTGCTTCATGTAGCAAACTGCTACACAAAACCTGCTACATGTAGCGAAATGCTATATAGAATTTGCTTTATGTAGCAAATGTTATATAGCAAATGATACATGTAGCAAAATGTTATATAACGCGCCTTTAGATACATATCACACAAAACAAGGTAGTAATGGAGGAAAAAAATTAATCAAATTGAAACTAAATTGGTCGTACATAAACAGAACTTGATAGAAGACATTGTGGTTAAAGAAAACGAATTAGACGAAAAGACAAAGGAATTTGAACTAAAACTCGAATTCAAGGAGAAGGAATTGAGGGATAAAATCTTATCTAGGAAACGTCCATATCAGATGCATGTCACTAATAATATTCCTTCAAATTTGAAATTTTACGGAAATTTCCCACGACCTTCCTTAATGCGGTTGAGAATTATTTCGAAATCAATAATGTTCATACTAGTGTGAGAGCTAGACTGTTGTATCAGATGTTGGAAGGTAATGCAAAGACATGGATAGATTCTCTGGCATCAATTCCATTGGATATTCGAAGATTCATTGGATTCAATTTATAGAACGGTATTCGACTAAAGACATTCAATTAAATTATAAGATTTCGGTCATGAAAGGTTACTATACCAGACATCAGAGACTAGTTTTGTGATACAATCTTGAAATATCGGAATACGAAAAGGACACTACTGTAAGTAGGACGAGACGTTTCGGCTGTCACCATCATCCGCAACGTAGATAACCTTTTACATGAAAGTAACGTAGAAAATCTTAGTGAACAAAAATTTTAAAATTGAATTATTAAATCGACCTGTTTTTTTGTAGACATTTATTTCTAGTATCACAACGTTTCAGCAATATATTGCTGTCATCATCAGGGGAACGTTAGTGTGTGGACTTATCAACAAATTTATTTGCTTTACCCTAGTTACAAGTGTAAAACCAAAATAGATATACAAATAAAACAAAGACATAGAAAAAATTATTAATTTGAAAACACAAACCTTCAAAGCAGAAAAATCATTGTAAACAACTATAAATATTTGATAAATTTTCTGTGTCACTTTGTAAATTTAATGTGTTATTCGTAAACTTGATATGTAACATTTCTGACATTATACGTTTATAATAATTTGTCCCCGATCTAAAATTGAAACATTTTCCCAATATATTGAATGATCAAAATTTAAAGTATGTAATGAATAACATTATGTAGTAGGTGTTTATGTTACGCTGATGTTT
>NNCF01126068.1:155803-166658 GCA_002313205.1 Laupala kohalensis
AAAGTATCATGAATTACTAAGTACCTTTATATATATATATATATATACATACACACATACATACACACTTACGTCGTATCATGTTTCTCGTTTTGCATGAAGACGGAAAGTATAGAAACAACACAATAAAAATGGACCACAAATTACGTAGAACCGTATTTTGTGGATGTATGTAATTCCCTCCCACAATTCATGATAGGTGGGAGAGCAGACCTCATGACCTGAACCTTGCCACAAGACATTAAATACAAATTAAATAAATTAAACACTAAAATTATTATGAATAAAAAACAAGCTGTTGTGTATTTATTGATATAAGTTGTAGAGAAGTAAACATATTCATCTCAAATTCAATCGGCTTTTCCAGTAGTTGGTGTTTTATTTGTAACCAACAGCTACATAGTCGATTTTGTCTTTGCTCGTGGACGTGGGAGCGCGATTCCTCTAACCCCCGTGAGGAGCGCTGTGCTATGTCTGCAGCGACTGCGTTCCCTGGTGAGAGACTGAGCTGCAGTGTCGCTCGCCTCCGGGGGGCAGTTTCGTGTCGAGCGCTATGCCATTCCAATGAACGTAAATTTATAGCATTGCGATATTCAGGAGACCGAATATCCAGGTATATCTCCTTCGGAATACATTTTGATGAAACTTTCTCTTCGTATAGAATGAGATATTTGTATTCCATGAACCTGCTAACTCCGAATAAGAAACACCTGTCCAACGAGAAAGCCTGGATACTGACAATAAATTTATTTTCTAATTATTTTAAATTTTATCTACACATAAAATCTTCGTCATAAAAATGTATTTCTAAAACATTAAAAAAAGTCTACTCGACCCTTTTACTTGTATGTTCCTGTACTCATCGGAGACCAAATACTAAATGCCACTGATAGAATTCCAACCTAAAATATTATTTATAAAGGAATTGTACATGAAGCTTTGAATTATAATGTTCTTTCACTGTGACGATTTTTTATCAATTTAAAACAGCCATGCATTAGTAAATGAGAATAGATATGTGTCTAGTACGATGGTGCACTTAAATAAATCTAAACTATCCAAAAGTATATAAAATTAACACTGATTTCAGTATTTTGGGGTTAATGCAAATTCCGGAGATCGATTTTCGAATTTGTGTCACTAAAAGCATGGAAAAAGGTTTCTCAAAACTACTTTCTAAGGTAAATACTACACCATAAAAATAACGTACTTGTTCCTCATTCTTGATCTCAGTTGAATGTTTGTCCGGTTGAATGGCGTTTCTCGCCCACCTAGTGCAATAATGAGTGTTTATATGAGAATGATGCAATGGTAGACAATTAGGGTAAGATCAATGTTGTTGGCAGTAGGCCAGAGCGGAGCAATATGGACCTTAAGTGGGCCTCCAATGATATATTAATAACATATTTAATATCAAAGCAATAAAAAATTAATGGTCATCGGACGATATCAATGATTTGTAAAGTTTTTTAGGTTCACAGGGAGAATACCAGAAGAGTATTTTATAGTAGATAGTTAATTGTCGATACATGATAGTTGATAAATTATTGTAGATATTGGGTAAATTATAGTAACTGAGGAAAATTAAAATTTGATAAATAAAACTGTACATCATTTAAATATTCTTTTATTCATTCATTCTGTTTCTTAATTGATAGTTTACGGAATACGAAGTAGTACAGATCTACTAAAAGTGTATGTTAAAAAATTATTAAAATATAGTTGATCTTTATTACAAAAATATATGTCTTCTGATAAAAAGGAGAGTAAGAGCGGGAAGAATGGGAACAAAGGAGGAGAGGGACCAAAATACAAAATAAGCTCCAGGTTCCGCTGATTTCGGAGGCCCTGGGTAAGAAGATATTATGTAAATTAAGTTAACAATTCTTGCACGCGCAAGAGCCGACCAAAAGCATTGACGCAGCAGATCGCTTCTCTACCATTTATGACAGATGGCAGGTCAGCATACACCATTTCTCATGACAGATCAAATAATTGTTAATAACTTCTAATATTTAAAAAAATAATATTTTTCAAATTAATGAAATACTTCTGATTATATTCTTTTTAAGGATAAGTACACTCATAGTGACTTCCAAATACAATTATTATTTTCTAAATATTCTAATACAGTACATACAAAACAAGGTTTTCTATGTTATTTACTATAACGTACTGCAAGAATAGTTATTATGAAGGTTAAAAACCAAATCCAACGAGTATTAATAAATGATGAAGTTAGTATTGATAAAAGTTTACTTATGAAGTAGTGTATTAAGTCGGAGGAATAACCGTAAATACAATAATTTATGAGGAATACTGAAACACGAGCATAACAAAAATAATATAATGCGACTGGAATCATATTATAATTGAAATTTACCTTACATTTGTCTTCTTTAATAGAAATTAATCTTCTTAAGATCTAAGAACATTTGTTAAATTGTTATGAATATTTTTCATTACGGTCAATATCATCTTATGGAAAATATTTTATAGTAAACATACTAAAGAGTAATTTATATTCAATAATTTACAGTTAATAATATTTCCATTCATATTTTAACTAAGTGTTTGATAATATTATGGTCCTAATCTGACAGGTGCACTGCAAATTCTGGTATTTTAATTACTTGCTTGGAAATACAATTTTTTTAAACCTACAATTTTAGAAATATACTACCGTTTTAGTTTCTCTAATTCATTCTGAGCATACGTTCCGTAATTAAATCAAACAGAAGACATGTTTTGGATTCGCCATGTCTGAGGAAGAGTGGATGAGATAGAAGTTATTGCAGGAAATTGGAACAATTACACAAATGTAAAAGAAACGTTGGTGATGCAATGTCACGCTACATCTTCAGTGCTTGCATGCATACATTTCGGAAAGCAATTGTACGCTGTTCGAATGCTCAAGTCCCAAAGCACGCTACAATTTATTGTTAATTAAAATCTTCCCCACTACGTTTCCTGAACGGGAAAATTAAATTCAGAAACTTTGTACCGATTAAACGTACTGTCCTATCTTAGCAAGTGCTGAAAATTCCATCTGTTCTTTCTGCAGCAGAATAATTTTGCCGTTAATGTGAACATTGATTTAACTTCCAGGATAGTCAATATTATAGGTGATAATTTTCCAACAAATGTTATTAATACAGAACTACAAAACCTTGAAGTTTGGATTCGGTTCTAGAAATTCGGAAATTTCAACAAGTTTATTCATAATAAGTTAATATTATCTTACGTACTCTATTTTTACTTCCTTACACACAAATATACAGGAAAATATGTAATCGAAAAAAATATCGTAATATTTTCACGACTATATTCGTTTTGGAACCCCTCGCAAAATGATACTCAAAATACCACCAGTCCGTTGTATATACGCAGCTATTACAACAAGCCTTGTGGTTTTCCGAGATTCATTTACAGTATGGGAATATTTTAAATGATAAATACAAATTTACATAATAAACATTGCATCGAAAATCGGCAAAACGATTGTGATAATATCACTGAATTATATATACATTGCTTAACTAATATCATTGGCATATGAAACATACATCACAATGTTTTATTCACTCCTAGATTTTTCTGTCGTGTATCAAAATATTCAAAACATAATCATACGAATCGAGATCTGTGCGAGACACTCTGCATTGCAGGAAAATGTTTTAACAATTCTTACTTTTTATGTTGCTTGAAATTAAAATAATCTACGACAGCTTTGTTTTGAATTGCACGAGGCAATATAAACTCAACTCTGAATTTTATACTATTTCTTTGGTATAAGGAATTTTATACTTTTTGCTTTATTCACAATTACATCCCTCCCCAGGGAACTTACATCTAGTAAGTACGTGTTTGGCGAACACGGGACCCCGAGCTGAGTCTGGCATTACTTCCACTTACTTGTGCTAGGCTCCTTCCTTTCTCTTTCCTGACCTTCCTTGGTCACCTCTTGTTCTTTTCGATCCCGACGCTATTAGGGCTAGGGTATCTTTCATTTTCCTCATTTTTTTGTAATGTTTTGATATATTGTAATTCAGGGGGGTCTTTAGTGGGTATGGTTGAGTCATTCGGCGAGTCCCACACGCGGGGAGAGTCATGTTTAGTCATACCTAAACAGGAATCTGGAGAAGAAATAATTGACACTGAAAACTTCCTTGCAACGAACACCGGGTTTTATAGGGCCAACGTATTTGAAAAGTGTATCACGTATATTTTGAAACAAATTCTCTCGTTGTAATCTTTCTTTTTAAGTTCTAGATCGTTCAAGTGTATTTGCAGCGAACGCGCATAGTTTTGGTGATTTCAGGCAAAGTACTAAGTACTTGTATACACGAGAATGTGTTTCTACACGTCAAAACCACCTACGTGGACTGAGAGTACAAATTTTAGAACTGATGAAATTGAGGATATCTTTGCTGAACGTAAAGGTTTGGTGTTGAAACTCTTTTGTGTCTTGAAACTCTTTTGGTGTTGAAACTCTTTTGGTGTTGAAACTCTTTTGTGTCTTAGAACTAAGTGATTGATTTGCATGGCCACTGAACTTCATTTTCCGATACTCTAAAGTTGTATTCGAAATTATTAAAGTTTCTTCAATGAAATCCGTTCACATTCTTTCACAAGTTTGAAACAAGGTTTTGAACGGAATATTTGCACTCAGTGTCTTACAGTCTTCGGAAACGATTCCTCACACAAGTTGTGTTCGAAAGTATTCAAGTCTGTTCAATGGAATCCGTTCACAATTTATTCCTTACGCATATATCCACGTGGACATTGATATTTTCCGATGTCCTTATTGTATTCTCAGTATCCTATCCACAACTGCGTGACTTCAAACCAGATTTTGAAAAAATAAAACAAATCTGTTAAAAAAGTGTTCAAGTAAACGTTCAAATGCAATTCTGACTTCTGATTTATTCTTGGCATACGAAAATGAAGCAGGAACGACGCCAAGATCTTCTCTTAATCTTAAAAAACATTTTAGGTAAATTTTGGAAAACCACCCCTAAAAAAGTGAACAAATTCAAAATTTCGAATACGCTGCTAGTCATATTACTTAAATTTGTCCAAATATGATTTGTGCCAAATTTCAAATTTGCGTAACAAAATGTCATGTTTTACTAGAAATTGTCGATTACCATACGCGCTATAATATTTTACCAAATGGGCGCCGGGTAAAGAAAAATCAATACAGTCAAAATTCTTTGTGTGTGTGTTTGTACGTGCGTATGTATGTATCGAAAGTCAGAATATACATTTCCTATTCCTCTTTTGGTTATTTTTTATTTTCTTGGAGTAAATTTCCTTAATTCAAGTTAGAAAATACGTTCGTATGAGTAAGTTTTTTTCTCTCGCCCCGATTCAAGAAATTTACGCTTAGTGTGAACCGAAAGCAAAAAGAAAACAAGTTTTATCTGGTATATTCTGAGTTTCTTTCTCCATCTCATTTCAATTTTTTTACTATTGAAACATTTCTGCAATAACATGCATCGCAGAAGGAAATTGAGTCACAAGATAGTAGACCCTCATTCACAAGAGTTTAAAGGGTGGATTACCCTCATAAATTTCAGTGAAGTGGTATGTGTATTTGTGACCAAAGTGCGTTATTTGCTGAAGAAACTGAGTCTTCCGTGTTTGTTAGCCATCTCGCGTCGAGAATGACTCAAAGCTTATCACCGCGTTCCGTAGTGACGTCACTCATAAATTTCAATAACTGCTCCCTCTTTCTTCGTCCGGCACGTGCGAATCTCCGGGGACGTTGACCTAAAGCGCCTTCAGATAGCAGCATAGTCGCGTTGCCAGCCACGAGGTCCGCGGTGACGTCAGTTTGCCTCAGAAGTTCACTCCAACTATCTGGTGATGTTAGAAATAATGGAGTTTGAAACATGATTCTCCCAGATTCTCAGAAGCATGTAAATTTTGCTGTTCGATACTTCATTCTTAATCTATGTGCAAAGTTAAAAGACAAATGAAGTGGTCCGAATTATATTACAAGTGGTCCGAAGATATCACAAAATTATTTAGATGTAGGTCATAATCTAATCTAGGTGAACTCGTTTACTCATACAAATACAATATAACGTATACGAAATAGTTTACTTTTTCTGATGCTTTGGAATTTCTATGTGCATTACTGTGATCTAATGTTGAAAAAAAATTTCAGCTCATTGATTTTCTCAGTATAATACCAATATTGATGAAATTCTCTATAAAACTTTGTGATGTCTTAAAAAACAAGTTTTCACAGAAGATGGGAATATATAACATATTTTTACGCTAAGTGCATTTTTGCTTGCGTGACAACATTCGGGTTCTCTTTCAAAAAATTGTGGAGCAATGCCATTTTGGAAGTTTTGAAGAATAGTAATGACAGAATTCATTTTGATCTGAAAGTATTATTGATTTTTTATTTTGTAACTACTGCCATGGAAAAAAGTCTTGCTACTCGAGTTTGAGCATTTATAAAACATTAACCCGTTGCTCCACACAAAAATGAGTTCCATCAAAATTTTTCATATTTCATTCTGTGTTTATCAATGTAAGTTTAAAAAAATGGTTTCATCCTATTTAAATTTTATTGTAGGTATAAAGAGAAAAGTGCTGTTTTTTTTCATTTGCTCAATCGGACTTTGAAAATTCATTGCTCAGAAACCACTAATCCGATAATCATTAAATTTTATTTCTATGTGCATTACTCGATCTCGAGTATGAAGATTTTTTACACGACAGTAGATGAATGTCACTAAGGGGTTGCCCTTTCACATAATTTAACGAAGTTTGATAGATATTATTACATCAGACAGTTATATTTTCCGACCACGGATCTTATAATATTTTTTATATTATACCTTCACAGAAACAATCCTACCACCTAGCCACCTTTCTTTACCGTACCCATGATTATATTTCCTTGGCGACATTCATAAACACCATAGTTTTGGCGTATCATCTAATGAACATTTGGAAATCATCACTGAACTTGGTTTGAAAATTGTCTCTGAGCTAGGTTTCATTTTGACATAACATTAGAGTTCTTGTTGGTACCATACATATTAGAAACTGTTTTAATACATGTATAGACATTAATGGTTGAGATGCTAATATGTTGAAATATAAAAATGAATTCTTACGTTTCTAGATTATACAAATTCATGATTATACAGCGTTAATTAATAATATGACTCAATTGAATTGATTCTGATAGTTTCATAATGTGTTTTAACTATTATATTTAATGTTTTATTGAAATAAGGATTTATTATTTAGTTTAGATAAATACAGTATTGTAAGTAGTGGTTCTGGGTTGTGTTGTATTAAGTTGTATGTTAGTATACAAATATTAAAGTAATTGAATAATTGTTGGAATATCCTACATGACTCTGTAAAGTTTTTGTGGCCCTAAGGAAGATAGCGTTTGCTGTCAAAACGTCATCCTAGTTAATAATCACATTACCTAAACGCAAGAATTTATTTATACATAGATATTAATGTAACATAAAAACTAAAATCAGTACCCTCAAAATTAAATTGAGAAAGTAAAATTCTGTGTGCGCGGCTGTCTGCTCCTTTAATCCATTAACGCCCCGCGACCTGTTTAAAGAACAGCCAGAATGACCACAAATTTCTTACAACTAACATCAGTTTGAAAAATTTGGACTTATTTTCTATGCATGTTGTTTACTGAGAGATATGTAGGAGTTTTATATATGTCTTAAGTATAATTATAAATCCTATAAAAATAAAATAGTCTGCGTCAGGTCCTTTGTGCATGTTTTTGTTCGATGAGTTTGTGAAACTTTTCATTTGAAGTATTTTCCGCTTCTGCGAATTGCTAAATAGGCTCCTCCATGTTTCTATACAAGTTATTAGTAATTTAGCGAAATGGCATCCGAGATATCACTTTCCAAAAACTGCTGATCTATTTATAGATCGCTGGTTACTCTGCACTTCGTGTATAGGTAACTTGAGGAGAATTGCCACTCGCAGCTGTCATACTCAATAAAAGAGTAATATAATAGTTGTTTTGGTTACCTTTTTCCAATGTAGGGTATCCTAAGCGAAAATTTTCTGGGAGAACATGTACAAGAAGGCTTGTGTTATTAGCGTCCCTTGTGCATAAGTAAGCTCACTTTGTTTTATTATTCGTGTTGACGGACAATGACGAAGCTCCAGATGATGCTTTAGTTTATGCTACTGAAAATTATGTTCCAGGATCTCTAGAAGTGAATTTTGTTGCTGAAAATGAAAAAGAATCATATATCCTGTAAATAAAAAATAGCCATAAGATCCTGTATTATGAATATACGTTCGAGTATATGTTTTTAGAGTCAGTTTACTACGTACCTACATCAAAGACCTGCCCAGATTGCACTTTTGATCCAGATGAACATAGATTCTTTCTTTGAATACTTCACCTTTCTAGATATCATATTCTACCTTCGGAGATAACATATTGTTTAGGAGGGGATGATTTTCGAATTGAGATTGCAGAGAATGCAATAGCAAAGAAAAAATACGTGAAGGTAAAAGAGTTTTGTTTGTATTTTTAAATCGGTTCATTGTCGATTAATGAAATATAAAAATGACTCTTTGCTTTCATTTTTATTATCCTACTGCCTCTTATGACTAAGTGCAGAGATACTGTGCGAATCAATGATAAAAAAATAATTTACGTGTAAAGGGGATAAACCACTAACCGTTATACTCATACTCATTTTTATCATTCTCAGTTATTTTCTGTTATTTTATAATTGTTTCGAAAATTTACTTTTGAACATTTTTCAGCGATCTTAATTTCTTTTCGTTGCATATTTAAATCTTTCGTAACAGAAAGCGCTCTGTTAAAGCTTTGTTGCATGCTCCACTCATAGGGAGGAGGCACTTACGGGATAATAGTGCATTCAGCCACTGAGACTGATAGCTATGTAAAGATATCCTCCTCGTTTGCTCTTTCAACACAACCTACTAGAATTATAAAAGTATTTTTTGAGTATTCATCGCTTATATTGGCAAATGTCGGAATCCCTCCACACTTATTTTACAAGTTTATGATCGATCCTGAAGTTCATTTTCTATCGTGATATTAAAATGTCAGCTAATTTATACAGAAGCGTTCATAGTGGTGCAGTGCTATAGGGGACCGCACAGTCGAAGATATTTCACTCGGAATTCGGATATTTTTCTTCATTCTCCTCGTTCTCTCTTATTAGTACAATCTGTTTTTCATTTTCTTCCTAAAATTTTCATTACTTGTCACTTTCATACACACTCTTAAAAATGTTGATTTTATTCATAATGAACCCTTGTCCTCGAGAGCGGGTAATCTAATTCGCATATGAGCTCGGATACAAGTAGAAAAGGGAGTGTAATGGTACGGGTATAATGAGAACTATAAATTTCGTCCACATATATGCCAGAACATTTCCGCTAATCGACTCCGTGAACTAGATTTTATCTCATGTAATAAAGGGGAGATGCGGGTGGGTCGCAGAGTAAAAAACTCTCGTGAAATAAGTCACGAGATAACATTGATGGTTAGAGAAAATGTTGTATCCAAAATATTATTTTATATTACATGCATACATTATACGGGAAATGATTTTTTGCGTAATATTAATGAATGTGACCTGATTTGAACCTTACGTAAACAACTAGAGATCTTTCATTCCAGATCCATAATTCGTGAGTTTCAACTTTCTATCTGAATCTCATTCACTATATTTACATTCGCATTGAAACTTTTTTCGTAATTAAAATATTGAATTATTTACAAACTAGTGAGTAATATGTCTTGTCCGGGTGTACTGTGGTGTTATAAATTGAAAATATGTTATCTATTGTCGTCTATTATTTTGATACATCTTTCTCTCAGTCCCAAACAATACGTTTCCGATACTATAATTCCTTCCCATACTTCACACGCGTAACAAAAAGTATTGTCTCATTGGTTTTCCTTCACCAGTTGCTTCTATGCAAAGTTAATTAAAACCTGTTTTTTTCTTCTTATGAACTATACCAACGCATTCCACAAGTGATCGAGAATATTATTTCATTTTAATAATAAAGTCATTCGGGCTCTAATTTCGTTTACAATATCGCTGACTTGTATTATATGGGAAGTCATATTACATTAACTTTTTTTGTGGGGCTTTACGGCTCGTCGACATCAAAGGTCATTGGAACCCTATTTTCATTAACTCATTACCTTCTTTTCTCATTTACAATTATTTGATCCTCCATGTTCGGGATGGATGCTGCAAAACTAGTTTTATAGACTAACATAATAACATGTAATTAGTGGTCTCAAATCACATCAGTCGGTCCGGTAACAGCCTCGGTAGCTTTTTGATCGTGATATTAAAAATATGTCTTGCTGGTGGTTGTAGTTCATTAAACGTAAAATACACACTAGAGATATCCACGAAATAAAACTCTGTGGCCGTGTATTTTTCATGACTAAAATTATTTTTTCATGAAAACGAGGCATTTAGCCAACACGAATATTTAATTCCTATTTTCACCAACTTTGTTACTAACGCCTGCCAGAATTGTATGGATTTTTCAAAGCACGTTTCATTAATTAGTTTCAAAGGATTTTTCAAGCTCGAATAATGCATTGCAACTAATTAATGAACCAATTACTGATGAAGAGGGAATGAGGGAGGAGTTCAAAAGAGCGAGAACTAGTTTTATGAAGGTTTAACTGTTGAATTACATAAAGTAAATAAATAATAAATTTATTGTCAAAAAACAGTACAAACTGCGTATGACCACGTAAAGGACAATAAACTAATTTACTCTCCGGAAGCAAGCAAGGGACCATCCCATCAATTCCGATCAAGGG
>NNCF01126068.1:167688-187890 GCA_002313205.1 Laupala kohalensis
TTGCTTAATTGGGAATTAAGATTGTCAATGTGACAATTCCATTTGAGGTTGTCTTGAATATGGAGACCTAAGAATTTTGTATTCGTAACAGTTTTTAATTGTATTCCGTTTAAAGAAAGAAAAACCTGGGGTAAAGATTTTGTGACACTATTGTGAAATGACATAGACACGTTTTTGTCATGAGACGATTTGCTTGGAACCAAGTCGAAAGGTTAGACAAACCTTTTTGAGTATTGGCGTGTTTTCATAGTAAATTAGTGTCATCAGCAAAAAGAACCACTTTGCAATCTGATGTGGATGATGACACGTCGTTCATATACAATAAAAACAGTATAGGGCCAAGAATTGAACTTTGGGGTACTCCGCAAGTAAGTGGCTTTGTTTCTGAAAGACAACGCTCAAGTATTTTATTTTTAGTATAGAATATTTCTACTTGTTGATATCTATCCGTTAAATAAGAAGTTAGCCATTGATGTGGAAGTCCACGAATGCCTAAAGAATGCAATTTTGAAAGGAGAATTCCGTGATCGATGACATCGAAAGCTATGGACATGTCAAGAAAAACACCCTGAGGATTTTCTCCACTGTCTAGAGATGTGGTAACATCGTTTAAGAAGGAAAATATGGCGCTTGTAGTGGAAAAGGATTTCCTAAAACCGTGTTGATCGTCAGAGAGAATGTTATATTTTGATAAAAAATCTAGAAGACGCTTATAGAATAATTTTTCTAGGATTTTTGAGAAAGTGGGTAATAGAGATATTGGTCGGTAATTTCCAATATTATATTCCAAGTATTAAACTGTTTTCCTTTCTTCACTATATGGAACATAGAGAATTAAACTATACATATTCTTTATTATAAAGGATCAAATGTAAAGAATTATATATAATATACATTTCCTGCATCATTCATTTCGTAAAATCTGCAAGTATTAGCATGGAGCCCCATCAGATGGCCGTAAGATAGGGCCACCAAACGGCCGCCCTTTCACCACGGCACCCTTCCTGAGCTGTTCTCAGCCTTACAGCCCTCTCATTCGTCACCAAGCGCCCATCCGAAACAGGCGCGCTCTCAATTCTCACCCGCGCTCGCTCCAAAAAGTCGGACGCGGTCTCAGTTGGCTCCCACGAGTCCATTCATACAGCCACCCGATTTCAAATCGGTTCTTTCAATCCATAAGTTTGATCATTTGGCTATGTGCATTTAATTTGCTATTCGTGTTACTATATAGCGAAGAACATCATCATATTGTGAAACTATCTCTAGAAGCACGTTCACAATTTGCCGCACGCGACCGAGATTTGTTCACATTGTACACTTCTATTCGTGTGCGCATAGGCCGCACACCATTGTGCTTCAATTCGCGCCCGCCAATTTAGCGTGTGCGTCAGTACATTGCCTTGCGAGTGCGTATCTAGGCACTTCAAGACCTCGAGCTGCAGGCTGAAGACAACACCAGCTGGACTCTCAAACTGAGTATTACCCTTTCAGTTATTAACGTACTGTGGTTGGTGATAGTCCAAGTATTGAACATGTGTGGGTGGTCATGATTGAACTAAGAACTGCTCCTATAGAACTTGTATGTATTCATGAAATACGTAATGTTGTACAGATCAATCGGCACTATTAGTATAAGGATTCGCTTTCACTCTAATCATAAGTCTTGTTGACTCTTAGATGTCTGTTCACTTGAGTAAGCAGCAGTTTTATATAACACCAAAATACCCAAGTAGTCTGTAAATAGATTGATCGGTGTGCCAATTGTGTAATCATCTAGAAGGGTTATTAAGTTAGTGATATTTAGATTCATATTTCACCCTTCCATTTCATCTACTTTGATTGCTCAATTGCTCCTCTAGTTTTTGTATGTTTAGTTTAATAATTCAATGCTTATTTTATTCATTACATATCATGTTGTGACGAGATTCAGGTCAGTAAATGTATGAGACTTAATTTTTGGTATTTTTCTTTAATTTACCATCCTCACATTGCTTCCTCGGAAGCTGGTCCTCCGTCGTCACATATCTGTTGTGAGAAACATTTCCGAAAAATATCATTGTGTTTGTTGGTTTAATTAACCTTGCGTGTCATTATCAAAAGGTCAAATGTTCCGATTCATTGGAGCACAGAATACTATACTTATTTCCTCTTCTAAAGTAATTGCTGCACCGTACTAAATGATAAACTATTGTAGAAAGGAATTGGTGTGGAACACATCCTTTTTGGTACTACTGAATTTCATTGATCCTCTCAAGGCAACTTACGCCCACGGTCACCCTCCACGAGGGATATACACCCATTAAGTAGGGGGTGAGAAGGGGAAGAAATGTTACAACAATCGAAAATGGTAGTAGTTTTAGGATCGTAGTTTTAGGGGTGTCTGAAACCAGTAGCAATATTTCCGATGACATTAAATTCCACGATCAGCCACTATATGCTCCTAGTACCGTTTTGGAAGGAAATGCGAAGTAACGTTTTAAATAATGGATATTTTTCATAATTTTTTAAGTTGTATTTGTATTTAAGACGCTCGACCCCTTCGATTTTTAAATTAATATTTCATATTTAAAAAATATCTATGCTGATGCATCTTCTTAGCTCTTGCACTTATAATGAGTGACAAATTGTGAATTATAATGAGCGAAGGATATTTTTTATAGTTTTACTTTTTTCATTTTCAATTTTTTTCGGAGCACTTTGTAAATAAAAACTTGCTTTTGAAAAAGTTTATTTACGTTGATATTATTGAAAGATTAAAGTTGTTTATTAAAAGTTATTTTATTGAAAGATTAATTGTAGTTTATTTGAACTACCGAGTCAGAAATCGCATTCCGAGTATCTTAATTCAGCTCAGCAACTCCGACAATTATGGATTCGACACAAATATCGATCGTTTCCGATTCTTTTTGCTCGTCACGCTCTTTCCAACCCCATATTTTAGTAATGAATAGGACATTGTAAGAATTGTGCGTCTCATATTTGTTGATCGTCAGCTGGAAGACACTTCAGGAAAAGTACTGATTCACATGACGGAATTGTGTTAGTAAAGTTAAGCTTCGTTATTGGTCCAGAAAGAAATGCGTCACCAAAAGTTGAACCAATTATAGAAATACCACGTGGCTAAAAAGATTGATAGGAATTGGCTAGAGGGGATGAACGATGTCACAGCTGATTGGAGCTAGTTTGCTTAAATTTGACGGAGGAGAAGGGATATTATTATTTAAGGTGGAGCAGTGACGCTCCGTGATCAGTTTTTTACATTACTTCGAGATTATCACTTCGGGCTCAGTATGAGCACTTAGAGATTATCTTCCGGTAGCACTTGGGTGTCAGTATTAACAGATCACTTGACTTCACATCACTTCAAGATCATTAGTACGAAATTACTTTGAGATGTCGTCACGAGTAATCATTCTGATTATCACTCCGAGATGTTTATTACCATTTCTATTCCCGAAATCGTTCTAAGTTCGTTCTGCTGAGTTCTATTCCGAAATTGTGAGTACCACTATCGTTCAGTTCTTCATTACGAGTATTAAGAATATTATTTCGAGAATATTCTAAGTTTTGAGAATATTGTAAGTTGAAATATTCTATTAACAAGACACTCAGATGTTGTTGCGCTGTTTAAGACGCATCTCAGGAGATGAACTGACAGTAATGCACGGAACATTTGATATAGTGAACTAGTGACGAACATTCTGATCTTATGGTGAGCGGCCAAATCGAACTTTATGAAGCTACTTAATCGTCAAGTTGTGCTTTAATATGGTTTTGATCAACATCCACCATCCGATGAGGGAATCGAGCAAGTAGACTCCGCAGCTAATTGGGGAAAACGTGGGTACGGACTGGGCTGAAGCAACGAAACATGGTAGTGACATCTACGTCCTCCGAACGAAATCCCATGGCGGTATGGTGCTGTATTTTGAAAGGTAATTTTCTGAAGGAGTAATTACGGTACCTTGCTCGCTTCCTCATGTGCAAACGAAATCACCTCAAGTTAATTGATTGAGAGCCAAAGATTCTTGACAAATTTTGTCATATCTTGTGGTAGAGTTATAATTGAAGAAAAGTTAATTATGAACAGTGATTTCACCAGAACGATGAACTTTGGTGAAAATATCACAAATCTGAGTAATTTTCAAACGGACTTAGTCCTTACAAAGTGTTCATTGTAATTGTAAAATGTTTAGTAGTAGTTAGTGCATGTCTCCACACTTGGGCTCTAATGACCTTGTTGTTGACGAGCCCTTAAAGCCCCACAAAAAAATCTGTCTCAACACTTCCTTCATCCTTTCGCTACGATTTTTTTCCTCTCCTCTGTCCATTTAGTTCCTGCTCTTTTTGGGATTTCATTTTCCGACTGTTCTTTCCACGTTTCTACCTTCTCTCTGTACAGTTTACGGTCCAAAATGTCAGATCTTTTTATTCGAGCTTTTTCTAAATCATTTTTTACTTCCTGGATCCATTAGATGATCTTAATTTTTTCTATGTATTTTAGAATTTTGTTACGTAGTCTGATGGTAGGTAGTCTATGTATATGGTCGTAAAATTTTAGACTTCTTTTTCTGATGTTTGCCGCTAAGTTAGATAGTTTTTCAGTTGTTTTCCTGGACCTTAATCTAAAACCATCTTCCGTCATTTCAGGACCGATGATTTTTTTTTTGTTTTTTCGTTCTTCTTTTAATAATAATAATAATAATAATAATAAATTTATTGTCAAAAAACAGTACAAACTGCGTATGACCACGTGGAGGGAAAAAAAACTAATTTACTCTCCGGAAGCAAGCAAGGGACCATCCCATCAATTCCGATCAAGGGCCCTAAGGCAGAGGCGGATTCAAAAAATTCAGCAAAAATTCCTAGATAAGATAAAAAGTTAGCTGCGAGTTATAATACTAATAGAATGTCAATATGTTTGTAATTTTAAGCAAAAAATTACATGTAAGTTATTATCGAACTATAGATTATTCTGAGTATAGTGCTTAAAAATTGAAATAACACTAAATTCACGATTTATTGTTACAATAGACCCGCCCCTAGACAAAGCCTAGAGAACCTGTATGATAAATCCGCCTCTACCCGAAGGAAAACCGGAGAAAAACCCGGGCCAGGATGGGGCTACAGAATTTATGTACACAAACGTGCCAATGTTGAGTACACATAAAACTAAATTAATATGAGCCATAAGACAACACAATCATGCAAGAAAATAGTTTTTGAAATTGTTATAAGTTGTTTAAAAAGTACTACAGCAATGGCGTGATAAAGCACAAGACGAATTTAACTTTTGTTAAAATCAATAAATTCTTTTACAGTGTAGAAGCACTGGTGCAGGAGGTAGTTTTTAACCGCGGATTTGAAGATATTCAATTTCATAATATCTTTTATATTCTTGGGCAGGGAATTATATAGAACGATTCCCGAATGGTATGGTCCCTTTTGGCAAAGAGTGGTTGACACTCTAGGGCGATGAATATTACTACTATTGCGTGTATAGTGTTCGTGAACGAGACTGTTTCGTATAAAGCAAGGGTGGCACTTCAGTAATTCGGTCTTAACAAACACGACCGTTTCATAAATATAAATGCAGGGAAGTGTTAAGATATTTAATTCCTTGAATAAAGGTTTACAAGAGTTTCGGGGGTGAGATTTACAAATTATCCGAACTATCCTCTTCTGAATTCTGAAAGTTTGAATACTCTGACCGGAATTACCCCAGAAGGTAATGCCGTAACGTAAATGGGAGTAAACGTTTGCAAAATATACGCAACGGGAAATACGTGGACTAACTGCGTTAACTAAGATTCGGAATGCGTAACACAATTTGCTTAATTGGGAATTAAGATTGTCAATGTGACAATTCCATTTGAGGTTGTCTTGAATATGGAGACCTAAGAATTTTGTATTTGTAACAGTTTTTAATTGTGTTCCGTTTAAAGAAAGAGAAACCTGGGGTAAAGATTTTGTGATACTATTGTGAAATGACATAGACACTGTTTTGTCAGTGTTTACAATGAGACGATTTGCATGGAACCAAGTCGAAAGGTTAGACAAAACTTTTTGAGCATTGGCGTGTTTACATAGTAAATTAGTGTCATCAGCAAAAAGAACCATTTTGCAATCTGATGTGGATGATGACATGTCGTTCACATACAATAAAAAGAGTATAGGGCCGAGAATTGATCCTTGGGGTACTCCGCAAGTAAGTGGCTTTGTTTCTGAAAGACAACGCTCAAGTATTTTATTTTTAGTATAGGATATTTCTACTTGTTGATATCTATCTTTTAAATAAGAAGTTAGCCATTGATGTGGAAGTCCACGAATGCCTAAAGAATGCAATTTGGTAAGGAGAATTCCGTGATCGATGACATCGAATGCTTTGGATAAGTCAAGAAAAACACCCTGAGGATTTTCTCCACTGTCTAGAGATGTGGTAACATCGTTTAAGAAGGAAAATATGGCGCTTGTAGTGGAAAAGGATTTCCTAAAACCGTGTTGATCGTCAGAGAGAATGTTATATTTTGATAAAAAATCTAGAAGACGCTTATAGAACAATTTTTCTAGGATTTTTGAGAAAGTGGGTAGTAGAGATATTGGTCGGTAATTTCCAATATTAAGTTTGTTTTTTCTTGTGTAAAGGTTTTACTTTAGCTCGCTTAAATTTTCTAAATCTCGTTTTATGTGAAGAGTAAGAGTTTTACTAGCATACCGGACTTCCGGTTTAATTACTGTGTTGTATTGCCTAATTTTGGTGCCTATGGAGAGACATTTTTTGTTGTAGATATTGTGGGTTGTTCCATATGCTCTCTTCAGTTTCTGTAGTCGAATGTTTTGTTTTTTTTCTCCACCTGTAGGTTCGATAATTTCGCCGAGGTACTTGAAATGTGAAGTTCTGTTGACTTTGTCCTATTGGGTGTTTAAGGTTTGTATATTGAGTTTTGAGCAAATGAATTCGGTTTTGTGAAATGAAATTCGTGGACCTACTTTTTCTGCACACTCTTGAAGGATTTCTATTTGTTTGACAGCTATGGTCTCATTATCTGCTAATACTGGTAAATCATCTGCGAAGCCGAGACATGAAATTTTGTGGTCACCTTTAGGTCGACCAAACTGTATTGGTTTCCAATAATTTTGGTTCCACAGTTCATTTTCCCATTCCTGTATCACCTTGTCAAGGACATCATTGAAAAGTATCGGGGACAAACCATCACCCTGCCAAACACCAGTTTTTATCAGGAATGGTTCGGAAATTTCGCCCATAAATTTGTGTTTTGAGGCAGTATCCGTGAGTGTTGTTTGATTAGACTCAGAGTTTTTGGGTCTAATCCTCGTTCTTTAAGAGTACTCAATAGAGATTGACGGTCAAGTGAGTCATGTGCCTTTTTAAAATCTATAAAGGTGCATATTATTGAACTATTTCTGACTGCTATATATTTTAGAATGGTTTTTAAATTAAACATTTGTTCTGTGCAGGATTGGCCGGGGCGAAAACCTGCCTGATATTCACCTATTGTATTCTCTAGTTGTTCTTAGATTCTTTGAAGAAGACTTGCTGAGAAAAATATTGTATGTGACTTGCAAAAGAGAAATTCCTCTATAATTGTTCACGTCTGCTCCGTCTCCCTTTTTATGAAGTGGGTGAATAAGAGCACATTTCCATTCTTCGGGAAGTTTTTCTGTTTTCTAAATACCCTCAATAATTTGTGTCAATTCTTTGAGAGAGTTGAGGCCTAGGTTCTTTAATAGTTCGGCAATGATGCCATCTACTCCAGATGTTCTATTGTTTTTTAATTTATGAATATGTCTCTGTATTTCATTTTGCGTGGGTGGAGCAGAAGCTGGATTCGTATATGACGTGATGTGTTCTGGAAATCTTGCTCGCGGTTCGGGCAAGAGTGTTTCGTATTCTTCTTGCGAGGGCATAGTTCTTTTGCTTTTTGAATAATTTTATTTTGAATTGTTTNCTTAAGTGGAAGAGACGCAAAATTAGCTGTCCTCAAAATCTGGAGTGTGTGGAAAAATGAAAGCCAGTTATTAACAATTCATGAAGGGAGGAGAGGATACTAGAAATGATAACTTCATCGGTTCGAAGGGGACGTGTTGATATATGTGGACGTGCCCTAGTCACTTTGAGAGGATACGTTGGTATGTCGCGAGACGAAATATGAATTTAGGGGAGGCATCTTATTAGAATCCTCGAGAAAGATACAACGATACTCTGTTTCGCAGAACTAAACAGAAGGGAAGAATAGGTCATTTGTAAACAATATTCATGTAGAACGGGTACCCATTATGGAATTTCGAGTCAGCGAGCGATATTCGGCAGCATAGTGGTGAGGGAACGACCACTTAAACCAATCTTCAAGACTCGTAGTGGAAAGATGTGATGAAATTTACCACACATGTCAAAATAAAGTGGCGCTGTAGACAGGTGGACGTTTTACTCGTGTCTGCAGAATCTTACATTCGCACGCTGCCGCCCAGATCAGCCACTTTGCACATAACCGGGGAAAGGGGACAAACTGGGGTCAGCGATGAATTAAAATACTCTACACGCGTGTTCATTTTCCATCAAGGATTGAAAAGAATGGCTGGACTACAGCTGTATTCTTTGGGTGTTTTTTGTTGTTAATGAAGTAATAGTTGAATTTTGTTTTTGAATTCTATACTGAATTTTCTATTTGAATTAAACAACTCTAGGAACATATTTTAACTTTGAAGAATCTTACAGTCCACTTATTTCTTTGCCAATTATAACTTAACATAAATTCGCTGGTTCGTATTTTGTTAGTAGAGCTAACTTTCATTCAATGAAATTTTGTTACATTACATCAAATATAGTCGTGTCAAATGAATAGTGTTTGTTTCATAATGATTTAGACTTGTAAATATTATGTGTGGTAATTTCATTATTTTTAAATTAAAAGTTCGTCAAAATTCGTGGTATAGGGATCAACGTCTCATATATGTACGTGTAAAGTTCGGGTTTGATTCCCCACCGAGAAAGTTATATTTTCATTATTTTTTATCAACATACTCTGTCTAGTTATACTTTTTTCGTCTAGTTATATTTTTAACATTTTAATCATTATTATTAAAGAACCGTTTTTTCAATTAAAGAACAAATTTTAAGTTTGTTTTCTCGAAAAACGGGGGTCCGTCAGCTGTTGTGGCGTGTGCTGTTGGTGGCGAATCTGAGTTTTCAAATTCTTAACTTATAGATAATTCTTATTTGTTGTATTACTACAAATAAAAAAATCATAATGAATGAAAGAAAATTGGAGGTGGAAACTCGTTTGAACTGAGAAAATTATCTTGCCGTTAAGCAGAAAATTAACACTTTTATACGCATTCCAGTTACTCAGCAGGTATTTATTATTACTAGTAATGTTAAAAAGAGAATGAATGTATAAATAGACGTATCAAATGATCTACATAGGTGCATAGTTACTCAGGTACATACAATTATCGCTCGCTTAATACTATAGGATTATTATTATTATTATTCCGTTTAGGATCTCAGCTTTTTCTGCTGGTCGTAGTGAGGTACGGGCTACACCAAGCACACTCACTCTGGGTGATCCAAAAATTTTCTGACTATTCTTGATGTCTTGAGCAAAACAGCTTTCTGAAATTGTACATAAATGTCTTACGTAATTTTAACATGTTAATATTATTGTGGAAGGAGATATGTGTCACTCATGTAGAGGACATTACCACCGGTACTTTGTTAACTCCCTCCATGTTCCATATCCTTTGTATTTCTGCGTTAAGGTCACTGTATTTCTGATATTTTTCTTGAATTGTTTTCTGAAGGTTGTGAGTATTTGGCACAGCTATGTCTATCAAATAGGTTGTCTTTGTTACTTGATCTTTTAGCACTATGTCTGGTCTGTTGTTATGAATTGTACGGTCCGTGATTATTGACCTGTCATAATATAATTTGAAGTTCGTTGATTCTAAAGCGTCAGCCGGCTCATATTTGTAATAAGGTGTGCTATTTTCTATAAGACAATTCTTTAAAGTTAATGCTGGGCTAATGCTAGCCATCTGGTTAAGGCGATGTAAATAAGCAGTTTGTGTCAATACAAGCTCCGGTTATCCTTTTCCATATGGGGATCCTGCATTTATTATTATTATTATTATTTTGTTTTGACCGTCAATGAAAACACACCTGGGAGACCGCATTCACGGTTGCCTTAGTTCTGTTAATCTGTAAGTACAGTTCAGGTACACTTCCACACGTACAGCATCCAAGTGGCAAATAGCAGAGTGAGTGTTCGGTCCAGTAGCGCAAAGGCAACGCATAAACATCTCGGGTCGCGTCGTCGAGAAAAGAAACGTTCACTGGAGCAGAGTTCCAATGGTACGTGAGACACCGTAATCAGGTACGCACTGTCCGAAAACTCCCACAGGCTGCCAAGTAAGTGCAGCAGGTGCGGTCTGGGCTGCCACTAGGCGCGCCGCCGAACGCCGTCACCTTATTAACTGTCACTCCTCGCAACCGTTCTAATCAACCAGGTCCTAACCCAACGAACTTTTTATACCTCTCCCGAATTACTTTTTCCATGACTCTCAATCGAGAACCATCCACAGTGACGCGCGTTGGTGTAATTGGCACGCTAGAGTGCGCAGCCTGCAGCCATGACTGTGGGATTGTGTACTGTAATGGCCGAAGAGAGGAAAGTTTTTGACAGAGATCCGGAAGATACAAATAATTTAGAAAGAAAGCGAAATTGCTAAAGAATAAACAGGTTTATATGTTCTTCCAGCAGTATGAGCAGGAGATCGGAACATGACATCTTTAAGTGGGTGATGTGACTGGTAGTAGTGTGCAACCTCAGTAAGAGAAGAATGGCAGAGAATAGGAAAAAAAGAGATGTATAACCATGTGTACCCCAGAAAGACATTGTTGAAGACGGGGATAAATTAATTAAGATAAAATAATTGAGTCTTGTAAGATGATGTGTTAAATAATATAAGATTTAAATAAATTGAAAAATAAATTAACGATACCAAAGGAAATTTTTCTGTCATAAATCAATCGATTTAAACCTGAGAGACACAAATATTCATAAGAGGATGTCTTGCAGTGGGTAACCCAGGCCGTGATAGATCACTCAAACCTTGCAAAAGCGTAGACAATCGGGAGCAGTTTTGGAACATCTGAAATTTCTCAACGATAGGTAGATGAAACGAGGGCGGGCAGTGGTGCGTGATCTTCTGATGTGCGTGAATCTCAGCAGCCAGAATCACCATTAATGTGTGATCTTGCTTGCTGCGAAGTGTTTACCCCTCAAAATCCAAAGTGTGGCTCAGAAAAGAGTGGTGCGAAAGGTGAGCCACAGAAACCTACCAATAAAGACGTTTCTACAAAATATATGGAAACACCTTCAAATCAACTTTTAGAATGATACATTTCAAAACAAAAGACATGGTGAGATGAAGCAAGAGTTTTTCCTCCCAGTAAATAATAGTATTGCACTATTCAAATGTGTTTATATCGAACATCTACTTATAATATATTTGTGTCAACGTAGGAAAAACATTTTATGAAATGTATAAATACGAAATATCAAAATATGTCACAAAATCAATCTCAGTTACTTTTACTTTCTCATATACGTATTATAAGTTGATTACCCGGCGTTGCACGGATTTTTCTTATTAGTATCTTCCATTACTTAAGAAAAAAATAAAATCTAAACTGTGAAATCAAAATAATTTAATAAAATATTCGTATAGCATTTTAATTTTAAAAAAATCCATAATAATACAAATTTAATACAAAACTTGATTGCATACAATATTTTCATTTTCACTTTCAACAGCAAGAATAAATAAATACCTGGATGAAACCACCCCTGAGTAAACAATGTACAATTGCTCTTGAGAGAAACAACTCAATTGAAACGTCACCAATTAACCTAGCACACCACTTGTCCATTAGTTAGGGATATTTATATCCCGTAGGTGTTGATCTATTCTTAAATGGGATCATGTCACTGTTCAACTGAGAGGGCTCCGAAATCTATGGATTATACACTGATATCGGTCTGTTCAGTAATTTCACGAGACACACCCTTCCTACTCCACCGATGGGGGTTCTAGAGCGTTCTACGCCCCTGCCCCCAACGGTGTGCAAACTTTGACATAACATCGGAAGTGTGTATATTCATCTCATGAGTTTCACACTAATGCCGTCCATTTTTGATAATTCCTCCCAATATCAGCCTCTGGGGGTGTCATGCACCTTACATAGTTTTAACGGTTATAGAAACGATTACAAAATCAGGAGTACGATTACAAAAAACGCCGAAATCCATGGTTTCCAGTCTAGGTCGTTAAACGTAATTTTTACGCCTCGCCTAAGGGTACAGTGTCTCAACGTGATCTGATCTTGAACTTAATGATATCAGTGGTATAATTATAATATATGTCACCCTGACAATATGGGTAAGATACAAATCGACCCTTTTCAATTTTTTCATCTTTTTTCCGCCCTTTAGAGGGGTAAGGGGTGTCTTTTACTCCACGGAGTCAGAATGCTACTGTGATGCCGAAAGCAGTGGACTCATCACGGATATCATTTTCAATTATTTTATGTGACTTTGTATGCTGTATAGGAGCTAATCAAGTATATCACTACATATTTCAGATACCTCAAAAACTATGATTTCAACATTTATATCAGTCATACGATTTTGAGTCATATCATTTTCGATTATAGTTTTCATACCCTTATCAGTCCCTACGAAAGGGTGATTTCATAAGGGATAATCGTGTACTTAAGTGGCACTGCGAGTATGAGTCTTCACTCCAGCGACTGCAAAAAAGACGTATTCAACACCAATATCGGTTATTCTTGATTATTTTAATCTGCCCTCCATTTCCAAACCTACCCAAGGAGGGCTAGGAATATATTATCTCCAATGTGAACTGATTGTGAACGTACGAATAGTCGGGGGCGTCCTTATCCATTTCAATGGCATTCAAATTTAGAATAGGATTTTTCCATTATTTTCACACGTCACCCCCTTCCATTGTTTTTACACATAAAGTTATAGTAGTACATTTATTCAATTAAGAAACTCTGAAAAACATGGATTTCCCCCTTTAATTTTGAAAGGGGTGTCTTATTGCCATATGTACTGAAATTAGACGTAAATTATATCAAAAGTGCCACAACCTCTGTGACACCGGAAACAAAGGATTCGTCACTAATATGTGCAATTTAAGATGGGTTTTACTTGACATTTTCTTCTCTAGGGGTGTATGTGGACAGATAGTGAACTTTTCTGCATGGAATGTGTTATTATGCGTTTCTGCGGTCCCTAAAACCATAGTCTCAACACCAATATCTGTCATAATCGATTAATTTTACATTTCTTCCATTACTTCTTCAAACCAAGAGATGTATTTTTTCTCATGGAGGGTGATCGTGGCCTTAAATAACATTGAGGATGCCGGAATTGTTTCAGCGGCCCATGAAATTATATATTCAACGCCAATATTGGTCGTTTTCCGTATTTTTACTTGCCGCCCTATTCAACCCCCTTCCCGCCGGATGGTACTATCCACTACGTGTACAGATTGTAGGGTTCGAAGTATCGCCCTAGTGTATCGATACCGAGTACTCACTTGGTATCGGCACAACAGTATCGATACCCCTAAAGTATTGACCTATAGCTATCGATACTTCTCAGTATCGACCTGAACGAGATAAAATAAATTTTAATAGCTAGGATTGTTTATCTTAAAGAACTTAATCAGATCCATGTGTCAAAAATATTACAATTCTTATTTTTTAACGAATAATCGCCGGATACCGAATGTACTTGGTATCGGATAGATATCGGCTGATAAATACTGATTGGAGTAAAGTGAATATTATTTTAATAGATAAGTCTTTTCCAAATACCGTTTTGAATAAGGTCTTTTTGTAAAAAATTTTGAAATATTAATTTTTTGAAAAATCGTTTGATACCGAATGTACATGACATCTGATAGGTATCGTCTGATAAATTCCTATTCCAATGATTATATTTTAGGAAAAATATTCCGATTCCGAAAGTGATTGTTATCGGACGAGTAGTATTGTTACGAATGAAGTAAGATAATTTTTGTTAATAAATTTAATATTTGAGATATGCATAAATACTGATCTTTTAATTGAATTCTAGTGTATTACAAAAAAGTTTCGTTAATCTCTTTGTGTTTGGTTGGATGTTCGTTGTACAGCTTTTATGATTTTCGATTATGCCTTTATGATTACTCTTTACGAGCTTCAACTTCTTTTCCTGATGACATTAAATGCTTGATAAACATTTTGCATCTTGCTTCGTCCTTATTTAACTTGTCATGAAATTTCCATACGGCACCCATTTTGCGGGATATTTATTTAATTCATTTAATATTATGAAGTATAAAATAATCCTTAAAATTATTTGTAAATTGTAACAGTCGAATTTTTACGGAAGCACGTTCATAATGAATTAACTTTTTTTTTAATTATTAAAATTCTTTACCTGTTTCATTTATATTTTTCTCTTGGAAACGCTGCCACCCAGCACTATTGTAGTCCTCTCTTGTCCAACTACTTTATGAACTGCTGAATTTATTTACCAAGTGGATTGTGTGGGCGCCTACAGTTGTCGACTTGCATGTTACCAGATAGCTGTTGAACACGAGGGTCACCTCTGACATGATATTTTGTACACGTTCTCTTTTGGAATGGATTTAGGGAAGGCGACAGTTACGATGATGAGTCGCAGCAAGTATCAGTCAGACATATCTGGAGTGAATTTCTGCATATATATTTTTATTATATGTAGAACCGAAACTTTATTGTATGTGCATTTTTCCTTGGGATCCATCATTACCGACAAATTTCCTCGTGAACCGGAATTTCTTTTTTTAATTTTTTATTTCGATTATATTTTTTTAAAAACATGTAGTGCAAAGTATCGTGTATCGAAGCCAAAAGTATCGATACATACTCGATATTACGACCCTGCGTATCGAGTATTCAGTAATGATTATCGAAGGTAAAAGTATCGATGCTTACTCGGTATCGATACTTCTGTTCGAACCCTACTACATCGTGGACTTACACGGCACGTGGGTGTCACTATTCATCTCAGCGGCTACGACAACAAGGGTGTGAAAACTAATATCGGTGTTTTTCATTATTTTTACTTCATACCCTCTGTCTACGGGGTGATAAGGGTGAATTTTCACCCATAGAGACTGCATGGACATCAGCAGCTGTGAGTGTGACACTAATCCTCTCAGTGACCCTCAAAATCATGTATTCAATATTAATTTCGGTTATTTTGAGTCATTTTGTAATGTCACCCCCTTCCCATCTCTACCCCCAAAGTGTTTGTCACCTTATGTTCAGTTATATGTGTACCAAGTTTAATTGAAATTGCTCTTGGCATTTTGGAGTCATGGTGGACTATAGGCACACATACACACAGCTTTTTTATGTATAATATGAGGATATTGTAACTGTTATATTGAAATATTTTGACGGAAATGACTTGTAATAATGTAATAATAAAACAGAATTTCGAAAATGAAACAATAAAAAACCATTGTTGCATTTTTCAATCTAGACAAAGATTTGTGTACACAAGATATGTCTTTGACGTCTGCATTTGTTTCATCCGCGTTGGAAAAGGACAACAGGAACACGATGTGACTCGGGGAGTTAATTTCATTTCTGGTGCTTCTTGGAAACCGAATGGGTCGCTACGGAAGCTTAGATTCTGTTCCACTAGGAATAACGGAATTCGACTCATGAACGAAGCGAAGGGGCAAGTGGCGCAATTCAGCTTAAGAATCCGCTAGACGACGGGAGTGAGTTTGTAAAAAGCAGCCATCCGGGATGATTGGCCGTCTCGTCTTTTAAATCAAACAAATGATTTGCAATTCGAATTCGTTCACATATCATTGTTCTCACTCATCCTGTTTGCTAATTAATTATTAGAATTAATAATTAATATATTTTAACATGTTCAATACAGATCTTATTTTTTGAAAATTTTTGATACAGCAATAATTACATACATAAGTTTAGATATCATTTATTTTGTGAGAAGTTATTTTCATTATCTATTTCTGGTATTAGTATACAATATTGTTTTTATTTAAATACTGCAGAAAACATATCAAATTTTTATTAGAAAATTGAACTTATTTTTTGTTATTTATGTGTAACAATAGTAAGTATTTGATGAAACATAATTCTAGTTTACAATCTGACCACAATTTATGATCAAATGTGCTCTATTTCCAAACATATTATATTTTTGTTATCACGCATTTATTTTTTGTAAACAATTTTTTTATTCAGTTGTGGGAAAAATAGTACATTCCGTTAGCGCGAACGACAAAACCTGTGAAATCTTTTCGATCATTTTGCACGTGTTAAAAAACGAGAATACCGGAAACCCAAAGACTTTGTTTCTAGATATCTAAATTAGAAATATTTGCATACAAAACTGAGATAATGTCTCAATTAGTTTAGGACATATAGTACAAATAGTAGAAATGTGAAAACTAACATTGTACCCTGTTAAAATTGGAATTTCAAAAAATCCTTAGTCGGTATTTCTGTTTAGTATAAACACATAGAAACATTTCTAGTTTGAGTAGTTTAGGTTCTGCATTGATATATCAGATATCCGAGACAAATATTTTTAAAAGGAGAGGAATTACTGCATAAAATGATACGAATTTATTTTGCGTCTGGAAAAAGTCTTTTTAACCGTTCGACAAAAACGTCGTTGGAAGAGAAGTGGGAGGCCTTTGAAAATGAACACACATTAGTTGAACAGACGCTCTTGTAGACATCAGTAGAACCCAAGCAGAACGAAAGCGAGGGAGGGTATAGTATGATGCTAGGAGAGGCGGAAAGCTCATGGTTGGAATGGCGCACTCCGTTCTGTAACGAGCAGGCAATAATGTTAATGCGCCAGACGCTAGCTGCCTCGCTCGCTTGCTTTCGCCAAATCTGGAATTCTCCCCTCTTCAGCGGTTGCGCTAGGATTCTCGCGGTGGAACAATGCCTAGCACTTGACAGTGGATGAGATAGACAGGTCGAGAGGTGAGGATGCTTCCATTACCAAAACGAGGTAACTCTTTGAGAGAATAGAAGTAATGAAAGAAAAATAATTGAGAAAGAAGAGTGAAAAACAAAGGTTCAACCCTTGTTTCGTAGTGATACTGCGACCTCATATGGGTCATTCCAGCCATAATCGACCAAAAATTTCCCCGACCCATTCAGATTTTGCTAATAATTTTTCTGGGGTCTTAGAATATTGTTTAAGTAAGGAAAATAATGTTTATTAGGTTTCTATTAATTTGGTTTTGCTTAAATAATTATTAAGTCGTTTTTTCCTCAGCGTGAAGAGCACAGAACCGGGAGTTAAAAAATCGGGAAAATTTCGATCAAACCCGCTTGGAAATTCAAACCTACTTAATTTACCAATTGTAGACACTTCATGTTATAGAAAAAGTAACCTTCAGACACATAAAATGGCAACGTACGTTTAGAATTTCAACAAATTAAAAAAAAAAAAAATTTTTCGTAAAAAAATAATTTCTCTAATACTCCATCTCAGAATTTAATGAAATTTCGGTAGTTGAAAGTAAGTCTAATAAACTCTAATTCCTGATATCTTTGGTGTGGGAATTTCACAACTAAAAATTATAGTAATTAAAAATTTGATTTTCACGTATTTGAATTCTTTGCTAACTCATCACAACTTGAAAACCAATAAATGAATTGTAAACTAACACTTTGGTTTTGCTTAAATAAACAAAACTTTATTACACAAAAGATATAAGATGAGTCTAGTTTCAAGTCTTGATTTTTTGTTTCAAAAAGTCTTCTACCCTTGAATTATTTTAAACTTTAATTCGACATATCCTGGAAAATATATTTACATTATTGATGAAGAACATGACGAGATCAAAGTCATTGACGAAATGTTATGTGAAACATTTCAAATCTACAGTATATCTACTGTATTTTTATGTAGTAATACTCAGACAGCGTAGGTCTAGTGGTAGCGTCTTCGCAGTAGAGCGTGGGACCTACTCCAGACAAATGTCTGTTTGGCACCATAAGTTCCCCGGATACATAGCATCTCTCCTTCCCAATTACCTCTTCCAAGTCCAACAGTTAGTTGATAGAGCAGGTCTCGTGGCATGAAACTCGTCAAAAGAGATTAAATAAATTAGTAAATAAACAATACTAGCAACCTGCCCCGGTTTCGCAAGTGCGTCTCTTTCTGTAATTTAGAATAGGCGAAAATAGCAAAGTAAAAAATCATTATACTGATTTTTGATGATAGAATAATGTTAGCAAGTCATTTTATATGGAGGTGTTTGGTTGTAATTTTATTTTTGAAAATAATGAAATGTTAGTTTAACGTGAAACACCTCACACCTGATGGTGCGCCGGTCGAATGTTTGCCTGGTCTACCGAGGCAACACACAGCGGAGTTTTATTACACTAAAACACTTGTAAAATCTATACTGTTCGTCAAAATATTACGATTTAAAGACAGTTTTCACCTTTTTTAAATGCACAGAACAAAGAACCGTCTTAATTTGGATAATGAGGAATTCCGTTTACCACCTTAAAATATTTTAACAAACCCTATTAAATTTTTTTTTTCTCTTCATAATTTAGATTTGTACATTTGCCTTAGTACATATGTATGTTCTATCCCGGACATTTTTGTATAACTCTTTAAGACGAATACTATTGCAACTCATTGTTGCCATCTATCTAACCGTTTAGGCTGAGTATGCAAAGGTCTCACTGAAGGATGGATTTTTTGGACCTTGATTCACTAATATCGCCAGTTATTTATGTTTCCTAACGTTACTAATATAAACTTAAACTTTTTCTGAGAACATATCTATAAATTAAAAAAAGAATCATGTAAATCAGATGAGTGGTTCAAAAGTTTTAAGAACATTTACAGAAGCACGCTGAATTTTTTATATGTTAAGAAGTTATTACAATTAATGGGCTTCAGAGATTCCTCGCTTTATTTTAAGCTAATGAGGTTGGAACGTCATGTCAGAATTTCGTCTTATCGTTAATAGTTTTTTTTATCTTCGTTCATGAATGTATTAGTCATACACTCAGGAACAAGCCACCTTTATTATTATTCTTACGAAATTTTGCATGGACATTTTTGTTGTTTAGACACGATTGACCCTTCTTCATAATTTATTGTTGACAAGAACAACGTTGACGTACACAAACCGTGATATCATTATTAATTCCGAACACACCGCAAAAACCAAAAAAGACCATTTTTCATTCTAATTCACCCCTTTCAAACAAAAAATTTGAAAAGACATCTTCCTAGTGAGACTCTAAAATACGAAAGTAATTTTAATTTAAAATTTCAAGTTAGATTTTTACTCATTTTACTCTCAGAACTGAAAAATTTTCACTCATAGAACATAATGGAACATTTCAGAAATCATTTTTAGATCTACGATTTCACAATCTTTACACACAAAACACAAGATACCTCAAATTAGTTCGTAACGTACAGAGAAGATAATGTTCAAAGCCGTTAGGGTGAACAACGAAAACTTCAATCCTTTTGCAGCCATTAAAGAATGCATTTGAGAAACTCTAAAATCTCGTTATTGGATAATCTAATAACAATGTCTACATACAAAGATATCTCAATTAGCTCGTTAGATAGATATTCTCATTGCATCGATATGTGTGATAACTATCTAAATGAATAATTCGAACATTTTTCATTCCAAAATAAAAATTATATAAAATTAAAAAAGATAATTACCAGTTACATTCACCAGTTAATCGATTCAAGAATCTTATCGACTCCTTCAACCTTATTACTACGATAAACGACCCCACTCACCTCTCCGGCTCATCTCAAACATTGCTAGATCAAATTATAGTCAACAATGGAATCTCGTATCTCTCTGAAGTGTTTATCGCCGGATACAGTGATCACCTTGCTCAAGTATTGACAATTAATAATAAACTAAAACCTCTTAAAATCCTTTACAAATTTACAAGAGAGTTTAATGACATAAATAAATCCATATTTATAAATTATTTGCGTGAAGAAACATGGAAAGATGTTTACAATTGCCAAAACACCGACGACAAATTCAATGTATTTA
>NNCF01126068.1:191939-217096 GCA_002313205.1 Laupala kohalensis
CTCTTTCATGTGATACTGAAGATAGAAGTTTGAAGATAGAGACTTTAAAATCAGTGAAAAATGAATTGCAGATATCACTTTTCATCTTCTCGCTACAGTCAAAATGTAAATATTGTATGTATGAAATATATACGAATTCAGACGACTGTCTTAGTTATGTACATATTCTTCCGGGGTTTAGGTCTGGGTGGAAATGGTGCACAATTGTGAAAGGCGAAAGGGTGGTGTAGTGGTTAACACCCCTGCGATCAAAGCAGGAGTACCGGATTCGATTCCCGTCTCGTCCTCAATCTTCGCCTTCCATTTTTTTCCATCCTCCGCGCTTCTTCTCCATCCTCATATTTGGCACAGTGTGGTGGCATCCTCTGTAANCAAACGCTGACAAAACAGTGTCTATGTCATTTCACAATAGTAATACAAAATCTTTACCCCTGGTTTCTCTATCTTTAAACGGAACACAATTAAAAACTGTTACAAATACAAAATTCTTAGGTCTCCATATTCAAGACAACCTCAAATGGNATCCTCCCATCTTGCCCATGGGCGCCCCTTAAATCTTCTACTTTCAAATTTCCCTGGTTATATCTTCTTTGGTATTCTGTCATTATCCATCCTCATAATATGGCCTGCCCATTCCAGTCGTTTCAGCCTCACAAAGTTAGATACAGCCACATCTTCATATAATTCGTACAGTTCTTGGTTGTATCGTGTTCTCCCCATTCCATTCTCATTAACTGGTCCGAAAGTACGCCCTAGTACCTTTCACTCCACTCTGTCTATGAAAGAGGCTGCTGTACCCGTGAGAGTCCACGTTTCACATCCATAAGTAAGGACCGGNGATCTTAGTTAACGCAGTTACTCTACGTATTTCCAGTTGCGTATATTTTGCAAACGTTTACTCCCATTTACGTTACGGCATTACCTTCTGGGGTAATTCTGGTCAGAGTATTCAAACTTTCAGANAACGGCTGTCTCTTATACACATCTAGATGTGTATAAGAGACAGGAAAACGATAGTTCGGATCATTTGTAAATCTCACCCCCGAATCTCTTGTAAATCTTTATTCAAGGAATTAAATATCTTAACACTTCCCTGCATTTATATTTATGAAACGGTCGTGTTTGTTANTCGGAAAAGCGTCTTATAGAATATAATTTTAGTCGTCTTCGATATATCTTGACTTATGGAGAAAAATGCTTTATTTGCTCGAAACTTTGTCAACTTTGCTATCCTCCCCCCTCCCAATAGTTTTGTTTTCCGAGGAATCACTCGTTTTATTAACAGAGGAAATTAAATACATTTATGACAGCGTATGTATTTTTGTTGTTGTCAGTCTTGTATTTCGTAGTTCATTTGAAGTGCTCTTCTGTATACAATAACATTGCGCTGCATATAAAATCCTTCACCATGCGGGAGGAAATGCTCCGCGTAATTGGTATGTAATCACCTCAACTTTGGAGTCAGTGTAGCAGTTCATGCGCGCTCCTGTCAACGTAGCAGTACCAGAGTGTACTTGTACGCTTCAGCGCCGCTGCTCGCCAAATGAAAACATGGTTGTGCGTATCACTTATTTGTGATTATATACCAAATTTTAAACGTTTAATTTCATTTATCATGTGATTACAGCATTTTGCTTCAGGCGACACTAAAAATTTTATTCCTAAAAAATATGCCTGGTTTCTTTTAGCAATATTTTTGGAAAAGGTTAATAACTAATTGTATTTTGCATGTAAAAGCTCAAAATTTTGAAATGTTGTCACAAACATAATAATTAACATTTGCTGGATAAGAATTATTTTTGAAACTTTTAGTTTATTTGATAAAAAATCGTAAATTCGACGTATTGAGAAAAACGGTAAAAATTTCACGTTTTTTGAAATATTTCCGTTATTAAAACAGTATTATTCATTCTTAGGACCATTTTTTACTTTAGTAGAAGCAGAAGAACAAGACAAATTTATTGGTGTTAATTAGCTTTTTTACAATGTTTTGTGGCATCTATAGCAGTTCAAAGTGATGGGTCTATAATAAAAAATCCGATAGTAGGAACCGGGTTGAAGTCAGAAGTAGTGACTGTGTGCGGGGTGGGGGGGACGAAGGGGCTATCCCCTTGGACCCGCCACTGGTATACACTTGCATGTATGCAAGTGTCTCATCATGTCTTGTAAGAATTGACAGTAATGTGCCATACCTCAAGGACCACAGGTTTTGTAAATATTGGGTTTTTGTTTATTTTCCTGATTTTTCGTATTCTTTCATATTTGTGTTATAATGCAGGTTACTACTCTCTGAATTCGTTAACATTTGAAGTTTATATGCATAACATAGACATTCGTATAACACAACAAAAACGTTCGAATATTCATATAATGTATTTATTAATTTTTCATTATTTTAATGAAGCTTACAAATATTGTAAGCTTCATAAAATATCTTGTATTTACGATAAATAAATTTCTGGTATAATTTTAAAAATAATCTGATACCAACTAAATGTATTCATGTGTTATTTGAAGCGCTACACGATGCCACAGCTGGACATCGAATATTAAATCAGTTTTGTAACGATAAATTCATCTTCAACAGATCAGAGTTGCGTTTATTTCGGATATTCTACGTTATTTCAGATAAGAGATATTGATTTTTTTATATTTCATGTGAATACCTATTTAATTCGAACATTTTGTTTGGTTTCGATTTTTTTATTGTAACAATACTATAAAAATCGTGGTTCATTCGATTATCCTTTAGGATATTTCGAACTTTTTTTACATGTAAGCTTCTCGCAAAGACAAACTTGTTATTGTTTGGACTTCACACACTAGTATAAACTACTGTAAATTTACAATAATGTGGTCTATTATTGTATAATACTTATGGAAAGAGTTGGAGAGAAGGGATCACTCATCAAAATAGGTGCTTGGTTGTGCACGGCATTGCATCATTGCTGGCTGATAACGCTAGTTTCTTGTATATTGTGGATTAATTTTTAAAGTGAAATTTGTAAACAAGTGTGCTGTAAAGTAGTTTTCAAGTTTATAGTTTTCTTTTATTCGATTTATTGTTAGTTAAAGTTAGAATTTTTCGTAATTAAATTTTTCCTGAATGAAATTTATAGCGGCATTGCTGTAGTTCTTTTTTATATAATTTAGTGATTAGGTGTAATTCGCGTTTTAGAATTATTCGAATTTTCCAAGTTTGTACTTGTCAAAATGTTTCGCTAAACATGTATTTGGATTTAAAATTTTCCTTTTCTCACTTCAATATAATAAATTGTTTTGCGCAATATAACTTCTCTCTCAATGAATATACTTGCAATTGTAGAGACTTCCTGTCATCGAACAATAAGGCATGGAATAGAAACCATTATGAAGAAGAGTAAATGACGTGAAAGATTGATCACAATAGGTATATGCGCTTAAAGGATATGTGGGAGAGAACGTACATTTCTTTTTGTATAATACGAGCTTTTGATTGGTCCTGAAAGTGAAAAAAATGGGCCTCCTTTCAACCTCAGTACGTTCCCTAGTTGGCGATTTAATGAACCGATCAAAAGCGCGGTGGGAAAAAAAAGTAAAAAGACCTTTTTTTGTGTGTTCTCTCATCCAGATCCTTGAGGCACTTCGCGTTCTCTATTTCTAGTCTACGGATATACGAAAAGCTTTAGAGGCAAATAATACAAAAAGATAGTGAGAGGAATTCAGTGATCAATGAGCGGCGAAGAGAAGAAAAAGGTTATTTACAAAACACGGAGCTTGACAGAAGAGGGGAATAGGAGAGCAACGTGGTTTAATATTGGCAGTTGAAAAGGTGGAGAATCACTGGGAGTTATTCTTTCTCCCTACCTTCAAGTACTAAACCCACCCAAAAGTGAAAAAATGACTGCTGAGGATGAATCTAACGCCCAAGTAACTTTAAAAAGCTAATTGGTGTATGCTTAAGCCCACAGAACTGAGGAAGGATATTTAAGTAACAAAGGACAAGATATTTCTGAAAAGGTAAACGAGAGGTCATTTTTTGAAAACTCACCTTTTTGAATATTAAGACTTTTTCTGGTACTTAGCCACACACATATATAATATATATGATATAAACATTGAGATAGTCAACGAAATGACGTTTAGATACCGTTTATTCAAATGATTTAAGATTTTTTATATTTTTAGGTAAACGGTAGTATTCCTTTAAGTCTAACAAATTCTTTTTTTATATTTGTTTCAAAATATCTTACTCAACAGTGACATACTGTAACTTTTAATCGTGCTAGACTTCTAACACCACCAAGAATTATCAGAAATCATTGCTTTTATGCCACAATTTTCTTTTTTTTTAGTGATGATTTAAGACGAAGCCGGATGTTATACACTACATTCAGAGGCTCACTAAGAAAGGATTTTCCGAACTTCAAACTGTAATTGGTAAATAAGAGTTAATTTTTTTAAATTCCTGCTATATCTTGCCACGATATCATCGCTATTTATGCATGAACAAATTTATTTTTGTACACATTGAATTACTAGCTGAGTACACGCGGCTTTACACACGTCAATTTAGTAATATGTCCTCAACTTTATTCTTTCTCGCATTCCCATTGATAGCCAGACATAATATTGTCCATTAATATTGGTGATTTGATAGTATTGGTTCCTCATTTCCTTATTATCACTGATACAACGAAGAAAAATTTTCTAGAAAAATTCCAACTGAAAGATATTCTAGTATAAATTCAACAACAATAGATATGAAATTTACATTCTACCTGATTACCGAGAGTTGCCGTGGTTTTTTCTTATGCCAATCAAGAAAAAAATCAAATGTATCTATATTGTAAAATCAAAACATTTTACTTGTTTTTAAAAACGTATAGTCAAACTCTGATAGTTTGATCGATTCAGGAACTGGGGACGACTTGTTTTGGGAAGAAAGTTACTTTAATTTTTCAAGAAAATGTTAAATTTGATGTAGTATATCATGAATTTTTTTAATTATTCTTTACCAAACATCTTTAACGCCATTCTCTTCTTTGATTTGTCATATTCGCCATAACGTTTTCTTGAATAAAAGTTAGTGAAATAACGAGAAGCTAAGAAAGCACACATATTGTGCAGAAAACCATGGGACAATTAAGGGACTGAAATGAAAACAATTTGCTCCTGTATATGTGGTCATTTATTCCACGCTTGAAAAGTAACTCATTTCAAAGTTAAAAATACTTCATTGAAAATAATGTGTCTCTCGATTATTTCATTTTCCATTATACTGTTTTGGACAAATACAAAAACTCATTAGTTGAGAACTCGTCACTTGACATCTGAGAGAAAAGGGAAAATTTGAGTTAGCATTCAGTTTATTAAAACTCAACGCCTGCCCCGACAGGACAAATGAAAGTCGTATATGAAATGTTACTTTGTGACAAAACGCTTTCTGTTGATTTCCATAATTTTATTACCCAAATTGAAATGCCTGAAATGGATGTTTAAAAGTTTTCACGTTTATCTAGAGTTAGATGTTATTAAAATGACTCGTTCACGATAAATCCATCCTGTTTTCCGCATGGTGGTTAAACTATTTCGTTCCATTCATAACATACAACTACAAAATAATATAATTATATTACATAATTATATATTAAATCTATAGCACACATCAATACACTTCAATACTATTACAAATTATTATGTTGATGTGATACATTTAAAATTCAGATTTTGACACCACCTTAATTAATGGAAAGTGAGCAAATAATATTTTAAGAGAATATGTAAAAATAGTTTTTGCTGTATTTAAACATAAAATATTTTTACGTATTCAAACACTGCGCAAAACATATTTAAATTTAATTTTCTGAGATTATAACTTACGATTGTTCGCATGAAACGAAATCATTGGTGGCTTGAGTTGTCGTCTAAAACATGCAATATTTGTACGTACCACAAACATACGGTAAATTAAATATAAAAAATACTAATTGTTAGGTTAATATGAAAATTACTATGAAGTAATCATGCAGAGAAAAAAATATTACATCGAGTTTTAATCTGTTACGAGCGAGCTTAGCTAGGAGCGTGTTGCCACGGTGGAGGCGGCTAGTAGACTGATAAAAAAGAAAGTTGGTCGACCGAAGGGGTAAAAAAATACTCTATCTGCAAAGAGCAAAGCACGTACGCCAAGGAGAAGTGAACGTAACAAGACGCTTCACAAAGCAAGCCAATGAGGAGTGATTGCCTCAAGGCAGACATTTTCAGTATATATGCTCTACTGCACAGTTGGTCATCAGCCACACTTTCGTCAGGGGATCACAAAGCGACTTGTGTCGAATCACACAACGATACAGTACCCCACAATTGGCCCGTGGGCACATGACTAATGTTTTAATAGGTTTATAACTGTTTTAATCTATTTAAAGTCAACTAACAACTTTACTGTAGAATCTGCTTACATCTTTGGGACAACTAGCATCATTGACAAGAAGAAACCGAAAAATACTTTCATCCTCCCGATTTGAAGACAGAAAAAATCTATTTGGAAACTTTACCCAAAATACGGGCACATAAGGACTTCATTGGTGAATGTTTTGGATGAACATTTGAAGCCAAAACTTGCACAGGACAATCTTAAGGCAGTAGCCACGCAAAATTATTTGCTTGATTCTATCTGTGAATAAATAATTCTGAATATGTACCTTTAAGTTTTTTAATGTGAGTGACATTAACTTATTTTTTGTATTAGCACTTCTTGTCAGTACGGAACACATGCTGGCATGAAGTGTCTCAATTTGAAATTGAACCACTTTTCTTAAGTAATTCTGCGTATGTATTTTTTAGGGTTAACAGAGTGTAACCTACTTATCCTTTTTGTTATTAATAAACTTGTTTTTGCAAAATGAACATATGTGTACCTCCCTTGCTAATGGCATCTTACGTTTGGGTTTTTATTCAGTCACCTTTATGTTGTAAGTCTGACCACTCATGACATAACCAATAAAAACGTTATTTTTATGACAGCCGTTATTTTTATGAGGAAGCATGAGACCAAAAGTATGCTATACAGATTTCGTAAACTTGGGAGAATTCAAAACGATTTTTTTCTAAGTCGCGATAAGCGACAAATTTAAATAGAATTGTTAAATTCATTTTAAATGTTTGCTCTCCTTTCTTCGCAACTTCAAATTAGAGGCATTATGTATAAATGTACGAATTAGATTTTACTATTAAAATGTTCAGTATAAGTCTGAATGTGTTGAAGGAATGAGGAAACAATGTTGTGTTAGTAATTTTATCAATTTATTTTTTAATGTACGTAGTACATAGAATGTATTGTAATCGTGAAACAATTCGAAAACGAAATTTATACGGAAATTCCGAAAATATGGTTTTTAGCATAACATCCGACCGTCTGTCTGACCATCTGTCTGTCTGTGCGCAGCGATTCAGAGTAAATGGATGAATCAATTTAATTCACATTTCATATTTACGATAGATTTTACGTGTTGTCGATGCACGTGCTCTGATTTTTTTGTTTGCTTAAAAAAAGGGTACTTCACATTAAGGTCAAAGTACTCTTTTGAACGTTTCTCTAAAACGGCCCCAACTATTTAATTTTCTGTGCGTAAAGTGCTATTAGTATGCATTGCATCCGCATTAGCAGCATTTCTCTTGAAAGTTTGGTATAGACGCAGTAAAATAATTTATATCTGCTACATTCACGCATTTGTTTACTATTTCAAGAACCTTGAAAATTATTTAACATGGATGAAGCATAGGTAGAGTAAAATAATGTTATGAATATTTATTTTACTTTCAAATATCTAATAAATGACACTTAGAAGTTGAATTATTGACTTTGAGCCCGACGTAAATGTTAGGTAAAGCTCATTATAATATCATATATATTTGTTGATAAATAATTGTCAATCTTACTTTTATTACATTCTGGAAAGTTGGGCGCCAAATTACTCCCAAAAATTGGGGCAAATAATTTAAAGAAATTAATAAGGAAGTTACGACCTTTAAAATAAATAAAAACATGAGATCTCAGGGTATTCAAAATTTAATTAAGGATTCGAGTTATTTAATGAGGTGGAGACACACACAGGGTTCCTCATGGAAGACGCAATTTACAAATAAAATAACTAAATTGTTTATTCACCAATATTACAAAGCACTTTAAAATATCATGCATTCTTCTTCGCTAAGGCGCACATACACTCCCCCAAAATAACACAACACAGCAATATTGGCGATCACTAATACCATACTTGATCTCGCCACAGGTTAAAAATGCTGAAGGCACATCATGGTTAAATTTACACAAATTTATGTGATTGATCATTTATCATTTAGATTAGGACCTTTTGAACAAAGTTAATGTTTTGTTTAGCGTCTTTAACTGGGCCAAGGTAATCTTAGATTCAAAGCACACGCATTTCTTCTTCGCTGTGCGGGTTAAATGGCTGGATGCAATCCAGCATTTAGGTTACCTTTTACGAAGATTTAGCACACCAGCTGTGGTTGTGTAGAAAAGTTCATTAACCCCTTGCGACACTAGAGCCAACCGCCTCGCGTTCCACCCAGCTCGTTCAAACGTCGCCATTCATTCAGTGAAGGTCAGTCCCTCTGCCTCGAAAATCCTTCCTGTCACGATCTGCATCTCAGGAACTCGACCCCCTCACTTCTGATGAGTTGTTTCCAGGAACGCGTCTCCTCCGATCAGCTTGGACCCCTGGTTTCCTAATTATCGTTCGGAATATTGAAGTATTGAGCGATCATTTACAAATCAGAAACGATGCTCCATAAACAAATTTTCTGATGTTCCAAATTAACAATCGAATGTTTCTAAATCTCGGATGAAACTCCGCGCATTACTCAACGTACATGATGGTAAATATCTGAATCACTAGCAGGATCGTACGAAATTGAGCGCGTAATAAGTCGCGGGCAGTGAATGATCGTATCTCTAAGTCACTCGCGAATCTCCACTGACTGAAAATCAATTCTCATAAAAATCGACTCTCATCTGAACACTCTGAACAATCTGAAAATCTCATCTGAATCTCAATCTGAATCTGAACTGCGTCTGAGAAGCGTCTCACCCGCCTCTCATCTTTATCAATTCGTTCCCCCCCCCCCAAAAAAAAGAAAAATCATCGTTCCGCCTCCCTCGCCTCTGGATTTCGAAGACAGAAGAACTTATGACGAGTACAAGTTTTCCCCCCGGCACCCCTCCGTCGCCTTTTTTTCAAAATCAATTATCCAGTCATCATGTTTTCCATGCTCCATGTTACTCTCAGACAGTGCGTATTTAATATAATTCTTATCTCGCCTCGTCAACTACGACTCCGAATGTGCCTTGACTACGTCGCACGCCACCGACTAAATAGACATTAACTTTTACGAGACCGTGCTCTGGTCTCGGCTTGCGATTCCGCAACTCTCAGCGATCCCGCGCGTGACTCTTTATTTCACGTCTCGTCTGGCTCCCAAATGAAAACCCTTATCTCCCCCAAAAAATGAAAAATCAGAATTTTTATATTAAAGATTCTTTTATATAAATGGTAGTAAAATATTTCTTTAATAACCCTTTTAAACTGAGTAAAATGGAGACGACCAAAATGTAGAGAAAAGTTATAATCAACCCTCTCCTAATAGAATGTTTTAATGCCGCTCTCTAGTCCAAGATGAGAAACGCATATGAGAAAGTATGTGCAATGGTTTTGCACCACTAGTTTTAATCGTAGAATTCCATGGGACTCACTTATCATTTGTCACTTTTAAGTGAAATGAAACGGAACATAAAACGACAAACGTTAGTGCATTAATACTGATAGTATATTAAAAGCACACTTTATTTTACTTTGAGTTCATTAATTGTTTTTACTTTCCCATTATAGGTATTATGTAATCGTAACGAAATAGAGGTAAAACTATGTAGACGTAAGTATTAGAGGTAAATATTCGAAAATGTTTGTGATAGCGATACTTCCGTTTGGTATTACACATTGTTCTATGCGAAAGTGAGACTATAAAAGTTGAAATAGTTTAAAGTCTATTTTTCATAGTATTTTTCTCCAAAAGTCTTCGTGATCACTAAGTGACATACGTAATCCATACTAATATATAAATGCGTAATGCGAAAGCGTGTCTGTCAGTTTGTTACTTAATCACGACTAAACCACAGAATCGATCGCAATGAAATTCATCAAGGAGATAGTTAAGATGTTCAGGGTGAACATAGGCTAACTTTTATTTTTTTAATATATGAAAAGAAAGATACAAAATGAAGTTGAAGATAAATGTCAATGAAATCTGGGGGGAAAATCGGTCATATTCACTTACGCTGCCTAAACTGTTACAGAGAGATGACATATATGAGTGGTAATATTGTTCGACGCGATGAGTGCTACAAAATATCCATCTACTTATGTACAAATAAACAAAATACAAATTTTCCAAGTTCATGAGATTTTTAAGGAATCTTTTGAACTTTGCCACTGAACCTATATGATCACATTTTCTTTCCTAGTAATTAAACTGGAATGCTTATTGGTTAGTTTCCAGCTTTTTTAGACCACCACACGCTTTTTCATATTTCCATTTATTGTACAGAACAATTTTCTTTTGTTAATATCTAATTACTGTTGAAACATCTAGCGCACACATAAATAATTTGAATGAGTGTATGTCTAATGTCACATCTCATTGGTCAAGAATACGTTATGCAGTTTAAGTACAAATATCACTGAAGTTTCAAGAAGAATAGATTATACAAAACTCCTAAATTTCAGCAAGTGAATCTACGGGATATAGCATCATGCATTATTCTGCGGATCACCAGTTTGGGAGGAAATGGTGTACGTATGTACATAAAATTGTGGAGGTAAATTGCAGATGCAGTACATAACACTCCCGCAAAAAAAGAAAATAAAAAGAAAAAAAGATCCTGAGCTCGATTTCATTTTCATCTGGCCGAAGTCCTCATGTATCTTCAGTATGCGTAGGTGCATGGAAGAAATGTACGCATATATTGAAAGAAATTGTGCATAATATTAACTTCATTTAAGTTATTTAAAATCTTCCATATCGTCAGGAAAGGGTAAATTTATGGTATTGAATTCAAAATGGAGATCAAAGGATTTTGGGACTGTGATGGATATTTTTGTAGGGGTGATTCTGAATCATTAATATTTGGTGAGCATAAAACACCATGAAAAGTGTCAATAATATTATGAGGTGTAATACTTGTCGATATCTTATCGGGCACTTTAAATAACAATAATAAAAAGAATGTGCGCGAAATTAATTATGAGAAGAAAACAGCAACTAAAAATTTTACGTGGAGACTAGAAGAGATGTGCTCAGCTCATTTCTTTGTCACGCTTTAATCCAAACAGTAATGAAGCTCAGAGTTCATAACAGAGCAGCTTTGGATCGCGAGGAGGAGTTGTTAATTTGATTGCAGGTGGAGGTGCATATTTGAATTGTCTGGTTGTTGAAATCACCTGGATCACATAATATTTGTGTCTCTATGTCTCGCTTTGTAGCCTAAAATAAAACCTAGTGGTGCAAAACCATTGCACATACTTTCTCATATTCGTTTCTCATCTTGGACTAGAGAGCGGCATTCAAGATTTCTATTAGGAGATGGATGATTTTCACATGTTACCCTACATTTTGATCATCTTCATTTTAGAAAATTTAAAATGTTTATTAAATAAATATTTTACTACCATTTATATACAAGAATCTTTAATATAAAAATTCTGATTTTTCGTTTTTAAGGGAGATAAGATCAGCAAGATTTATAGTCAACCTCAAAAGATATATTTATTCATAATTATAAAGATAAATATGATATTATTAACGCGAGAACAAAGCCAGCAGACCATAAATATCCTTGTAAATTTTAATAAGGAACTACATAGTTAATTTTTTTGTAATTTGAAATTTCAAAATTATATAAGTAAACACTAATCGTATCTATTAAATATTTCGGTTAAATAGGTGATACTGTTTGTTTGATTAACTTCCTGTTATTTCGTAACTCTCCTTATCTATCTCGTCAAAGAATTCAGTAAGTATAAAATATATTGTTTAAAATTATAATATTTTTAACAATTGAAACTGCTATAAAGCATTGAATTTAAAAAAATAAAAAATAAATAAACAAGATTAATCTCGCATTACCTCCCGACCAAAAAAATCAGATAACGAAGATAATTCTTCAAACGTTAAAAAATATTATAAATTATATAAAAGCGTATATGATAAAGTATAGAACTGTAACATTTTTGTCGGGCTCAACGCCAACAATTCAACTTCTTAGTGTCTTGTATTAGAGATTTGAAAGTAATATAATTATTCAGAATTTAATTTACTCTAACTATGCTTCATCCGTGTCAAATAATATTCAAGGTTATTAAAATAGTAAGCAATGCATGAATGTAGCAGATAGAAATTATTTTACTGCGTCTATACCAAACATTCAAGCAATAAACGCTAATGCGGGTGTAATGCATACTAATTGTACTTTAGTTACTGAAAATTTAAGCAAAATCGTTGGACCAGTTTTTAAAAATTTTTCAAGAACGTACTTTGATCTTCATGTGAAGTGCCTATTTGTTTTAACGCAAAAACAAAATTAGAGCACGTGCATCGACAAGTAAAATCTATCGTAAATACGAAATATGAATTAAATTGATTGATCTATTTACTGAGAATCGCTGCGCACAGACAGACAGACAGACGGACGGACGGACGGACGTTATATCAAAATACACTCTTTCGGAATCAGGGGTCACCAAAACGGAAATTTCCCCCTAAATCTCGTTTTCGAATGTTTTTCACGATTACAATACTTTCTATATATCTATATGAGAATGTAATAATATGTTTACTTTCTTTGATATACAAATTTAATTTATTAAATGATACTCTTTACCAGGGATTTATACAACTTTCATATTTATTAAAGAGGAATGTGTAAAAAGACATCTTTTTCTTTAAGATAGTATTCGTTAATACATCTAAACTCGATACCAAAATGAAACCGATACATTATTTAATTTTTGATAACAAGCTCTATAACGGGAATGTATCATATGATACAGATTTAAAATGCGGGTAGCTTGTGGCAACGGTATTATTAGGGAAATTCTATAAGGAAAATATTTAATTTTTCTGAGTTTCATAGTTAATTTGAGAGGTGAAATCTCCAATATAAAGCACTGAAATATTTGATATTACATGTATTACATTTCGAATGCTGTTAGTTTTTAAATTATATTCTCTCTTGGTAAACGGTTTATTATAATGGCTTGTTTTGTTTTATTTCCGCACCAATTATTAGTTTTTTCGTTTGACCCTGTTTATAGCCACAGACCTCCATTGGTAAAACATGGTTGTTTTTGCACCGCAAATTCTCTTATTTCGAGAATGAACTGCATTTAATTTATTTAAATGTCCTTCCTTCCTTCTTTCTTTATCAACTTGGCGATTGAAATTGAAGGAACACTTTTCGACTTATAGGTCGCTACATTTATCAACAGCGTGTAAATATTTAACAGAGGGAAAGAGTATTTAAAAAAATAATTTTACATTGAACATCAGTCATTAGATTCTATTCTATTTCAGTATTCTAAATTTACTATATTTATCATAGTGATGTGTAATAAATATCATAATTGAAATATATCACAGATTAGAGCGCTTTATGAATTTGTATTGGAGTTCGTCAATATCATTGCCTCTCATTCACTCAAGAATCATTACATAAGGGTGAATTAAGTGAATTTAAATGTCTAATAACTTGTGGAATAGCTCGATTTAGTATACTCCATACTCTGCGATCACATTCACAGATACTGATATCTACTCTGAGTTATTGAATTGAATTGTACGGTGTCATTAATTCTCAATGATATTGCAGTACATTAAATTTCATTGAAATAGACGAGTTGAAATTGCGGTTGCGGAACATATGAGAATTTGAGATCCGTTAACTGCAAATACTTCCCTTTGATTACGATTTAGCTCACATTTTAAAATGTGAATTGCTTCAATAGTTTATGCAAATCATTCATGACAAATACCATGTGTCTTTTGTTATGTACTGAGTAATACGTCAAATGTACCTGGAATTGAAACTTGACTAGTCAATGAAACACAAGATGAGTTTAACAATTGAGATGGAAGCCGTTTTAGCTCACGTTTGTGAAGTCCCAAATTACTTATAGTATATGCTGAAATTCTGAATTGCCGGATATGCAGATGAAGAGAATGGATTTTATCGATTCCAATTCACGAACGCCTGAAAATTTCTTTTGGACCAATAAAATACTTGCCACTACAAATAGTCGAGAGCACGTGGATGTTGTTACAACCAATACAGACTCTCTTACATTTTTACACTGTGCATGTAACGAAGGAGAAGGAACACCCGAACATGTCCTACAGGAGATTCATTTGAGAAATAGAGACAATTATGCAGGTTACCTGGTTGTGTCAATAGATGAATAGATGATAATGTTTTATTATGTAGTAAGTAAATTTATGTTATATTATTATTGTTGTTTTAGTTCTCAGAATTATTTATTTACATGTTAATTTTATCTCAGCAATGTTTTCCTCAATGTCAATGAATTTAATCTATTTGTTCTAACTATTGTAAGTGAGATTTTTTTTCTGTAAAGAAATATTAGAATGCAAAAAGCACTCTGTAATATCATTGTAGAATTAATAAAACTAAATTTAAGAAATCCATGCAGCGCAGCGAGCGCCTGGCAAAAGTTGGAAGTCATGAACAGAGCAGAAAAACAGAAGAATCCATGCTCACACGGCCTGACCCAGCAGCTAGCTCCTCAAACCGTAGTATTAATACACGAGCAGATCGACTTAGCTGTTCCTAGTATTCCCCAGTTAAAACCAAACGAAGCATCATATATCCATCCCCATTCGCCGACCCCAAATGGAGTGGGAAAAGGCTGGGTTAAAGAAGAAAAGAAGAGACCGACTTAGCTGTTGCCATTCATGAAAAAACAGTCTAACTTCTAATTACTTCCGTATGATGGCTCTTGAATGCTCTTCAATTATGTATTTATTTAGAGCATTAGCAGATTAGGTTTTTAAATAAAGATACCTTAGCTTAGGATTTTATTGACTTTTCCTGTAGTGAGTCCTGAGAGAAAATCAGAAAGAATGTGCTTTCTGGTCACAAACAATTCCTTTGTTTTTCTAAAAAACTTCGTTAGGTTTGGTTGGAGTATTATCTTAAATACAAAATCAGTCCGACAAAATTTACCCTAACTTCTCCGTGGTTTGTTAATCAGGTTGCATAAAGCGTGTCAGCATGGTACACCGTGTCCAGAGAAAGGAAGAACGTGAGGAAAAAATCTCTTTCCTATTTGTACTTTCTCTTACTATTCTTTTACTCTGCCAGAACCAACAAGAATTAAATTAATGTTTTAAAACAACGTATTAGTAAAGATTCCAACAGATTGGCTACGTTGGTCACTTTTCCTCCATGAATATGTAAATTGGTAGAGAATTCTTTCCTCAGAATATTTTACGAAAAAAGTATCTGAATTTTCCATGATAACTTCACTTTATCTTCACTCAAAGAGATTTTTCTCTGTCACGCACATTGAATAGGAAAAGCATAATAATTTTATATATAATATCTCGTATTTGTTACTGCGATAAATATTTTATTTGGATAAAATTCTAAATATTTTTCTTAATAATATAATTGTATAGGTACATATTGCTGGAAATGATATATGCTTGTTTGATACTTTCTAAAATCTGTTTTATTATCTAAATATAATATTGAATTTGAAACGACACTATTATTATATTTTACCATTTCTATAGCAAATGATTTTCTAAATCTTGTATGTTATGCTTTAAAACCTTCTTAAGGACCTAAGAGATTTTTGTGAAAATGGATGGTATGTCGTGAACACTTCACGTCTGTGTCTAGAGCGCGCGTCCAGTCGAGCACCACCTTTCGGTTCTTTCTTTTTCTGTGGGAGAAAAGAGGGCTGCACTGTGTAACAGAAAAAGTGGCTGGCGTTTGTTTCGAATGTATTTTTGGAAAAGAATGGCATGTGTTTGGTCGGACCGCGGTTTGGTTTGTGAGACGCGATGGGGACGCCATCTCATGTCTCACTCCTTTGCAGGCAACTTTTCAAGGAATGTTTTTTGCTTTTTTGTGTTCACTTTCATCTCTTGGCTTTGTTGAAGCTGGTGTCATAGAGATAAAGCGAAGTGGGTTTTAGAAGAGTGAAGCCCATAGTACGTAGCATCCGTAATCCGAAGTAACGGACTCTTGGGAATGAAAAAAATGTGGATTATGATGACCAAATAATTATAGACAAATAACTCGAAAATATCGAAAAGTTGATACGATTGTCATCGGGCAATTAAATGTAGAACTTTTCAGTAGGAACTTTCGGTTACGACTTTCCTTGAAACAATCTTATATTTTCTTGAATGGCCTGTGAGGCGTGTAGGACATTCTGAATGGGTGAGAGCCGGTCACATGGGGTGAGGAGTGAAGGGGAGAGAGGAAAGAGAATGTTGTCGAACGAAGGGATGGAGGGCGTGGCAGGCAGACAGGGCGTGGCAGCGAACGCCATCTTCACCTCCTCCACAGTCACCAGACTCTCCATCACCATAACTGACATTTCCAGCAGAATATCAATACCACTACTATCATTATACTCAAAACATTAATATTTCTCAACACTGTTACCAGCCTTCTCGTCTAGTACATCAACATCTTACGCATTATCACCATCATTTCCGCCGTTGATACTTCTCACCAAATATCACTCCATTCAACCTCACTAACAACGAAGTTCATTTCGTAATCTTCATCAGTAATATCTTCGTTCGTAAAATAATCTCAAGCTTAATACTGGCCACCCTTTTCGAGGAATACCGTGATCACAACTGTATGATGCAAGCAGTAATCCCCTCAACGATAATCGCTCCCACAATCCCATTGTTTTCTCCCCAAGTCCTGTCTGCAGAGGGATCCACGTGTTTCTCCCTCCCTCCTCCCACAACCCACCCATCCTTCGATCCCTCGCTTTCACGCTCTTCGCTGTCACCACCACCGATACCTCTGGCAGTTTCATAGATCCGAAGCCAGCGAAGGTTTAAAGCAGATGGCTCGAAAGCAAGTCAAGGAGATGGAAGGGAAATAAATAATGTCTTCGGACGGAATCTGAGAACCATCCTGGAGTTTTTACACAAGTGTAAAAAAGTAATCAAGTAGAGGTCATTTATAAAAGAATATATTGTAATTCCCTGATTTGCCTTGTGAAGTTCCGTTTCTTCAAAAATTATAACACAAGTAAAAATTATTTACTATTTTCTTCTCATTTCATCTGTTAACTGGAAATTTCTCTCTGGAGAAAAATAATTCTTTTCATTCAATGAGGTTCTAGTAAAAGCTGGATTTACATGACGGAATGAAAAGAAAAAGAAAACGAAATTGGAAAGATCCCTTATTGAGCTTGTATTAAAATAGAAGCAAATAAAGAAAAAAAACAGAATTAAGAAAACTTAAAAGTATACCTGTCACATGTACGCTTTTAGGAGTGCCAAATTATTTTATTATTTTTAAAATGTCTATTGCAACTTTATCCACTGGAAATAAATAATGTATGCCACTAAATTACAACAAAACCTTATTAGAATAGAAAATTTACCATTTTTCTCCCGAATGTTTACCTGAACTGGCAATCTGGTGACATAAAGTGTGAAATAGTTTGGTCTAGTCGAATAGTGTTTAGTATTTACTTCAATGGTGAAGCCCAATTACACCTCTCATCACCAGTTACCAGACAAGTAATGACAAATATCCTTTGTCAACCACAACTATCTCTCTTTTCTTCACTTCGCTTGGAATTCTTGTTCGTCCTTCTCTCTCTCTCTCTCTCAGAAGACGCAAATCTTGAAAAGAAAACGATACTTCTGTATTCTTCTATTTAAATAGTTCTACGGAATGAAAGAAATGAATTCAAAATCACTCACGGAATAGGAGTCGATGTGTTTCGGCTTTCGCCTTCGTCAGTCACCGTGAGCCTGAGGAAACATTTTTATGTTTCTGTTGACCAATTGTTAGAGGCATTTTGTAAAGTCATAGAGGTATTGATGAAAATTTTGATTTTGAATTGAATAACTATTGTCTATTTATTCCTGAGTTGGTAGAGCTCCTGAAGACCAGATAGAACTTAATTCTCATGTTTTCGCTTCTATGGTTTGGCAATGATTAATTCTTAACTTTAAAGCAATCATTGTATTTTTATTATAAAATTTTGCGTATAAGGGTACAGGAAAAGAAAAAATATATTTATCTCACGAGTATATATGATATTGAAAGGAGTAGTAGTTTTATGTAAGAGATCTAAGTTCTCATTTTGTGTTTGTGCGTGCTTTTATTGCACATTTTTATCTCATCAAATACTCATAGTTTATCTGATCACCATATTTACGGAAAACAAGATTTACTATACAGCAATTCGGAACAGTTAAAATCTTATGCTAATGTTCATGTTTTATTCGTTAATTATGCGCACGTGTTCAGCCGGTATGGTTTTTAATTGCTCCATTTAAGATCAACCCGCAAGAAATTCTTAATGAAGTAGTTCAATTAAAATATTTTAGGTATTTTATTACAAAATTTGAATTACTAGAAATTTAGAGAGTTCAAAAATTTAAAGAGAAAGTAAATAATTGGTCTGTTAAATGCATGAAATATTCTTTAAGTGTTGAATGGAATACTTTTATTACAGAAACTCCGGTTAACAATGAAGGTTACTTGATTAATTTATTAAACACGGTACAAAAACGTTCATAGAATCATAATATAAACATGGTAGCTGGGGACTGTGCTATCACAGATTCATTCGCACGTGGTTTATATTTTTCTTCGCGCAACACAGATTGCTTGATGTTTCATCAACAATTTATATGAGTCAATGTTGCCTGAATTTAAAAAAAAATTGGATTCTACATTTTTCTATCGACAGTAAAAATCATGTAATACATAATAGAAACTACATTTGTAGTGGGGGATAAAAATTACGCTGGCATAAAGTAACCAAGTGTTATTTTTTGGAGAAAAAATTTAATGGAATGTATAAATTGCATTATATATTTAAGCGAAATCGCGTCTGTTCCTGTATCACGCGTCATATTGTTTTCAATTAGAGAATGCTAATTAATTTGAATTTAGGTTTTACTACTTTTACTGTACATCATTTTATATTACTCCGTTTGAATAATGTGTCTTAACCATGATTTTTACATGTTTATACAGCTTTTCACCAGTCTTTATTAATTTGATGTATTTGTATTTTACGGTCGGCGAATACTAATATAGAGCAGGAAAGAATATCTCACTAATAAAGACGTATCACGTAAGGAACTCAATACTTTTCTGTTCGGTACATCCCTTTGCAAAAACGGCAAAGTTACGTTTGAAAGCGCTTTTGTTTTACTCGTCATTTCATGATTTAAAGTTTTTCCGCTTTCGGTTATCGGAAAAAACTTAACTTTCGAGAGATTTTGTATGCAATATCTTTTCAATTTCCTTAAATACAAATGATTTATTAACAGTGGACATAGATATATTATGGGAAATCTTCTAGCAAAGAATATAAGCTAATAAGGAGTTAAATAACCTTGTAATTAATGACCAAAGTTTTCAAATTAAATTTGAATTTCTTTGAAACTAAATTACTCAAGTTAATTTGTTTAAAGCCCTATACTAGAACTTGCAAGTTAGAGGAAGGGATTAACAAACAGGAAGTTTCTGTTGTTCGTTCCAAGGGTATCGCCCTATTGTTTCCGACAGACGTCATTCCCTCTTGTTTCTGCCAGGGGTCACGTGTTTGACAACCCTCCGAGAGATAGAAAAGGATTTAAAACCAAATGTTGCTGATATGAACGTGTCCCTTTAAACTGTACCACTTTGTTCTATCTTTCTCCTTCCATTTTACACAGGTAAAAACTTCAAACCGTAGATTAAATGTGGACGAAATAACGCTCTTTTATTGATTACTTATCTTTCACTCGTTCCGTCCGCAATGCTTACACACAGGCACTCCCTATACATTCTCTGAACGCGCGTTGCTGTTTCCGCTCATCGTCCGCCAGGAAACACTGGGGCTGCCGTGGCCGTCACCCAGTCAAGGCAACGAACGTCCCTCGCTCGCCTCTTCTCTTAGCCAAATGGACAAAGAGGCTGTGGATGGCTGGATGCGTAAAGCGTACATATCGCCAAAGCTGTTGTTTGCTGTCAAGAGCAGTTATTGTACAGAGCTCTTGTTCCGCTCTTCTATCCCAATTAGCTTGCGTTTTAAAAGAGGTTTCCTCTACAGTAAATCAGTTACTGAGAGACCCATACTTTATTTTTGAACAATTATTTGAGTCAAATTACCCTTTTATACGAGTGTAAATATGAAATAAATGTTCATTTTATCATAATTTCTACACGAGCTCTTAAAAATCGGAAGTTAATTGGTAAGATTTTAAACATAAAGTCAGTGATTACACTTTACTCTAAAAAGGGTACAATTGAAAAAGTTTCCTCTCAAAATGTCTATTCCTGGACACTCTGTAAATGGCAAACCATCAAAAGCATTTTCTCAAGACTGTCATACTTTTCTATCCAAAACCCGATCGAACTTGAGAACTTGACAGGACTAGTTGCGTTCCAGACCGGACTTGAGGGGAGTGCGATATTGGCGATTGACCGGACTACACTTGCAAATCGGTTAGTTTCTACAAGGGGGAAGGTAGAGAATATCAAACTCGCGCTGAGTCGATATATTTGAAATCGAATACTGAATTTCAAAGTGAAACCTGTTTCGTGTAGTCCAAAAACCTTGGTTTCCTCCACGTGTTAGAGATCGATTGCAATTAATGGAATTCCGTTAGCTGTTCCAGAATCAACCAATGAGCAGTTCCAAAATTATGCAAACTGAGTATACTGTTATTGACCACGCGTGTACGAGAGAATGGAAATGAAAGAACGCTTCGACGCGCCTGAAACAGATTCATACCGAAGTTAGGAAAGTGGTTCAAGTCCGGTCTGAATGTCACTATCTCTATTTAAATACACACATTGGGTCCGCTCCGTGGTTCGATCAAGTCTAGTCATGTTTTGAGTCGCCTTTCGTCCAACTATATTATCTACTTTAATGGTAACTTCGATTCTCCCTAACCATTCCCGAAAAGGTGTGACACACATCATTCTCAATTTTTAATTAAAAAAAGATTGTAAGTATATTTACGTTGATATTATTTTTGTAAAGAATCATTTATATTATTCTACAACATCTTTATGTTGTATGAGCTACACTTTCTGGAATTCTAGGAAATATTTTCAAAATAATAGTGCAAGTCCTTTGAAAATTAGAAAATCGGAGGACATCATTAGACGTCTTTGCGATAAAAATATTAAATAGAATATGACTAAGATATATTCGAGAGCCAGTCTTTAATGTTAAATGAAGTAACGTACCTCATACCTTATTCCAGGAATATTAGACATTTGTGCTAGTTCGTGCGGTCGATATCCAACTCGGTTCCTATCCTATGCCGTGATCTTCGGTCTCTAAATCACATATTTAAAACGTGTAGGGGGTATTCAGTTGGATCATAGCTAGTAATATGTTTGTATTTCACGAGACATTTGCCAGGGTCATAAACTGCACTAAAACTATCCGCTTAGCATTCAAGTCCATATAAACCCGCTGGGCAAAAGCTTCAACCCTGTAATTCTCAGAGACACCCGCTTGTTAGTTAGCATTCCCCTATGTGCTGCCGCCGTAAGACACACAGGACGCACGGGGCAGAGGTCACAATGACACTAATCGTTTCCTCTGGATGAGATCAGTGAACTCACTGGTGAGTTCTCTCAAGCACATGCATCCGGTGGCGTGGTTTTCCGTTGCCGGCCGCAGCGGCTCCACGAGAGAGCTTAAAGCAAGAGGAGCTACAGTGTTTTGCGGCGAACGCTCTCGCACAAAGGCATCGTTCCGCAACCTCTCCTACGTTAACCTCGCAGTTTACAAACACTGTGCAAACTGAGTTAAATCTATTCACAACTGACTCAACTCAAATATCAATATGACGAGTGTGCTTAGTAAGTTACCGCTGCGTCGTTTTATTTTGCCAGTATACGTAGACCTATGTAATAGGCTTAAGGATATTTTTAAGGGTTACATCTACTGCCCCACATCTTCGTACAAGAGCAACCAACAACTCAAATTGGTTGGATTTAAATCAGTGGAAATGCATGTTTATATAGCTTTCTCATGAGAATGAATGCCGTCCTCATGTACATGCTTTCATGCTCATCTCACTATAAATAACTGAAAGATACTGAACAAGAAAGTTATCAAGAGTCCACAAAATTCATTTTAACATAAAATCGACTATATCTCCTTGTTATATTAACTTAAAAATTTCCAAAATGTTTACGGAAAATACCTAAAGTATTAACATATTCATGAACAATAAAATAACTTCTTTAAACGTAAAGACGACTGATTCAAGGAACACAATTGTATAATTGTTTGTTTTTTTTGACGTCACACAGGGAATTAAAGTGACTAATGATCGAGTGTACACAATATCAGTGCCAATCGTAAGTTGCCGATCATTATGACTGGGAGAGAATTTAATATTCCACATACGAGGAATTGAAGAAAAGTACGTTTCAGCCCTGTTTTCCATTTGAAATATTCCCGTTGTATGCATGTGATATAAGAATTGCGTGTGTTTGTATCTGGATATTGCATGCGTGTCTCTCTGCAGTGTACGAGGTTTCATTCACACAAAGGGGATGGATCACTCACTGCGAATCTCCTTCACTCACAGTAAACACAAGAAGGTTGTTTCTGGGAAGTTGATCTACGTTATCAGCCCTTCACGACATTTCCAGCATTGTTGACGCAGTCATTGACGAAGTCACCTCTGCGACATCATATTTGTAATGCTCTTAAAAATCTTGGCCATCACTCTCTCCCTCTCTCGTCTTCTGGGTAACTTGTGGATATGTCTTGTTCAGTTCACTTTTCACGTGAACCCAAAATGTTTATGATAACAATGATGTATCATTTCTTTGATAGAGAGTTATAATGAATGAAATTTATGGACATTCTCTTAGATAATCAGTAACCTTATGAGCAATGAATCACATCCTTACTTCTTTTATTAGTACGAATACAATCTTATCAAGTACAGTTTCTAATTTTTAGAAACTAATTAATCCGTAAACAGTACATTTTAAAAAATTTTGAGATGTCACATTCTAAACATCCGTATTGAGGGACCTGAAAAACAACCCGAGGTGGTGGCCTCAAACGATTTCAAGCAAACGTGAAGTGTCAAGACCGACTGCCAGGGTATAAAAATTAATTGTCGCTAACTATGAAATTTATGTTGTTGATCGCAAAAGTAATATACGTAACCAGAATGTTCGTAATGGAGGTTCATAATTACATGATTATCGTGCTTATGTAAGTTAGACATTTGCAACACGAAGTAATGTCAAATATTTTTCAATTATTTCGAATGTTTTCATAATTGTCTGTTTCTAGATAGGCTATGTTTCGAAAACGAAACTATATATCAAACGTTTTTAACGCGCAAACAATCTTGCTGCATTCTCTAAAAAAGTGCATAAATGACAATTTTCAAGGATAACCGAACTAAAGTTTAACCGACGAAAAAGGATTATGGCATGCACTGCTTTACAATAGGGATCATTCTGTATTCTCACTTCAAATTTGTTTATGAGTTATCGAAAGAAAAATCAGTTACAAGCAAATGTCCAATATTGGTCTCATACATACTGCATATTCGCAAATATGGTAATGAATGTCAACAAATAAATTAGGTAATTCTGAACCCTTATTCCAAAAGAATTCGAAATTATCTAAAAACAACTTTCTTCTTAAGATGTTAATTATCTTTCTGTAAAGTACACTCCTAATTAGGGAATTATGATTGAATTGCCCAATGTGAACAACGTGATCATGCTTTTGCTTTTAACTTTCGTCCATGGACTAGTTGTCTCCCTCTTTTATCACGACTCTACCTGCGCCTACGGCCGGCCGCCATTCAGCGTGAAGAGAGGCTATCCATTATCCACGCCTTTCCGCTCAAATGCTTCCGCTTCAGGGGATAAGGTTCAAGGAGGCCGTAAAGCTCTCCTTGGAACGAACACATCCTTCATCTAGAGATGTAACGAATTTCTCGACGAGACTTCGTGTTCTAAAAGCTTTATCATTTCTAGGGAGACGCGTGCTCACGAGAGTTTTGTTTCAAATAGTATCTTGGAAAGCTGTACTTAAAATATATCTTTGCAATTTAATGTTACAAAATATAACAATTTGTGAAAAATTATATATATCTGCGACTCACCACCGCAGTTGTAATACTCGGATACAGCAATCTGGATCCTCCTATCCCAAATTCAGCGATGTTTCTGGTGAATCAATAACTGAGCCTCACTAGAACTCGTTATTCCGTCCGTGGTCCTCGCTGGCCGAAACGAGATATATACATACACATATATTGAGACTTGACAATTTGTCACTCTTTTGAAACCAATGTCCAAAGAGAAAATGTTAATATTTATTGCAGGCCGATAGGAGCCTCCCGCCATACGTGCCGAGGAAGCAGGCTAGTCTCTGAGGCGGGAACACGTGGCAACAATCAAATCATTTATTACTAAAAAATGAAACAATATTAAATCTAACTCAACACCAAAATTAAACGTTCTTCCATCCAAGATTTCTTGTTCTCGGATCGAGACAGGCAACTCAGTGGCCGCGAATTTGGAGAATGTGGTAGCCTCCTGACAAGCGGGTAGAGTGCCCTATGCCGGCGCGAACCGTCAACTCCTTGCCCGCCGATCTCGTTTCCAGTCTCGAGCGTAGTGGTCTCCTCCTCGTGCCGTCCCGTGTCTCTCGCCGCATCCACCGTCGCTTTGGTCGCCGTCTCCGCTGGCACCGACTCCTTCCGATTCGTGGTGTGGGGATATTCTCCACCGGTCGCCGGCGCGGTGCTGCTTGGCGAGTCGCGCGCTCTCTCTGAACGGGAAACACAAATCCGCTCATGGGAATTAATGGGTT
>NNCF01126068.1:217143-227338 GCA_002313205.1 Laupala kohalensis
CGCCAAGCAGCACCGCGCCGGCGACCGGTGGAGAATATCCCCACACCACGAATCGGAAGGATATGTATATATCGCTTTCACCTTGCATATATTCGTTAGCCCCTATTCTAAAAATAAATATATCTCAAAAATTTCCTAACAACAAAATTTACAAGGGCTTTCATAATTTGTTCTAACTGTTCGATAATAATGAAAGATCATTATCATGGATACATGGAATTACGTTCCATAATGTCAACATTTGTAATTTTTATGTTAATAATTGCTGATGTGTGTTACGATGTAATTCTTTCTCCTTATCCAAATTTGAAGTGTTATCCAGGTCGATCGTGCGATCATTATTAATACAGAGTGGAAGTATACACTCGAGTTCACCTTTCTAGTATTTATTTTATGTCGTTAATACGTATACCTTAAGTTTGTCTAGTGTGCCTTGTACGTACATGCATGATGCATTGTAGACCTTACTTAAAGCACTAAAGAAACATTTAATGTTGCTGTTATACATTCCTCTTGAATGAAAATTCCTGTAGAGTGCAATGAATGAAGATTGGTTGACGGCATCCGTCATAATTTCTTTCGGAAGGGAAAAGGCTCGGAAAACAACGTACTTCAACAGAAAAGTAATTGAATGTTTTGCCGCAGAGAAAGATATAGAGGACGACTTTCAATACAAACATATGATCACAGCAGACTGTGTTTAATGCCTTTGGAGGATTGCTATTGTTAAAATATACTACACCATTATTGTAAATAGATAAAAAGTATTGACTTAAAAGCGATGTCGTGTCTCGTGGAAAATACATTGTGTACCCGAAGAAAAGAAATTAAGGTTTTGGTCGGTAAAAATCAAGTTGGAACTCCGGTGTCGCTTCACCAGCTAAACATAAAGGGTTTTTATCCCTTTCCTTGGAATAAGAGTTGGTTATCGTTGTGTAAAACGTGAAAAATTTATAATTGATAAACATTATGGATTCTGCACGTTCTTGAAAATTTGAAAAATGAATAATAATACATGCATAATATGACAAGCTACTGTTTGCCTTTAATTTTCTACCTACTATCCACTTTTGACAGGTGTAAATTCCAAGAGTGACAATTCAAGAGCCAACACATTTATGTTTTCACGCTCACTTCGCACTTTATTCAATTTTAGGTATTTAAATATCTAATACTAGAAATACATGAGACAGAACTACGTTTAATATAAGTGGAAAAATTAAATCAATCTGTGTTATTCACAACTTTTTTTTCGTGAAAATAATGTAAAAAAGAGTGGATGGAAGTTTTCATGTAGATGCATTTTGAAAAAGAATTCCATTTTCAGTATTACTTGAGGAATGTTGTAGCGCGCAAAATTCGACAAGTGTCGCCAACTACCGCAGCAACATTTGCGTTATGGTCAGCTGTGATTTCACAAACGTGGTTCCCATGCCGCTTTTTACCTCGATGTAGCAACTGGAGTTCCGAGAGACTGGAACGAAAGGAGCTTACTACTCGGAGTGTCTGCCGTGAGACAAATCGACCTATTCCGTCTGTATGGTAAGAGTTAAAATAAAAGATACATCTTCGTATAAATGTTCTGATGATTAGAATAAAAGGTGGTGGAAGAGGAAATGTACTGCATTGAAAATACTGTTTGAGAAATAATTTGTCTTATTCGAATACTAAGAAAATGTATTCTTTCTAAATCTCTCAAATATAACTAGAATTGTCCCAAGAATTCAATTTCCCTCTAGGTTCTGTCTTGATTTATTCTGAGCTTGTGTAAGCTGCGAGGTAGTCGTATCTCACTATGTTACGGGAACGGGAGGTGGTGAGAGAAGGCTTCTCGAAAAGTCCACGAGGGCACGGTATGATTCTACACGGCAAATAAAAATTATTACATTTCACCCTATGGTAAACATTCAGTGTTCGACATACTAAGTTTAAACATACAAATTTTATTTATTTGATCCCATTTTTTATATTGTTGAAATTGTTTATATTGTTGAAAAGATACATCTACTAGAAAAATATATTATCCAGAAGTTTTTGCATGAGTAGTCAACAGCATCGAAAACAGAATGAGAAAACAGTCGAAGTAAGTATTTGGGACTCAAAACGATAATAAAAACTACAGCTATACATGTGGTTGTGGTTACTGCATCATCAGTCTCTTTACTTTTCATGTATTACCATCATTCTAACGAATTACCAATCATGCTAATTTGACCTCTTCTAGCTCTTCATTTCTGCCATTTACTGAATAAGAAGTCTCTTTCCTGATTTAGAAGGCATTGAATTCGTCAAAGTTAAAACGCGTGCGAATATTACTCTGAAACCTTTTTATTTGGTTCTAAATCCTTAAGTGTCGAGCATTTACCGTAAGTAACATTGCATGTTTTAAAATGTGTCAATTTAAAATTTGGCTTGAGGTGTTTATTAGAGACTTCCCTAGCTGGATATTTCAGTGTCACATCCCTCACTTGATCCTTAATATGTGGAGGCATGAAAATTTCTAGAAATAATTTGACTGAACCTCTCAGCCGTTACCCTTAATCGCCCATCTCTTGCCAATTATGCTGCTCATCTCACGTAACGGAGAGGGGGCTTTTTGTAACAGAGGTAAGTATAAGACGCGCAACGTATCTCCCGCTCTATCCCGGTTGCTACTAGACGTTCTGCGAGCTATGGCTTTGTTTACTAATGGGGTGGGATGGTCACATGAGTACTGTCCATAGATGTACTTCGGTGGTCGGTAGGGAAATACGGAACAAGAGCGCCGGGTTAGTAGACCTTTCGCTTTGAATGATAAATGTATTGAGAATATCTTTTATTTTCCTCCTCTTTTAATGCCGCGCCCTCACTTTCGGCTCGGCAGCTAGAGCGGGAGTTATTTTGCGCCGGTTATACTAACTCAGCATTTTCACCTGGGTTTTCAACTTCATAAACTTATTGTTCTTTTCTTTTTATCGCGCCATATCATGTCGTCGTAGCCAGTGTTCCTCTAGGTTGCGCAGGGAGTGAATGTGTACACGCGTCTCACTTTGCCCCGGTTTTCCCTATTTGTCCAACGCTGATAAGGAAACCAATCTAACACGTTCAGAGAACCCTGTCAAGGGTCTTGACGGTCCCGCCGCTGAGAGGGAAACCTTTCTAATGGCACTCAAGGCGGTGCACTGCGTTCTACCGCCTTGAGTGCACCCTACCCGGGGTATATTCCAATCCTGACCGTAAACTCAATTGAGTTAAGGGAGAGAACGCTTTGAAAGTTTCCGGTCTCAGCGGTTACCCATCAAATGTGGACCTGTAACACGGGAAAATTATTCTTCTTCGGCACTAATCCTCGCGTTGTGGGTAGCCCCCTGATAGGCTAAAACCCTTGCCAATGAAGAGATCGTTCGGTGGACCACTGGACGAACGACTGAGACCCCAGTACGCCGCGTACCCAATACCAGTTGAGCTGCTGAGCAAAGGATCGGACGCTGGGGGTTCTCCGAAGTGGTAGGGCTCCGTACGCGAGCCCGGGTGTTATTCCGCACTTTAAACCGAGTAGGCGGGTTAGGGACGGTAGCCCTCAGTATCCCAGACCACCTGCGCTCTTTATTGGTTTGGACTCTGTCGGGTAGTGGTTTCCCCACCTCTGGTCACGAGTGGAGACGAAAGTCTCCGTTGTGCAGAATCAGTTGTGAGGCGAGATAGGTGTCTCTTCGTCCTTTTGAGCGCTTACTGGGAGGTCTCATACTTAGGAAGTGGACCAGTACTGCCTGCACTCTCCGGCTATTCTTTTGTAACCCATTATTTTCCGTTTATCCATCTGTGCGCAACAATTCCTACTAAGCCCATAACTTAATATCGTTTACGTCTCGTATTCAAAGAAGTATCTGCATGTGTTATCACAGAAAAAAATAAACTTCAAGTTTCCAGTATGAATAGTCCTAATGCTCAGTAATTTCTGAATACAGACATTAGCAAATATTTTCTGCGGATCACGCTCTACGTAAGACCATGGAAACCGAGAACGCCTTGTGAGGAACTGACATGTCATTTAAAGTGAACTTATTCTTTATTAACATTTGTAGAAAATAAATAAGATATGAAATACCATCATTACATACTCCACTAAATTTGGGAAATTTTGAGAAACTGGAAATGTTAACTTCAGTCTTCAATAACACAACAAACAGAAATTCTAATTTTATCCAGCAGTAATATTTGAACTGTCTAAACACCAAGTCAAGAATAGAAATTCCAAGGAGTAAATTTTAAGACATGACAGAAAATTGACTTTGTCATTCACATTAAGTACACTATATGTGAAAGATTTGATTATTTAGATGACATGCATCGACAAGATGGACATTCTCCTCCAAATATGAATGCAATACACTCCGCGGTTAGTGAGGGCCGTCTATATTCATAGAGACTTTATAGCTTCAAAACAGGGGAGACAACTGTTAACATAGCAGTGAGAATGAAGTAAAGTTTGGATTTCGGATCAGTATTGTCCCCGCCCCCGACTCCTTTACTCCTCGTATACATCTATACCCCAAAGCACAAATGCCAAATATAGTTTGGAGTAAGATTTGGTAACATTGTGTTAATTCGTTTCATACATATTGTACCACCGCACAGAGCATGAGTAGTATCACTTTCTATATTTTTGAATTCTGTGGATGTGGTTTTTGCTGACGAATTGTATTCTTGAAGAAAGGTTTGATTTTCAATACTTATTGTTAGAAGAATTACTAATAAAAGAATCTGAATTTTACATGTTAACATCTTTATAATTCATTTCTGTTCCCTCAATGCACTTTCTTTCATTCTAGTTTTCAATTAACTGCTGAGAAGAGGAAAAAAAGCTCTCCCTGCTCCTAAATACTCATCTCCAACATCAACTTCACTCCCTCAGATGCCAACACCCCCTCTCAATCCCACGGATTTCAAGAACCACCGCGGTGTTCAAGTGCAGTTACAGAGAGAGACGCTACCAGCTGCGAGAGGCAGCTTAGCAACGAAGAAACGCTCTTATTGTTCGCAGAGGCGTATAATATCGATTCCATTTTGCCACCAAGAGGGTGCAGAGCAATAGCATTAGAAGTGAAGACAACAGGTCATGATATAGGGGGTGGGGAACCAAGGGGTGATATCTCTCCTCACAACTTTTATTTCAAAGCAGTGGATTCCGTACTTTTTCTCCGAGATCCACAAATCACGATAACGCTACTTAAGAAGTACTGTACTTCAAAAGCGAGAATAGTTTTCACTTTTTAAAAGTTTTTTTATTAAATAACGTTGAAATTCACTTCAATAAGTTTTCTGATTTCTTAAAAATATTATTGCAAAAGAGGAAATCATATGGATCTTAAAAACAAGTCGTAATTCGTATTTAATACTGAATAAGTGATTTCACGTCAATATCCTTCTAGATTTCTCAATATATTGGAAAGCATCTCGGACGTCATCCGTACTTAGTGACCATAATTACCATTTCTGTATTAAATATAAGCAAATAAACTTTGAAACTAATTATCCTGGTCAAATGAATTATCATTTGAATATTTTTATCCTGGTGATAAAAAGCTAGGAAAATCTATGTTATACATTATGAATCAAACACTGCATGTCACTATTGTCAGATGGCTTAAAATATTTTATTTGTATTTCTATGAATAAGGTGTAGCCTACTGCAGGGAATTCGTTCGTATTATCATCTTATTCATTTTATTTTTCAGGTTAAATATGAAAATTTTTAGAATTTTAAAAACTTTAAAATTCTTTTGTCCTTAATCACATACAGTGTATTAGAATTTTATACATTCTACTGGGAAATAACTTGCATTTTTATACACTATGATTGGTTTCACAAAGTTTTGCGAAAATGTAAGAGTCCAGCCTATATGTCTGTTACGAGTATTTTACGACAGAATGAACACTTAAAAGAATTTGTGTGAATATAAAGGGGTAAACTTTTGATTCCATTTCTCTCTCGGAGAAGGTTTATAGGGACAATTCTCAGTAGGTGCTTTCGTTGCTTCTAACATATTGTTTCCTATTACTTTGATCTTTGCTTTTCCATTTATAATTGCAACTTTTTTATTCATACGAACATTTTTATACCAGCTCAGTTCTCGTAAATTTGCTTGCGGTAATTTTGTAATTTTTGTCAAACCATACTTTCTAATTCATTATTAGTACATGTTATCTATGATGCTGATATGATAGACCTGGTGAGTGGTGTTCATTAGTAACCTTAATACACATTCATCAAAGAAGAGTCTAAACTACAAGAAGTAAAAACAATAAATTTGGTCAATACACGCCTTTTGTACTGTATCACTCCCTAAGAGAAGATTTTTCGCGATTCCAATTTTAAAAGGATGAAAAAGTTAATATGCGAGTTTTAAAATTTTTGCTGTGTTCATTGTATCTCATGAGCTAATTGATACATTACCTCGGTGCTTGTATACAAAAATTATACATTTAAATTCATAGAAACGAGTCATTGGATTAAAATACATATTTTTAACGAGAACGACATGAAAAATTATTTTCGCTCTAACACATGAACTAACAGGGTAATCAGCTTATTTTTCTTTATATAAGATGCTCAATATATATTCTCTAATTGTTTTAATATCTAAAAACAATTTCTGGAATTATAGACACTTTAATTTTTAATGGGTGAAAAGCAGATGAATCCTTTGACGCCATGTTCTGAATGCTGAAACTTCTGCGATATTCATTATATATTTGTTAGATGACAACGATCTAGCCTATTTTTTTAGTTCACTTGATCTATTTCTCAAATGACTATTTATCCACGTGATTTCTTTACATTCTCTTTATTTCTATGGATCGTTCTGGTGTCTGTTCAGAGCATTTTGGGCTCTATAATACATATTTTACAAACTTCTAAGTAAAATGTCTACGCAAACATCGTGTGACCATTAAAACTGAATGTTAAAACGTTGAGTTAATGCGAATGTGTGCATGTGCTGTCTGTTGTAATGTTTTTAAGCGACACCACAGGGAGACACTATTAACGACATCTGAGAGACCGGTTGTAAACTTATTACAAATGAAATTCAATTTATCTAAAAAAATAGTCGAAATGTAAAATCACAATTCGTCTCCTGTTCAGAAAATATTCTTTGTAATTATATTTTTTTTGGTTAAACGTGATGGGAGAAAAAGGAATGATTAAAAGAAGTTATTTTTTAGAAATAAGATATGGCTAATAGGAAAAAAACTTAGGTTGATTACATTCTATTATCAGAGTTACTAGTATTCAGAAAATAATTTTTACTGAATCTTGTAGTTATCGTCAAAAATCTCTCTGGTGTCAATACTTCTCATCATTCATCATACACACTGAACAGTGTTTCAAATTTGAGGATAAGATCCTTCTGGTGCACAATTTATCACACGATATCCGATACGTCTTCTTTATCCACATACTTTTTTTCTTGATGCTGAGGCCATCTTATCTCTTGAGACCTTCTGATCGTCTTCTGTCGTCAAGATGTCTTCCACTTCGCAGAACTAAGCACTCGTCTTTTGTCAGAGATTCCCAGGGTATTTCAGCGTTACTGTACACACGAATAGGATATGGTAGTTTACCCGATAACTTAAATGTAATCCCATGACTTATGGTTTGGAGTCATTACTGCTTCATAAATGCAAATACTCAGTTGTTGCACTTATACGCGTATGTTCTATCCTCACATTGTGAATATGTACAGTACCAGTAGAGAGGTCTAACAGTCACAACTTGATGGATGCCTGGAGCAGAAGTGTACTCGAATGGTAAATCCGTCAAATGAGAAAATTATGCATTCATTTATAAGCATATGAAAAGTGAATGGTTTGATATTTTTATAAGATATACAAGATGTGGAAATTTATTATTTGCTAACCTGTTTAAAAAAAGTTAAAATGCAACATCACACTACAAAAGATTAGAACTTGAATTTTGGTAAATTAACTAATTATTTATACAGAAAGACCGTAAAGTTAATTTGAATGTTTCGTGTTAAAAAATAAATAATATATTAGAGAGAAGTTGCAGAAATAGTGTTGTATTTATTTTTTGAAATACTGTTGAAATTGAATTGGGGGGATGGGTAATTGCGTGCAGGTGATTTAGGTTGGTTATATTTCTTTACGTACGATCCAAGAAACAGAAAATGTATCATAAAATTACTTAATTTACTGAACACAATTAGTTTGTTTTAACATACGAACACATAGAAATCACTTATATTGCGGTGAACCTCACCGCCAGGTAACAGATTAATTATGTTATGTTGAATGAAAATGGGAGTGTATCGAATCTCGGTCCCGTCTCCCATTTTCATTCCACATAACATAATTAACATATGAAGTTTCCAGCTTGTTCTGATTGACCATTATTCAAATTTCATACATTATATTTTCACGATAAATGTGTATGGCGTGCCCGATGTTGAGGCATAATATTGCGAAATAATTTATTTTCTGTTAATTATTAAATTCATGTTTCTGCACTTATATAATATAAACACAGCTTTCATTTTTTACATGAAATAAACACAAAAATGATTACAAATTTACGACTAGTTAGAAGAAAGCAAACAGAAAACAGTTATAATAGAAATATGACAAATACCTTAATATACGATGTACGAACACGATTATCACTCGCGACGTCATTACAACACAAGGGTTGTACACAATTAAAATAATTCACTCCAATACTAATAAATAATCATAAATTAAAATCATTTATTATTTTAAGTAGTAAAAATAACAAATAAAATATTCATTTACTTGACGAACATTGATTGATTAAAATTACAAATCATTCCTTCATTTGACGTAAAAAAATAACGAATAAAAAGTTATTCATTTGTTTGACGTACTCGGTTTAATCAACCTCGCTTTCAGTTTCATCGTAGAAAACATCTATTCACTCATATCTCATTCGACATGAACACAATGAATAAAACGTTATTCACTTCTTCTACGTGCAATGAATCATAAAATTTTATTCACTTGATATGCGCACTTTGAATAACATGTTCATGTGGTTGGCGTGTTACGAATAACAAAATGTTATTCATTTGTTAGATGCACAGTGAATTAAATGTTATTCACTTGTTTCATGTACAATGAATAAAAAATCATTTATTTGTAAAATGAATAACAAATTTATATTCATTCTACAATGAATAAAAAGTATTTATCGCGATTCGATGGATTAGGAATAAAAAAGTTATTTTTTGTTGTTACAATACAAAAAAGTTATTTTACTGTGGTATTTTTAGTACAATGAATGGCAATTTAACGATTTATACTTTTGTGTATTTGAAGGAATAATTAACTTAAATGCGAGTAGTGGTCGTTGCGATTGAAGAGTGTACTATTCAATCGCTGTGTCAATTAATCTTAATTGCCATAAATCTGCGGAGTGAAGAATTTGGTCAGATCTGGATATATACTTTCCTTCAGAATGAAATGTCATGAATGTTGAGAAATAACACGATTATCGGTAATAATATTTTCCACGTGTATCTGTGATACGAGTAAATAATAATCATTTTGATTTTTGTCACTTTACAAATTGTTAACTGAAACATCTAATCGTTAGAAATTAAACCTTAGTAATCAATAACGTCCTATTTTGCACAAGGTCAGGGAGGCAATATATAAAAATATTATTACACATGCTGGTTAGGAATTGATTCTGACATAATGTAATACCATTGTAATGGTTCTATTATGTTGAATAAATGATAAAATTTTCATCTTTGAATGAATTCTTTCACTTTTAGGCTTTCAAGATGATAACTTAAAGAACGCAAATTTTTAAAAGAATAAATGCTTACAATTACTTAAATTAGCTGACTGTTTATAATAAATGAGCTTGTTACGGTCCCACTTAAATAGCAGTGGAAAGTTTTATTTATTTCGTCGTCCCGACTATTGTCTTGACTGCAGTGAGAAATATCTTGGACAGCGGAAAGGCGATTCGCCATTTCCGCTGGCCGCCTCCGCCCTCTGTGGCGTGAGATCAGGGATGTCAGCATCACGCCCTAGTGGCGTGAGCTTTTGATCAACAAAAAAAGAACCGTAAAAGTGTCGTCATTCCATTGCCATCATAAGAAACTTGATGGGATTGGTGCCCCCCTCCAGGGGACAAAATTCAAACAACAAAGATCTCTGGCAACGA
>NNCF01126068.1:235915-250648 GCA_002313205.1 Laupala kohalensis
CGCATCTCCCAAAATTAGTTTTGGTCGTTTTTTTCGTCCAATGGCTGAATTCGGGTTTTGTGCAAAACACATATGTTCTACATTGTTCTTGAAAGAGAAGGAAAAATGTTTTAAAACCTGACAAGATATTAATGGACTTTTTACTTGCCAAACTGCCTGATGTTTGCAAATATTTACGGAAGATTGCGAAGGATGTACAGATGGAGTGTTTGTGTAGTAATAGCGAGAAGATAAAATCATGTTTTTAATGAGGCAAAGAAGGAAAAAAAATATAGAAAATGAAGCAAAATTTAATTTAATTTTAGATTGTGACAAAATTTCGAAATATACGAGGTGATGTCGGAAGAAAAGGGAAGAGACGCAGACATGATAGAGTTTAAATAAGGAAATAAAATTAAAAGATTATGTAATAGTGCTCTGTAATGTCCTGTTGAAGGGAGGGTGATTATAGATAAGGCGTGAGGTGAAAATAAATAAAAAATAGTCAACTATGAAATCACTAAGATCAATATTAAAGTGCTACAACTTTGCGTAATGATGTAAGGATGAAAAAGAAAAAGCGGATGAATACACGCACGGACCAAAAATACTCATAACTGACATTTGCTCGTCATCAAGTTATCCTGGGTTCGATCCCGGGAGGGGCAAGATAAAATTTGTAACTTTTCATTTCCATGTCTCAGTTTAAATAGCTGGGACGTATGAAAAGTCCGCGACTAACAACCGCACTTGTAATACTCGGATACAGTAATCTGGATCCTATCTAGACGCTGTTCCTCCGATCTCGGTGAAATTCACGATGAGTCTAGTGAGTAAACTCACACAAAAACTGAGCCTTACTGGTCCTCGTCATTCGTGGTCCTTAGCTGGCCGGAACGATACACATACATACGTAACATTCATGTTACGTTATATTTAAAATGAATTAGCCAATTTATTAAAAGGGGAGGGATGATAATGTAACAATCCTTTATTTCATACATATTGTTCCCCAATTCTGTCAAGTACACCTAAATTACACGTACAGGTGTATGTAGATAAATGATTGTAAATTCCATCATTTCAATTCAATTCAAAAGGGCTATATTTTAACAACAACAAAAATATACAATATATATGGCAGGGTTTAATTCCCGTGCGCCTTACGGAGGCCCTAAAATGTACCGTGGGCTGTGCATACAATACCCTAGTATTGACTCTCAATGAACTGAAACAGTGACTAAAATTAGAGGTATTAAAATATTTCGATTATTTGGAAGGTAAATGATATCAGTAGCGGAAAAAGAAATTAATAAGTGTTAATAAGTTATAATAAGAAATTTTTTTACTGTCATGGCTATTTTTTAAATATAATTTTAATTTTTAATCTCAGCTATTGTTATATTACTTAAGTGACTGTTTTGTTCATTGAGCACCACGTTGGGAACCACGGAAAACCAACGGTTAGGGTAAGCGCGCTAAGCATAAAAATCTGGTTGGTAACTGGAAACCTGTAACAGAACAAAAAAATTTGGCGACAGAATCAAATAAATTCATAGAAAGAATACAAACTTATCTGCAGGGCAAATAACATATGCATACATACCCAAATAAACTTTGTTTACATATTTATCTATATATACCATGTACCCATATTCGCACATGCACACATTTTTAAATCAATGAAAACAGTCTAAAATAGAATACTACTATTACTACTACTATCACTTATAATAATAATAACAATAATAATTTAAACAGATTCAAATTAAGTGTGTTCATTCTGGTCAATCTCCTTCATCTGTTCCGCCTCTCTCTTTTTTCGAACCATACTCATAAACTTGCCAAGGAGTAAAGTAACGGAGATTCTATTATCTCGCATTATTTTAAAAGCTAGAGTGTAAATTCTTGGTTTACGATTGTATCCCCCTCAAGAAGCCACTTTTTTCGACCTATTTCAGTGTTAACCTAATTTAGCAGAATATGGACCCAATCTTTTTGTTCCGTGCATAAAGAGCATTGCGAATCTCGATCTCTCCTCAATTTCCTTAATTTCCATCCACCAAGTCGAAACCAAGCGTAACCTGTTCTTGCTACCTTGTTTGTCTATGTACGGTTTTCGCCCCCAGTCTCCTGCCACAATATTCTGCACGATTAGTAACCTCTTTTCCTGTCTCTCAGCCGTTATGTTTTGTTTCTCTGTCTTCAAGTCTCTGAATAATTAATTCATAATCAGATCTCGCCGGAGCTGTCTGCCACAAGTGTCCTAGACCGGCAGTTTCAATTATAGCTCTAATATTTTGACCCCACCCATCGTTACACGTTAACTCGTAGCAATCTGATATATTGTCGTTCCTTTCCCCATTTCTTATTGAAATCCAATATTTAATGGCCCTCATCTTAATTTTTACTTCTACGGTAAAACTCTGAATTCCCAAAGAGCACCACAGTTAGCTGTACTCGGAGGTACGCCAAGAGTATTTTTCAAGATTTTGTTTTGAAGCGAATTAAGTGATGCGTAATCCCCCAACACCCCATTTTTCAGATCCGTACGCTGCTGCAGGTACGAATAGTGACGTGTACATCGTTACTACAATCCTAGGATCGATATCAGGGATGGTACCAGATGAATTTCATTTAGAACATACATACCTTTTTGTTTTGATTTTTGTATATGTCTTGACCAGGTTACGTTCATGCTTATTTTGACACCTAGGTAAGTGTAATCTTTAACTTTCTCGAGAGGTTGACGTTTGCAATTCCAAATTTCATTTTTACTAAACATCCATCCGTTTTTGAATATCATGACTTTTGTTTTATGTATGTTTATATGTAGAGATATTTTATCACAAAACAGCTCCAACATGTCTACATCTATCTGAAGTCCCGACGGTGTTGTGGAGAATAGAACAAGATTGTCCGCAAATAGCAACCTCGGTATCTGTTTCTGTTCAGGAGGATCACTTATTGTTGGGGCATCTGTGGATGCCTCACATAATTTTTCTGTTATATCGTTAATAAATAATACAAATAACAACGGAGAGAGACGACATCCCTGCTCCACTCCATTAGTTACTTGAAAAATTGGAGTTAGAGTAATATTATTTGTTTTATCGCATGCATTGCCAGAGCAATATAAAGCTTGCAAAGTACGTGGGAATTTTTTTGACACTCCCTTGTCTGCTAATACACACCAAAGTATGTCTCTGTTCACAGTGCCGAAAGCTTTCTCAAAATCTACGAACACGCTGTACAGCTTTCCGCGTTTCTTTCGAGTTTCTCTCTCGGCTAACGTGTTTACAATAAATAGATTATCTATTGTGCTGTTGTTGCTTCTAAAACCAGCCTGTAATGTCGAGAGTTTATTTTCTAACTCGACCCAGAGTTGTAATTTCCATTACAGAATTTTCCAATAACATTAAGTAGTGAGATTCCCCTATAACTATTTGGATCGTTTATATATATATATATAAACAAAGGAAATATATAGTTTGTATTACAGCAGTAGTCCATAAGTCTGGAAAAACATATTCATCGTAGATGTAATTAAAAAAGTCGGTTAAAGTGGCACAATATCATTAGTTAGTTCCTTAATAAATTCGGAAGGAACACCATCTACTCCAGGCGCTTTATTGTTTTTTAAATCGCGAATGGCAGAAGATATTTCATGTGATGTAATATACGCATCAAGTTCAGACACTTCATCGGTTGTAAATATTATTCCTATTTCGTTACTACTTCGGGATGTGTTATTTCCTGCTAGAAGATTCCATCATTTAGTAGCTTTGTATATATTTTGCGAGAATCAATTGCTTTTGAGATTTTTTTTGTCGCGAAGGTGTTCGTTTGCGTTGCTGTCATTCATATACAAAAGACATATACAAAAGACATATATCAAGACATATACAAAAATCAAAACAAAAAGGTATGTATGTTCTAAATGAAATTCATCTGGTACCATCCCTGCTAGAAGATTCCATCATTTAGTAGCTTTGTATATATTTTGCGAGAATCAATTGCTTTTGAGATTTTTTTTTGTCGCGAAGGTGTTCGTTTGCGTTGCTGTCATCTTCTAAGGTTAATTTCAATCCAAGTTGTTAAATATAGTAGTTATATTTGTGTATTCAATGATATTTCTAACAATACCGTCGAAAACTATTTACAAAATTAGATAATTTGTTCGAGAACAGAGACTTCAGCATTTAACCTGATTTAACATGTTTTTTGTTTTTAATTTATCCGTTTTGGTGAATAGATTCTATTATAATACTAAATATACTAGTCAGGATGCTTCATTGGTTATATTGTAACTTAAAACTACTTAAAAATACTGAATTTACATCTTCGTTCTTGCTTTAGGGCATCTAGATGCTAATTCTAAATAAATGGAATAGGGTCATGTATCTCATACACATGATTTACACAGACGTTTTCTTCCGTAGTTTCCAAGAGATCTTTTTAATATACCACCTATAATCGTTTGATATGTAGCCAATTCACATTAAATCGCAAAATCGTAGTCGCGTCGTCATGTACAATAAAGGTAAACCATTCAAGAGCTATTGAACAGTGTGCCAGTACAACTACATGTGAAGTTTATACATTGACTCGCTGATGCCAAAATTGCTATTCGTTCTCTTTAAGGCTTTCCTATTGGGGTGTGGGAAGGCACTTCAATATCCAGACGTGGTAACAATCAGATAACGCTCCCGCGATGTCCGAAGAAAGGCACACGAAAGATTTTGGCGACAAGGTACAGGAAGTATGTGACTGGCGAAGCAGCTGGCCAATAAGGAAGTGACGATTTCGCGGATCAGGTATTCATGGGAATAAGTGTGGAAATGAAAACTATCTGGGTTCACTTCAGGATGATGCATTTGAATTATACTAGATATAATCTCCTTTTTTTAGACAGACGTTAGTAGAATAATTGATAAAGTATTGTCAATAAATTATTGTAAATGTAATGTCAAACTATTGGCAATAGTAATTGGTCAACTATTGTCTATAGTTATTAAGTAAATAAATAAAGTTTTCTTGATATAAACCATAATCTCATAAATTATCACTTATTCATAAAATCATCTTAATGTCTATTTCACGAAGTTATGTATAATAGTATTTCAAAATGTGCATGTTGGAAAGAGTATGTAACATTTTCCTGAGTTTATTTATTACGTACTCAGTAATTGGGAGAAGGGAAAAAAGTCTAAAGAAAGGGGAATGGGATTTAACATTCCAATCTCCCCCCAGGACCTTAAATCTCAGCTCATAATTACAGAAAGAACGTGTTCATATCGTGTTCGCTTCCAAGGGTGATTGAAAGGAACGTGAATGATTAACCGCATGTTAACAGACATGTACGTGTTGTTTAATCCATTGTTGATTGACCTCTGTACTCCACATGATAAAAAGAAAACTCCACTTCAATGATTCAGAAGAATGGGATATTGGATATGTTTAGAAAATGTTTTTTGTATAGTGTTTTGTTGAAACTTCACGAAATGAATTATAACACTGAACTGAAGATTGCTGTTCTGTATACAGATACTGAAGGCTGATATTGTAAACAATTATCATTTTGTGAAATAAATAAAATAGTACTCGAAAAAGTCTCTTTTAGACGTTTTACCAATAGTACACAAATTGTACTTAATTAGTTCTAAATTATAGGCTAATTTTTGATTTGTTTTGATAAAGTGGGGATGCTAACTTTATTGAGGTATTCTGAATTAATTCTTTTGAATGATGCAATTTTGTGAGACAAGGTTCAGCAGGCGATAATTTGTCCAAGGTCAATTTCGCGCAGATGATCAATACTGCACATATTAGAATAATATACTTCAGTGAATTAGAGACCAGCACTGGAAATAATATTGACATTTTGCTATAATCCCACCATGGAGGACTCACGGAGCGATCCGAGGCGTAGTCAAACGTAGTTCAAAGATAATACGAAATAGGGGTCGCCCTGCGAACTCAACTCGCGTACGAATACGAAAGCGAATAGGAAGGGATATGAGAAAAGCACATTCAACATGCCTGGTTGAGGTGTACCTCGTGGAGTAACAATATTGATTTCGTTTTACTGTTAAAATGTGTTTATCCAGATTTTAGTTCTCATATAATTCTTCACCAAGTCTATACCTTTTCACCAAGTTTACATTCTGAATGGGTTTGGTAGCAATTTATATTGTGATAAACCACTTCATGAGGAAAGTCGAAACTCATTCGACTGAAGTTCATAAAAGTTTTAGTTTTATAAAGATGTACTTGTATTTGTTATTTATACACCTTTCTATTAATTTTTGTGAATCGTCTGTAATAAATTGCCATTAATGAAAATAGTACGGAATAGTAATTATCATTAATAATTATTAATTATCATCAAATATCCAGATAATGAGACCTCTCAAATATTGAAATCAGTGCAGATATTGTTTTCGTATATATTATTTACGAGGTTTTATAATTTTTATAAACGTTTTTACATACAACACTCATCTTATCCCATTAAAACATCCCAAAAAGAGAAGCTCATAGTTTATGGCGAAGCGAGAAACTAATACTTCTGTTGAGATTTTCGAAGGCGATTAGACGATTGTTGATGTCCACTAAAACATGTATAAAAGGATACAATTGATAGTCAATCTTTCCTTACTCCACGTAATTTGTCTTTCGTATGAAAATAACGTTAATCCGTTAATAAGTTATTTCGCGGAATCTACACTGCAGCCTAGAAACGTGACTACGGTCCACTGCTTGTGTTTTTCTTGACTCGTCGTTGTTAACAGGAAAGGTCACTAGAAATCTCACATCAGATTCTGTTTCAAGATTTTGACATCTATCAACGGGGTGAACTCATAATTGATCTCCCTCCCAAATCGGATGTAGCTAGCTTCACTAGTAAGCTTTTTCATGATAGGTTTGCGAAATGTATCTATGAACAATTACTGTTGTGCTTTTCTTGATAAAATAATGATTTCCCATTACTTTATAATGCTTTTAGAATATTTATCTGTGATGTGTTGAGAGAAAAGTAAATAAGTTTGTTACATGCTTCCCGTTTGAAAAAGTAATTTGAAGTCCTTTTGACTTTCCAAAGGAACATCATACCAGAGCAGCATTCCTTTAGTGAACGTGATTCCCTTAGTGAAAGCGAGAGTGTGAGAGTGGTTGGTGGGGAAGGGTGGAGAAGGGGGGAGGGAGAAATGAAATGCTAGGCATTGTAATGTGGCTAATATCCGCATCGGTGCGAGAACCACATGAGGGCCGTGAAGCACGCCGCATATGCATGAGGCCAAACGCCATGGAGACTGGCAGAGAGCGCGCTCTGTGCGATGACCTCAGCCTAAATGTAAACCCCATTCAAGGGGATCGTTTGATAGAAGTTCTTTTCTAACGGTAAATTTGAGCGGTAGAAACATCACTGACAGAGAGACAACTTAAAGACACGTGTATGGTTTTTCATTGTTAAACAAATTTCTTCAATTATTTGTTATATTTCGACAATTTCTCTTGAACTGTCAAGTAATGTAAAAAGTATTCAACGATTCTTTTAATTTTGAGAAATCGTTGAGGAGGAAATAATATAATACTCGAATAATTAGTCTTATATCAGCTATTTGTTGAAACAGATTTCCTGCAAAGAAGTTTCCGCGATAAAAATTGTAATGTGGCTAATTGAAATTGTATAAATATACAAATTCTAACCCAACTATTAAATTTGTATTAAAATATTTTAGTAATAAAGTTACGGCAAATATAGCCTTCTCACAGGAAATTTAATTTAGAAATTAACTGATCGCTTGGCTTCACATATTTACATATTAGTGAAGTCATAATTGTATTGCGTATTGACGGTCCACAATGAACATCGCGTGTTTTAATTGTGAGTAAGGATTTAACCCTGTGATTAATAGTTTTACTTTTGTTAAGAATCTTATTAGAAACCACGAAAAGCATTCTCAGAATGAATTTCATTTCAACCCAAGGAATTTTTCCATGAGTCGTACAAAAATGTTCACTCAATCCATTCAAGTCACCTCATCACATCGATGTATTCTAAACATTTTTGGTCGAGAGGAAAAAAGTTATGATATCGGCACTTATTATCAATACTACAGCCAAAGACATAATCAAGAAACTGAAGTACTGCACACTTTTTATTAATACAAATTGATACTGTTTTGTTTATTGATAAGATTTTTCATTTAATTTTCAATATTATTTTAACATAAATAATCAGGTTTTAAAAAAAATTATTCATACAATTATAATATATTTTCATTTTATGTACGTACATGAAGAACAATGAAAACAAGGTTAACACTTTGTTGAGCTGGGACTTCCTATAAAAGACAAACTAAAAACTTGATGAGAACACAATTTGTCAATGTCTTATAATTGCTGCTGCTGAGTAATTTGTACAGGACGCGTTGAAAAGGATATCCACTATTGTACTTTTTTGACAGTAAACTTATATTTTGATAATAGAGTAAAGAGCGTGAAAACAATCTATTTTTATCAATTTCTCGCCGAGAACGCAGTCACTTCCAAAATCTACCTCACAACTATTTCGAACTCCTTTGATTTCCATCTTCTCAATTCAGTGAATGACGAGCAGCAGAATATAAATTAAAAAGAAAGAGGGAAGACGGAGATGGAGCGAGAGGCGTGAAAGAGGAGGGTGACGGGGGAAGGGACGAGGGGACGGAGACGAGCAATTTGCAGGAGGCGAGTGGCTCAAATCGAATTCGATTCTCTTGTGAGCGACGGGCGACGGGCGACGAGGCGGAAGTCGCCAGGGCTGAGCCCTCGGGGAGACGAATCGCTTCGGGAACATTCAACAAAAGAATTTCTTCTCTCTTCATTCAAATAAATCCTCAGACAAATATTACGGCGAAATTTGCCTCGAAGCAACTATTACGCGTTGAAACAAAAATTTAAATAAAATTCAAAGTAGAGATTTAACCTTTCGACCGTGGTGGTTGGGTGAGTAAATTTGATGCTAGAGTTTCGACAGATTGAATACAGTTCGAACGGATTTTCACAGCTCTGATGAGTCGCAATCATTTGTCGATTACACGAATCCAGGTGGTTTACTTAAATGGACTGTAGATGGCGTACAATGGAACAATATAATGAAAGAGGGACTTGACGGTAACCGATAATGGTCATGTCTCTACGGTAGTTCAGAGTTTACAACTCAAGTTCTGTCGTAGCTACTTCAGGGAGTGAATTGTTAATGAATAGTAGAACATAGGTCGAAACTTTTTTGCATGCTGGTTCGTAATTTTAATACATTATTGTTTCTCTAAGTCAGGGATGTACATAGCAGCTCGTAGCGGCCGTTGTGCCCGAGAGGGCATATCACGGGCAAGCGAAGGACAGTTTCTACTAGTCACCTCGCCGAGAAGGGAACGACCGGATTCGCGTTGGTGGGGTACAGCTAACGCTTTTCTCTTTCTAATCGCAATAACAACCGTGCAGAATGTTATGTGGATATTTAAGAGAAGTACTAGAATCTGTATCCCCGCCTCCTTCTTTGGTGCCCGTAGTCACCCGTAGCGTTCGTCAAAAAACAAATTACTGCCTCTACTCTATAATTTTTCTTCCTCTTCTATCATTTCCACACATTGATCAATTACACGTCATTACTTTATTCCTTTTTTTACAAAACCCTCATTATATTCTACATAGCCTCCTCAGACGATGGAGAATAAAATACGAATTATTAAATATTTAAGAAGTAAGATAGATTTGTGTTCTATTAAAATCTGAAATTATTAAAGTATATTATTATTTTAAAGTAGGGGCTACACGGAAGAAATTCTTTAAAAATTCTCCGGGACATATCTCTTGACCAATTCGTTGAAATTATTCCTCCATTTTATGATGCTCTTTGCCCGCATTTTCCTTATATACAAATTTCAACTTTTTTTCAGTTCTATTTTTCTCAGTCTCTACGAAAATAATTGTATTTACTTTAAGGAGGGAAATAGTTTTATAAGATTCTATTGAAGTTGAATGAAAATGAATTTATAATATGCTGTGTTAACTCTACATCACTCAGAACAAACCAATAGCTTATCAACGATCACAAATTTTGCGTCTTTAAATTGCAGGTTCTCATTTGTTCTATTGGAAAATATTAAGCACAGTTGATCCAACAACAATCTGAAGTTGCTGGTAATTTAAACGCTTGCAATGAGAGACCTGTTTCGAGACTTGGAACACTTGATGAACAGACGAAGTAATTAACTCCTTTCAAGTAGGTTTGTTCCAAGATATTATGTCTGAGTAATTAGTATGTCTATGAGAGTCCGGAAGAAAGAGACTAGTGGTGTGAAGCGAGTGATACGGAATACTTCCTGATTTTCATGTGTGGAAAGTTTGGGTTCTTGGAAATGACATATGGCTTCATGGAATAATATTATCTATGTTGTTTTAGTAATATAATCTCCCTTTAGGAAAAATGTTAATTACCTAACCATTTCACTTCGAATAAACTGTTTGAAGTCAGCGGTTCGAGTTAAGCGTTTAAAGTAATTATTGAAAGTTTGATTATGCGACTAGTCTTAAAAATGACGTGAGGCGACAACAAAAATTCTTCTAAAAGAAATAGTTACGAAAATAAATTATAAACATTTTGATATCCCTTGTCTCTATTTTATTACTCTTATGCGAAAAGAAGGAAACTTTGAACCAAATATGAATAGGTTTAACGAGTTATAACGATAGTTTAAAGTTTATCTCGATATCTAAATATTTATTCCGACATATCTTGGTTTTATAAAGAAATCTAGAGATAAATTTTTAATTATCTCAAATAGTTTTTGTCTCCATACTTTGCAATGACAGGACTGAAAGAAAATAGTTCTATGAACTGTCCCCTTTAATAGCTATCTGATAGGAATTTACATTTCCGTTCGTTTCCTGAAGGGAAATTTATTATTCATTAAAAAGTATCGTATAACCAAAAATATATGTGAATTTCGGTACCATAAACAGCTCTGTGTATGAAATTTTATACTGAAAAAAAAAATTGATGTTTATAGAATGAGAAAATATTAATCGTGTTTTATTTCATTTAATGATATTCTTATTAACTGCATTCATAAACATTTACTCACGAAAAAGGAGAACAAACTCTTATGGCATATTAGATGGGACAAATCTTAAATCTTCTAGAACAAATTAAAAAGCAAGATTGTTTTGTGCATTATACTTGTAAAAAGCGATGTAATACAGTACATGAACAGTTCAGTAATTTGAATTATTTGGTTGGTTACAATTCATACTATTAAATATTAATAAGTATAAAAAGCTTTCGATAAATAAAAATTCACGCTAAGAAAAAAATGTAATTCTCTCTCTCAAAACGCTTATTTTCTCTAGTTTTTCACTATTCCGCTACTGTTTTTACTATTCTTCCTGTGATATGTTACTATTGCTTTCGGAGATTCAATGAACTAACATATTTGAACACAACACACACATATTGTTTACCTCAATGTACAAGATGAGTACGATTCTCTTCTCATATTGGGAAACAGTTGTAGTCCACACAACACCCCAGATGTTCCCCGTATTTTCTGTGAGTGAATGCTCAGGGTTATTCTACAATTATTTAGAACGTGATTACATCAGTTCAACTCATATTTTACCAAATCATAGCTTTGTGAGTGAAGCAAAGAAACAAAATAAATACATACCATCAGAGCTGCTCAGGATTTTAATGAATGTTTTAAATCCGGACCGTCTCGCTCTCTTTTGAGCTGGATGAGCTGGCTTCCATCGTATTTGATCGACTTCCATGAATATATTTATCGCGAGTGAACATACGCAGGTATCTCCGTAAGCCGACATACACACTCAGTGTGAGTGATCGACACAGAGAGGAATGGTGAGGGGGGACATCTAACTCCACGCCTGAGGTTGTTGGCGAAGGAAGGACGATCGAAGGGACCTCGTTAACGGCTCGTGTTGACACGTCACCGCAGTTAACAGAGAGGTGCAGTCAGCTAACACGTCAGACAGTCCTCCTACACAACACAACACTACACTTCACTCCATTCAAGGATAGCGAGATAACAAAACCTTTAAATTCATGCTCACGGTAAGTATAAAATCTTTAAAATTTGAAACCACTGGACAGATTGATATAAGTGATATTGCTTTCAAAAATGGTGGAGTTCACCTCGAACATTTTTTTAAATACCTTGAATCCTGAATAAAACCGCGTGCTACATAGTGGGATAGGTAAATAACTATTTTTTTATTTACTTCACTCATGGCTTCACAATGGTTTAGAATAATAGACGGAGAAAGACGGGCAGGATTAGCTTAACTTTTTTGTTAAAAAATTGTGGAATAAGTAAACAGTTTATAGTTTTAAATATTTAATAGTAGTTACGTTTTTTGTTTTCTTCAAAAACATTAGCTCCTGCCGGAGTGAAATTTACCTGCCGGAGTGACTCCACCATCAGGTTCATGCTTGTTTACTTTTAATCAGTGTTAATGTTAATCTGACCATTATATATCCTGACATGTATATTTGTGGCGGTATTTTCTTTTTATATCATGGTGATGTGCGTGACCAATAGCATATGAGGTTAATCTGTCTTCTTTTTTAAAGGTAACACAAGGCAATCAACAAAGCATAACTCAGCAATGGTCATTATTTGTATGCTGTTCGAGGAAAATAAATGAATTTTACTCACAGCAAATTACAGCAGTGCTTCTGTACAATACTCAATATGCTCTTTAAAATACTTCATTTATATTTAAGAAGTCCTTCAAAACGTTTTACATTTCCTCACAATAGTGCACTTTATATAATCAACCAACAACACACAAGACCTAAGAGTTTTAGCTAATACAGTAAGCGATTACGTGCACTTTATATAATCAACCAACAACACACAAGACCTAAGAGTTTTAGCTAATACAGTAAGCGATTACGTTATTTGATTAAATTATCCTTTGTGTGAGAAAGAATTTCCTGTTTATCGTTATTAAATTATTCTTAACCACGAACAATACGGACTGGATAGCTACCACCAGTGGGATGGTGATATATATGATTCGGCAAGAAATAACATCTGGGGTGCAACTGCCCAGTGCACGCCGTGGCATCCATGTTGTATCGCCTTCCATTATTCGATGAACTAATCTCCCAGTTCTGGCAAGTCCAAAGCATTCTTCCCCTATGTTACTAGGTTTCTTTCTTTGCCTATAATTTATGTGCTTTATATTTCCTTCTTTTGTGAACCTGAATGGCCTTCTGTAGATAATAAATTTCTCATAACAATAACTTTTGTATATAATAAACACCTATTTTTTAATTATTCAGCTTAACTTTATCATTTATTATGATCGAAACAAAGAAAAAGACGAAGAAAGAAAAAAGAAGAAATGAGAAAGGACCAAGCCCTGAAGATAATCTTGGGTGAAGGATGTGAACAATGAAATGAGTAAATAAATAAAAATCACAAAGATGTTGGATTTGGTCCAAAACTAATTAAATTACATCGCCAACGTTTCCATAACGTATTTAATATTCATCACGGCTAAATACAAGAATACAAATTAAGGGCTATTGTGACATTCTACATTAAAAACAGCACAATTACGCAATACAATTAACTAATCCTTCTTACAAGCAACTAATTAATTGCATCCATGCTATCAATCCCACCATTCAGTTACAGAAAAAGAGAAAAACTCGATTAAATGATGAGATTAATATCAAGGGAGCAATTAATAAGCGGTTCACATCCCTTCTTTGAAATTGGCCAAATATTACCTGCGTTGCAACTTTAGTGTACGTAAAAAGTAAGTAAACACGCGCTTGACTCGTGGAAATAATCGTACGATACTTGTCATAGTATTTCTTCTGGTGCTACATTGCATAATTGTCGGTGGTATATTGCTTGTTCGTTATTTTCAACTGCGTAACTCATGATGACGAAGTATTTGTAATATTAACGTATGCACTCTTGTTGATTAAACTAATTAATGATATTTTTTTGTCATGAAAGCAGTTACAAACTGCGTATGACCACGTGGAGGACAATTAACTTATTTACTCTCCGGAAGCAAGCAAGGGACCATCCCTTTCATTCCGATCAAGGCAAAGACGGATTGAAAACTTCCGAACACTCCCAATATAAGAATAAAAGTAGTTACATGTTATAATATCAACGGAACACCAATAAATTTGTCATAAATAAAACAAAAAAATTAGTTCACAAGTACGAATTATCATCAAACTATCATCAAATAACAAATTATTTGGAATATATTTTTTATAAATTGTAATTAATAAAATAATTCGAAATTCGATATTAATTGTTACAATAGACCGCCGCCCCTTGTCAAGAGTCTGGAGAATCTGTATGTTAACTCCGCCTCTAATCGAAAAAATAATAATAATAACCGGAGAAAAACCCGGGCCAGGATGGGGTTACAGACAGCACTTTTCATTTGCTGAGTACTATCCTTGAAAAACTTTTCAGTTATTCGCAGATAGTTCCCTCTGATTCAGAGCTACTTAGAAACTACCGCTCTGACCAAGAAATTCCCCCCAGGGGACTTACATCTAGTAAGTACGTGTTTGGCGAACACGGGGTCCCGAGCTGAGTCTGGCATTACTTCCACTTACTTGTGCCATGCTCCTTCCTTTCTCTTTCCTGACCTCCCTTGGTCACCTCTTCTTCTTTTCGTTCCCGACGCTATCAAGGCTAGGGT
>NNCF01126068.1:261523-279861 GCA_002313205.1 Laupala kohalensis
AAGGTTGAAGGAGTCGATAAGATTCTTGAATCGATTAACTGGTGAATGTGCAGAGTCGGATGTACTCAAGAAATCGATATTGAAATCACCACATATAACGATAGATTTAGTAGATTTATGAATGTAATTTATAATGCATAATATAGGTCATTATGAGTGTTTAGCTGATTATTTAACCTAAAATAAAATAATGGGAGATTCCCTCCCCCTCAGGTTTATATTAAAATTAGCCCAAAAATATACAAAAAAACACTTGTGAGGTAAAAGGTGAAATGAAGCTGGCTAGAGCAGGATATGTCTATGATGTGTCAGCTGTAAATGACAAATATTTTGTATAAATAAGGGAGAATATTTCCTTCTTAATTTTGAAATGCTTTCTTTAAGTAAATGTAAGAAATTTTCTCGATGGCAACACGATAAAAGTATAACTTATTATTCATTGAACGTCAAGGAACAGTAACTTTTTATTCTCTATTACAAGTAATTTTGTCAAATAAAAAAATCACTTTTTATTTGTCATGCAAGATAGTCGAATAAAGAATAACTTTCTTTTCGTCATTCAATTTTAGTGGAATAAAATAATAACTTTTTATTCGTCAATTATTTTCTTAAAATAAAAGAATAACTTGTCATTTGTAAATCAATGTTCATGAAATAAAAAAATATATTTTTATTAGTTGTTTTTGCTATGTGAAATATTGAGTTATTTTAAGATGCTCTTATTCCTTTATTTAAAAAATTAATTTATTCCAATTACGTGCAACCTTGTTCTGTAATAAATAGTTTAGAAAGAGATACTATGTCTTTCTCCATATATTAGAAATGCCAAATTTCATTTTTATGTCATTAGAGAAGTTACTTGTTAACTCAATCAAGTGTTTCAGTTGATTTTTCTGTGGCTGCATAGTGTTTCACATCATCCATGTAAAGTAGATGTGATAGCGTGAATTATACTTTTTTCCCATGCTTAATTTATGCCTGGATCTGTTGTTCTTAGTATTTTAGAGAGTGGGTTTAGGGCCATGAAGAACCATAAGGGACTTAATGAGTCTCCCTGGAATGTGCCTCTGTTTATTTGGATGTGTTTGGTTTCAATTGTGTTTATTATTATTGTTATTATTATTATTGTTATTATTATTATTGTTATTATTATTATTGTTATTATTATTATTGTTATTATTATTATTGTTATTATTATTATTAACGACGACACCACTTCTACATACATTCAATCCAACTCCTACCACGGCCACCAGAAGCAGGAGTTGTCGATAAACGCTAAAGCAAAGAAATTACAATGTATTGAGTTAAAAATCTGTTTAAAATCACGTACATGCAGCAAATTAAAGTAGACAATAATTTCCATATTCTATGGCTAAAATATTTACGTGTTCCACAAATAATATAATAACGGCGCATATTATAAAAGAACACAGTATGACGCATACCATAAAATATATCATGTGTAATAAATAATATTGAGTGTTCCTTATTTCGTTCATTTTTATCAGCTGAAATTGTGAAAAGAGGGATACTCATTAATGATAGGTTAAAACTCATAATAAAATAAATGAACATCTTATTGCAAAAGGCCTGTAGCAGCAAACTTACCGCTCATTAGCTGGGCTGACACTCACCTAAAAAAGCAGAAAAAACGTATTAGAGAAAATAGCTCGTGCATGTGCTCGTTTAAGTTATTCGTCCACAAAAATATACAAAATGTGAAGAAAAAATAAATCTTTTTCTCCTGCTTTTCTATTTCATTCTATAAAGGGAATTCTGGGAAGGTGTCAATCAAGGAAAGATACTTTCAATGACAGGTCCGGTTGTCATTCGCCTAACGTTTGTTTATTTGTATTTCTTTTTTGTCTTTGAATATTCCCGAGTAAATGTAATTATTTNTGTCATTCGCCTAACGTTTGTTTATTTGTATTTCTTTTTTGTCTTTGAATATTCCCGAGTAAATGTAATTATTTCTAAACGAACACGCACAAATGTAGACAACGGTGCACTCAGAAGAACGAGGTGGATTTCGATTATTATTGGAAGGCAGCTAGTTACCAGACCAATTGGATCAATCAGAATCATCAGTGATAAGTCTGCTCCTTCCTTGGTGGCCTCTTCCGCCTTGGTGGCGTCGACCTCCTGGTTCGTGTCTGAAGGCAATGGAGGCAGCGCCACCTCCTCATTATTTGTCCCGGCAGCTTGGTGTTACGGTTTGTGGCGATATCAGATGCTGCCATATCACTAATGGCATTGCACAAGGATAGTTCATGCCGCAACATCTCTACTCACGCATTGGTCAGCATGGTGACACGACACCATACCAAAGTTAACCTTTATTGGTTCCATACATCAGTAAATATTGCTCCTGGAAATGTGACTGCTAATATATTTCGGATAAGTAGTACGTACCCTCTACTTGCCCTCCAAAAATGGTAGAAATTCGCCTGATTCTGCTGCGTGTAGCAATTTTCTTGAGGAAGAGTGTTAGTTGGTTTCTATTGAAAAGTAAACACAGTTACTCATATAGTAACTTGGTGGCTGAGCATTGCTAATTATGTTCACACCATGCTGCGATTATTCTTCGGTTACTGAGTTGCTCGTTTATTATTTTTTTTTCTACATATCTACATGACATCATTATGGTAATTACGTCTAAAAATATATATACTTTTAATTCTTCATCGACCATTTAGAGACGTTTATGAATGTTACAGAGAATGAATAAACCCGAACTGAAGATAAAAGTAATACGATAAGTATTAATGAATAAACCAGAAACTCTCTCTCTCTCTCTCAGATTCATTTATGGACAAACAAAATATTACAAGAAGAAAACGTTGGATGAGTAATAACATTTTATGTGTTGGGTATGTATCAAGAAAATAATTAATGAATAACAATAAAGGAGAATAATTAACGGAGGAGGAGCAATAAAGTTAAGAAGAATATTCCAACTCTAGTTACCTCAGAATGATTTTTGCAGCTTTAACGCGTATAGTGAGCGAGTAACGACAGGAGGCGAATGAGTCCGCGTCTCATCAGTCTAAGCCAATGATTTACACTGCTTACACATCGTTGGTCTAAGCCACGCGTTCTCAACAAGGTGCTCTTAAAGTATTATCAGATGCTCTCTTCGCGCGAGGGATAAGTGCTCACGAGCATCTCTTGGTTCTTTTTCCAAAATTCTCCTGTCGGAATAATACTGTTTCTGTCCATTAGGGCAATTCTTAAATACTCAACTTCTGAAATTGTGATGGAATACACTTCCATTTTGTTTTATGTTTTTAAATAATGCTTTTAAAAAAGCTTCAAAATAATGAAGTTTGGTAGAGAACCCTAAAATATATTTCTAAAATCTGAAATTTCTATGGAAATTTATTGAAAGACTTAAAACAAAATGGGAGGGTGCCCCACCCGAAAAATGTATATATTATTCATTGCGCTCGCGTGTTTGATATTATATAAAGATGATGCCTTAGCCTTAGAAAGGTTGCGAACGCCTGGTTTAAGCCGAGAAAGTAAGTCAGCATTACATTTCAACAATACACCGTGGTAACTAAGATATTCTTAAAGAAGACTCGTTAACTGTGTTTTATCGTTCAATTAACTCAAGACTTGTATTTTATTACTACTGCAATAAACGTTTAACACGAACGAAATTGGATTTACCATGTATCACTCCTTAACTTTATTTTTAACGAGAAAAGCTTTTCAGATAATATGAGTTATTCGTTGTGCCTAAGATAGAAAGAAGTTGTTTACTTGTGAGGTCTTTCTCAAGGGAGATTGATCTTTGGATACGTTAGAGGTTTTTTGTAGATCAACGAGTTCTATTCGTGAAAATACAACTTGAAATAATTTTTTCACAAACGAAATATATATTCTTTTATTAACTTCAGTTGGATATTCCCTTAATTGCTATTAATTTCCTTTGTAAAAAGGAAAATTCGTAAGAGATTTGAATATTTTAGGAATTGCATGAATTTGGCTATCTGGGATATTACGCAATATAATATCGTTAATGCATCACTAAAAGAGGAAGACACGAGATTTTTATCAGATGAAAAACCCGTGGCGTTCATAAAAAAGCCATTAAGGTCGTAACTTTTATTACAACGCATACGAACAAAAAGCAGGTGTGAAATGAAAGTTTGAAATATGGTCTGCAATGGCGTCACTGTTTTTAGACATTGTCTCCATCTGCTGCAAAGCACAAAAGGGAAGTTGGACGTGTGGAGGGGGACTAACTTCTCTAAAAAAAAACTCGCAAGATTTCCCAGCATTTCCATTCCACTAGAGCCGCTTTTAACACATGCCATGTTGCATTCATCTGTTGGAGTACGAAATGTAAAGCAATACTAAGAGACCTTCTCTTTCGAATTGTGAACCTTCTGAGTGAAATTCAATTTTAAATTAAACTATAAAAATATACATACATAAAAAGACAGGACTATGAAAAAAGTACGGGTAGCAGAACAATGAAACTCCAGCAATTTGATCTCCTTTAATTCGAAATCCACGATAATTTGAATAATTATTCCAAAACGTATTTCAATATGTATTCGAAAACGTATTACAATGGTATAAGGTTCCCAAAGGTTTTATGGATATTTTAGTTATTTGATGACATTTAAATTAAACCATTTGATTTAAAAATGATATCTGTAAGACTACTACGAGTGAATCATTTAACTTTCATTCTTTAAATACCTTATTTACACAATTTGTAGAGAAGATCTTCTCGTGTGGCGCTCAGAAGTCATTATTTATTTATTTTTGACCAGTCCTCGTAAAATCTCTACGCAATGCATGTGAACTATATTTTCTTGACCACAAACATGTAGTTCTGTCCTTCCTAAACACACCGTGTTAAAGCAGCCAAATGACGGGACGAAAACTTGCATCACGCTACACTGCCTGTGCACCGATGCTATCCGCAGCTTCATGACAACACAGTAATGGGTTGAAAATAGAAAGAGAATACCATTCCACGATGCAATAATTTGTGAAGTGTCCTATTTAATAAACTTTATTGTTAAAAAGCAGTTACAAACTGCGTATGACCACGTGGTTGATATTAAACTAATTTACTCTCCGGAAGCAAGAAAGGGACCATCCTATCAATTCCGATCAAGGACCCGAAGGCAGAGGCGGATTTAACATTTCAACATACTCCTAAAGATAAAAAATAGTTCGACACGTGTTGTAGTATTAACAAAACACCAACAACTATTGTATTTAATAAAACAGAAAAGTTATTTCACAAGTATTATTATTATCAAACTGTAAATGATTCGGAAAGTATTGTTGGTAATTCGTAATTATTAAATAACAGTAAATTCGCTAAAAATTATTTCAATTGATGCCGCCCCTTGGCAAGATCCTAGCGAGTTTTTATAAAAAATGCGCCTCTACCCGAATGAAAACCGAAGAAAAACCCGGGCCAGGTTGGGGTTACAGAATTAATTTACACAACCGTGCCAGGGTTGAGTACATAAAAACTAAAAAAAAATAAAAATAAAACTATCCCTGAATAGGCCCCAAAGGTGCCCTAGGAGTTCGCGGAGAGTAGAGCTCCGCAATTATTTGACCTCGGCACTAGAAGGAGGAGATGCGTTCAGCCCAGGATAGACCATGATATTCATTTTACAGCAGGCTGAGTAGGCCTGGGAGTCAGTCTGGATGGTGAGGTGTGATGAAAAATCCCGGTCATGCAGCCAGCAACGTAGCGCTCTACCCACTTAGCGTGCCTCAACTAAATTTATAAGAGAAATAAGACATAATACAAGCATGCAGGAAAATAGTTTTGAAATTGCTATCAGATGTTTTGAAAGTACTACAACAATGGAGTGATAAATTTGTATTAAAATAAATAAATTCTTTTACAGTGTAACAGAACTGGTGCAGTAGGTAGCTTTTAAGGAGAATTTCGTTATCAGTGACATCGAATGCTTTAGATACTTCAAGAAAAACACCCTGATGATTTTTTCCATGGTCAAGGGAAGTGGTAACATCATTTAAGAAAAAAAATGTGGCGCTGCTGACGGAAAAGGATTTCCGAAATCCGTGTTGATCGTCGGAGGGAATGTTATTTTTTGATAGAAAATCAAGAAGGCGCTTATAGAACACGTTTTGAAGTATTTTTGAGAAAGTGGGTGGGAGAGATACTAGTCGATAATTACCAACATTGTGTTTCCTTCCTTCCTTGTACAAAGGTTTCACTTTAGCTTTCTTAAATATGTTAGGAAACACCCCTTCCGATAAAGAACTATTAAATATATTTATGAATGGATTTAATAAAACATGGGACGAAAATTTAACAATAAACTCGGCTATACCATCCATACCTGTTGAAAATTTGTTTTTTAATGAACTTATGATTTTTATGAATTCACTGGCGTTAGTTTCGGAAGTGAACATAGAATGGGTGGATATATTTGAAGGACATTGGTTTTGAGATATTGTACTTATTTTACCTACTTCTGAGAAAGAAGAATTAAACAAATTTGCTATGTCATATGGATTTAATACGATTTTGCCATCGTTTAGTAGGGAAATTTTTTCTTCGCGATTTTCAGGTGACGTGTAATTTTCAACAATACTCCACATGGTGTTGGTCCGTTTTTTTAAATTTTAGTATTTGCCTGTCATTTTCCATAGCTGAATAGACTACTTTTCGGAGAATAATCTTATATTTACGGATATAATCATGGAATTCGCGAGGTTGCTTATAGAGTTTTGAAAGATAATATAAACGGTGTTTGTTTTTTGAAAAAATTCTTATCCCTTTGGTGATCCATCTATTGTATTTCTTTATGTTAATTAATTTGCTTTTTATTGGAAAGCTACAGTTGTAAGGTTTTAGTAATGTTGAAATAACTACATTGAATTTGTCGTCGGTGTTTTGGCAATTGTAAACAATTTTCCAAGTTTCTTCAGGCAAATAAGTTGTAAATATAGATAAATTTGTGTCGTTAAGATGTCTAGAATTCTTATAAATGATTTTAAGTGGTTTCAGCTTATCTTCAATGGTCTAACTTGAGCAAGGTGATCACTGTGTGCGGCTCTAAAACTTCAGAGAAATACGAGATTTCATGTTTGACAGTAGTGTGATCTAGCAATGTTTGAGATGAACTGGAGAGACGAGTGGGGTCGTTTATCGTAATTACAAGGTTGAAGCAGTCGATAAGATTCTTGAATTGATTTATGGGTGAATTTGCGTAATAGGAAGCACTCGGGAAATCTATGTTGAAATCATCACATGTAACGATAGATATTTTTGGAATTGCGTATAATACGTTTTGAAACAATCTCAAAATTCCCAAAAAATATGTCAAGATCTTATTGAGGAGGTCAATAAATTAATAAAACAATAATACCTATGTCGGTCAAATTATATGCAGAAAATTCGAACACTATCAACGCACTAGTTCTCGTAGCCTGGCAGTGAAGAAGATAAAATATCATTAGGAACGTACTAGGAATAAATACGTACATGTACCTCCGTGGGGATATTTTCCTTTAAAATTTTGTCGACAGTAAGAACTTGCTAAATAATAATTAGAAATATAAGTATCATTGATGTTTTTTATATTTGTAAGTATTTGAAATAGTATTTGAAAAAAATAAGTATTTGAAATATAGTATCGATGATGATTGATATTCATTGCGTATATTGGCATTATCCCATACCCTGATGAAAATGAATTCCTATGACATTACATTATTGAATATTTGTGTATCTTATGTATAAAATTCAGGGGATTATTTCTGCGTAAACAATGGAAAATTAACTATAATCAGGTGAAATTTTTATTGAGTACATTCATTGTTAGCGGAGAGAGCTGTCTAAATTGATGTTTAAGTGTGTCCTGCTTCTGTTAGAAACATGTATGATTATATAATTTGCCTAAAAATTATTTTCCTTCTTCATGAACTTGGTTTGCATACCACAGGAAAGACTTTCAAATGTATGTTAGAAAGTATGGGCAATGCTCTCGGTTTTCTTTATAACACACCTACAATGTGCTCTATGATATGCATAAGAATAGTCTAACGGATCAAAAATAGGTACAGTGTATTGCTGTATTCAAATAGGTTACCATACTATTCTGCTACTGGGTTTACTCACTGATCTATCCTTAGAAATCAATGAAGGAGTATTGTGTTGAGGACTATGGTGCAGATTCGCATCATCGACACTATGTTTAAATTGAAAGAATCGTCAAAGAAGATACAATGACGTGAACGACAGTCTAAGATTTTTTTTCTCATTTTCTCACTAATGAGAGTAAAGTGAACAGCTTACGTATTGTCACAAATAAGTTCTTTTAATATTGTGAAACAAACTATATTATTCTGCTGTAGAATCACGCATGGAATTAAATAAAACAATGAGGAATGACCTAGCTTTAATTTGTAGACAATATCCAATTTCAATAGGGCTTTTTTTACAAAAATATATTCTTTATGTACAAATGTGTGGCGAGGTTTTTTGCCTGTACGCCTTTAAAATGCTCCTTGAACACAATATGGGTTGAAAATTGGAATCATTCTGGGAATTTAATTGAGATTTTTAGTAACCCCTTGAGTTTTGAATTACCGACGTCCTGCTGTATAAAACGAGTGTACAAAGATAAGTTAATTATTTCTACGTCGAGAAATGTTTCTGTACATAAGTAGTTTTTCGTGTAGAAGATACGTAATATACTCGCTGATTAAAATGGCGTCGAGCCAGAAATCGAAACTCCCGTTTTGATTAGCGGGGTTATTGTTCACTGCATCACAAAGAAATGATAAGGAATGTATCCAGTATGGTTAGTGATGTGTCTTTCAGTGTCATTCTCGACGAAAATGGTGTATCAGTCTGGATCGAAGAATAATATTATGTACTTAGCTTTCACTTTGTGAGCAGGTTGTAACAACCGTGTGGACATTTAGTATGCTGGTGTAGGGCAGCCCCAAACCTTCTACAATATTGAAATTATACAGCGCGGAAAAGTCCTTGGGGAGTATAGTCAATGCACACTGGTACATTAGAAACTGTGACCTCCTTATTGCGTGACCTATGCATAAATATGTTCAAAGGTGCCATAATAATTCTTCAAGAAACATCATGCAAATGTGGAGGCAATCCAGCTCGACATCAACGGACTAGTCAGAAGACTTGCAGAGTGAAACAGTTTTGAGTTTGTTCCAGTGACTGAGTCTGTTAAAATGTGGCCTTAATGTTGTTTGATTATTGTGTTAATATTATTTTAGAAACAAATGACTTACTACTGATCTAATGACTAGAAATTAATATTCTCTAATAAGAACTGAATAAATACTAAAAAGCTGTTACAAACTGCGTGTGACGACATGGAGGACAATAAAGTAATTTACTTTCCGGAAGCAAACAAGGGATTATCCCATATGTCCCAATCAAGGGTCCTAAGACAGAGGGGGTTTTATCATATCTGCGCCCCCTACGATAAAAATAATGTATTGCTCGATGTTATAATATACATATATAACCTGAATCCAAAAAAATATATTTAATAGAATACAAACTATTATTCACAAATCGTAACTTTGAAATACCCATGAATTCAATACTGATTATTACAATAGTATTAATGAGACTGCCACCACATAGCCAGAGTCTATACATAAAATCTGCCTCTTACGAAGAATAACCGGAAAGAAACCCGATGGAGCTACATAGTTAATGTACTCAATCATGCAAAACGTTGAGCACAGATAGAAATAAATCTTTTAGAAAAATAATTTTCAAACTTGATCAGTTGTTTTTGAAAATACTAAACAATAATGTGATAATGCGTAAGAAGAAGAAAGCGTTTCATATTTAAAAGAATTGTTTAAAAAACAGTTGATGGGAAATTGAAACTCCTTTTAACTTTTATTAAAATCAATGGATTCGTTTACATTGTAGATGCATTGTGAAAAAACATATTTTCATTGTAATTAAAAGAACATAAAACTTAAAGCGTGTTATAATTTATTTATGGAACACTGACTTTTCTCACTATAGTACTCAGTTGGTTTAACTTTATTGATTCTCTATAAAGAAGTATAGAAACGTGAGCTATTCGCGTTATTCTCATCTCCATCATACGCTCGTGCGAGTTGCACCATAACATTTATGATCATTATTATTATTCCAAAAGTGCTTCCTTCTGTAAGCGGAGGGTACTCAAAAAGTATGAGTTATGAGTGAAACGACAAATATACATCATTAATGAGAAAGAAGCATCAATAATAAAAAAATAACACCAACAATAACAAATATTTTTTTAATGCAAACCTTTCGACGCTATGGGAAAGAGGAAGTGTGACGGAGATGTTATTTCTGCTCTGGGGTTTAAGAAGATTCCTCCAGATAACTTTCTGTATTTTTACCTTTCTTTTTGAAATTAGTGAGAGTTGTTAGTGTTGACATACCCTGACAATATTAGTTTTTGTACCGTTTTTATTTGGATAATTTATGCTAAATAAGATGGTAGATTTGTGTAATCGAAATAATATTTCTTTGACACCGATTGGTTGGTCTCACTATTATAGACGTAGATTCTTGTATTTTTATTTCATAGTACTACCTCTATTCTGATAATGATGTGTATTTTTAGTAGTACTTTTTAAATAACTTATAACAATTTCAAAAACAGTTTTCTTGCATGATTGTGTTGTCTTATGGCTCATATTAATTTAGTTTTATGTGTACTCAACTTTGCCACGGTTGTGTACATCAATTCTGTAGCCCCATCCTGACCCGCGTTTTTCTCCGTTTTTCCTTCGGGTAGAGGCGGATTTATTATACAGGTTCTCTAGGCTTTGTCTAGGGGCGTGTTTATTGTAACAATAAATCGTGAATTTAGTGGGTTTTTTCAACTCTTATGATTTTTAAACACTATACTCTATAATAACACTATACTCTATAATTCAATAATAACTTGTACATGTAAATTTTTTGCGTTAAATTACAAACATATTGACATTCTCTAGTATTATAACTCGCANTTTGCGTAAAATTACAAACATATTGACATTCTCTAGTATTATAACTCGCATCTAACTTTTTATCTTATCTAGGACCTGTTGCTGAAATTTTTGAATCCGCCTCTGCCTTAGGGCCCTTGATCGGAATTGATGGGATGGTCCCTTGCTTGCTTCCGGAGAGTAAATTAGTTTATTGTCCTCCACGTGNCTGTTTTTTGACAATAAATTTATTATTATTATGTGTATGAAGTAATGAGTACTAGTGATTCATGAGCATCTCGAATACAGAAATATCCTCTCGGTGACACATGACGAAGAGGAGTGACAGTTGAACCAGCACGCATTAGTCCAAGCTTCCGTGCATATTCATAGGCGTGGCAGTGAGTTACAGTGCGTCGGTGCGACATTTGTTTTCCTCTCCCCTTCACGTGGGTGTGAGAGCTCGGAGCTGTACGTCCGTAATATCGATAGGGATTATTATAATATATATTACAACTTGATATTATAACCGGTCTCTATTGAACATTAGCATCTTACCTATACTGGTAAAGTACTTCGCTTTTATTGTATTTTATCTGTTCTTATAAAAGTGAATTATTTGAAATGTCTGTGGCATAGAAATCGGAAAAAGTAATCTATAAAATTATTTGAAACTTCAAATGACCTTTCTTAAGGATTATTTCAATTCAAATGCAAAATATTTTATTGTTGATGTGTTACAAGAGCAATATATAAAAAACTGAATTTATTCATTCAACACATTATTATTTGTATATACAGTACAATTTTACACATTGTTTCCTTTGATTTTAAATGTCACGTAAATGTCATCGGCTAATGTAACAGTAATGAAACAGTTCACTCTCTTTGATATCTTTTCTTTTCTGTATTTTTCTTGAGTTTTACTTTTATGCTCCCTTTCACCTTATATCTTTGTTTCTGTCCTCGTGAAGTTGTCCATTCCTGTCGTGAAGGTGATCACGTATACTGCCTAATCCTTCAGTCTTTTTTTAAAAATATCCCACATATATGTTACATATTTCTCAAATACTATTTATTTATTTAATTTATGCTTTCGGCGAGGTTCGGGTCATGAGGCCTGCTCTTCCAACTAACCTTTGGACTTGGGTAAGGGGATTGGGAAGGAGAGATCTTAGGTTCCCGAGAAACTTATGGTACTAAACCGACATTTGTCTTGAGTAGGTGAGGGAGACCCCAGCTGCAAACCTCTCCTACTTCGGCCGAGCAAGGTTTGAACCCACGCTCTACCGCCCTGCGAGATCATGAAAGCGATGACGCTACCCCTAGGCCACCGCTATCGGTTTCTTAGAAGTTCCTTTTGCTATTAATTCAATTATGGTTCATTTCTGTAGTTAATACAATGTTTTAAAATCTTTTCTAAATATATTCTCCGAACAGTGTATAGTTCTATATAGTGTGATTAAGAGTTTCCTCGCCAGTTTCACTTGTTCAGTCCTCTTCTCTTATACCACCATTAGGATGTCGATATATTGCCATGACAATACTACTATCTTCTCCCTTTTTGGCATAAACCATTTCCTATTCGTTTGGGCGAATTCAAGAGCAGAACAAATTGGTCACTAATCAGTAGATGTATTTTTATCGCTTCACTCGCATGACTATTGACTATGAAGCTTACTAATGTGTCCGCTAGATTTCAATTGGGTTACATGAGGTGAACAATACACGTGACCGAATCATAGAAGCAAATAAACAATAAAACATTTAGTCACTCTTTCATGCTTTATTGAGGCATAAGGTCATATTTGCTGCATGCAGACCATCTTCAGTGCTGGGTTTCGTCGTGAACAGAGACTGAAATCTGTCTATATCAGACCGATCTCTACAATGTAGAAGCAATATTATATAAAGACTGTGAAGCACACTGTTTTCAAGTACATAATCTAAAGGTGAAATGACAACAAATAATCAGAGGGCTTAATTACACGCTTCGTTTATTAAGTATTTTGGTAAAGTGTATTTTCCCTCGGTCTGGATTTGAAGTAATTCGTAATTACGTACATATTAGCATACCACACTGAAAACTGTGGGTATTTTTAGAGCTAGGTTTTCTTCGTGGTATTTGATTTAACAACACGAAGGTAGAAAAATAAATACACAAAACTAACAAAAGAATATTTCATAAGAACCTCGGGCAACGCCGGGTAAAATGAGCTAGAAAATGAGTCACTTCTCATGACATGTTTGAATACCATCTGTGACATAAGTTTGAATACATCTCATGACATAAGTTTGAATACCACCTAATATGTCATATTAGGTGGCGGTGAGGTATTGAAAGAGTTTCCATATATTATTGAGGAACAATTTCTCATACTTCTCAATTTATATTATCGACTCCCAACACTCTTTCGACATGAACAAAGATTCCAAAATTTTATGAAAAGAAAATAGATTTTATATTACAATACAACTTGAGACACTTCATATCAACATAAGAAACGTACCATTAACGTCCTCACTCAAAACACTACACCGATTTCCTCTTCCCCCCTCCTGCTTGCCTTAGAGTACACAGCATAGTCAAAAAGACTTTCCTGGTTCTCACCTTTCCGTTCCCTCCACCCCCATGACTACTATCGGATTTTTTATTACAGACTCCTCACTTGTCTTTTTTTGTGTCTTCTACTGCAGTTCAAAGTGAGGGGTTTATAATAAGAAATCCCATAGTACTCCAAGTGTTTAAGAGCTTTGACCGGTTTACTCGGAGCACTCCTTTACCCCAAGAATCCCTATATTCAGGTACCGTACGTTCAGTTTGCTCGCCCCTGTCGTTTATTCATTTCACATTTTTGTGTTTTCATGTTAATTTATAACATTTTTTCTTATCAAATATTTATGATTTAATCATACACTATACATTTATTAAATTTTTTTTCATCGAATTTTCAAATAGGTTCATCTAACATTTTCACAACTTAAATTCTCACTTTGCTGTATTTTATTTTATCAATCAAATGCAATTAATTTTATTTTACTTCATTATTTTTCTATGTTACAGTGGTTTCTATAGTACTCAATTTCTGAATTTGTAGCACTAATTATTGTTTTGTTTCTTTTCAAATCCTGGGCATTCTCGGGTAGTTCTATTAGTTCCTTACAAAAAAAGCTGTAAAATTATAATAACTATTAGTTTACAGGTAAAACTTTATCACATAATGTTTCTTATTTTTCAAAAAATATTCAGTTCTTAATATGCACTACGAGGTTATAATATTTTGAAGGAAAATCCACTAAAATATCTACAGTTCCCTTTTTTACGGTAACCTGATCGCATCCCTTGAAGTGAGCTAAGTGCAGAGCATAATTCTCGAACTCAGATTTCTCCTGGGACGACACCACGTGGCAACGTGGAACGGATAAGAGTGGATAATCTCGCTGATAATCTTAATGGAACACCTCTCCCGAGCACAACCTTGATCCTGGGTCGTGCGCCTCATTATCTTTCGCTTTGCTGAGAGGATCACTCATCTACAGCATGTTGCCTCCCATGCTCTTCTGGAGAGAGAAAACCAAATTCACTCACTACGGCACATTGCATGCATCTCACCATCCGACCAATGAAATCTTTCTCATAAGACGTTTGGTCATTTTGGAAGTATGATTTTTACAGACTGCTGGTGGTGAGTGTTTTACACGATAAGCGCAGGGTAAATGAAAAATAGGATTATAGTTAATGAAGAATTGAAAAGAACACTCATAAAAGTCACTCATCAATAGGACGAAACAGTTTCGGCGTCCAGTCTTCCTACCTAGGTAGTGTCTTTTAGATGTTCTTAAGAAACATCTGCTGAAACATCTTGTACGTGAGTAAAAAATCAGCTTATGACCGGGGACGTCATGGGAAAGGTACGTGTAACATCTCACCTCAAACCCTGATGCGATGTTATTATTTCTTTGGTAGAAGCGGAATCCACATAAATACCAAAATCCCTATGGTCGTTTTTGTCGCTGCCACCAGCTCGGTTTCCCGAGCAACCAAACACACGTGTAATAACAATAAATAATGATTTATTACAAATTAACTAGAAATCTGAATTTACAACAGATACAAACAAACTCCCAAAATCATTAATACATCTAATAGTCTGTTATTACACAAATAATGCTGTCAGATAGCATTGTTTACACTTGGTTAAATATTGTTGAAGACAACTAAATTGTAAAAACCCTCAGGTTATCTGATCCTTCGAAAATATAAGTTGTTTTTCCCAACAACTAACTGATAAACTTACGTGTGCAAAAATAAATAGATTACATTGTATCCTTTCGAAATCTCTACAATTTAAAAGTAATTTCAAAATTTCATTCGCTCATGTTTTACAGTAGTTTTTTTTGATCGGAGCTAGAGAGACTATCTCGGTCTTGCTTCTTGCAAACATGTTAGTTGAGGGGTGCTGAGCGAGGGGCGGTTTATGGTCCCTTGGAGAGTTTATTTTTAACTTTTTCGTCGGAGAAATTCTAACAGCGTAGTTTTGAGAAAAAGCAAGAATTATGGATATATCTAGAAAATATGCGTGAGCTCTCCGTCAATCCGCAGACTAAAAAAAATACTTAAGTTTTTTCTCTTCAATAATTGCCCACACGAGATGGTATTAAATAGCATGAGTGCTTTTTTATGTTGTTGGAAACTAGGAAAAAAATAGCTAATATTTTTAGTGTATTTAATTCAAGCCTCTTAAATATCCTTTCATTGCATAAAAATTTAAACAACTTTAAAAATTAGCTACGTATAAATTAAAGAAACTACATATTTTTCCGTCTAAACTTCAAATATTTTATTTGATGCAACGGTATACTTATGATTCTTTGGGTACCATTATTAAAAACCGCAAACGGTCAGTTCGCACAACTAGCTAGTACTCCCTGGGTTGCTGGAACGGAAGTATGGATTTTTGTACACTTATATCTAAATCGCCATTGATGTATATAAGAAAAATCTAAACCAAATGTCGAAAAATTGTTTAGTGCACTTGGACAATCCCTGAAGAACGTATGCGTCAAATTATCGGTTATTCTATTCACATGAGTGCTTAAAGAAAATAAGAAAATTTTGGATCCTTTATTATGATGCAATATTATACAAATATGTGTTGTAAGGTCGTGTCCTGCAGGTGGTGAAAGAGAAGCTGAAGCTAACGGAACGTACACAGGCAGTACCTAGTGGAGGGGCAATGAATGAACGCAGCGGCTCTATTCTTGGCGTGGAACTTTTGAAATTTTCTTCAAAAAACAAAACGTTGTTTATATTATCTTTCAAAACGCTATAACCAACCACCCAAATTCCATAATTATTTTCGTAAATATAAGACTATTCTTCGAAAAGTAGTCTATGCAGCTAAAGTACTGGAAAACGACAAGCATATACTAAAATCGAACAACCGGATGAAAGCCATGTGGAATATTGTTAACAATTACACGCCAACTTCTGAAAATCGCGAAGAAAATTGTTTCTTTACTAAACGATGGCAAAATCAAATTAAATCCTCAGGACATCGCAAGTTTGTTTAATTCTTACTTCTCAGAAGTTGGTAAAATAACGAACTCAATATATCCAAATCAATGTCCTTCAATTCCATCCACATACCCAATCAATATCCATCCACATACCCAATTCTATGTTCACTTCTGAAACTAACGCCAGTGAAGCCATGGAAATCATCAGCTCATTAAAAAACAAATTTACAACAGGCATAGATATACCTGAGTTTATAGTTAAATTTTTGTCCCACGCTAAATTAAATCTACACATAAATATTTTTAATAATTCTTTATCGGAAGGGGTGTTTCCCAACATATTTAAGAGAGCAAAAGTGAAACCTCTACACTAGAAAGGAAACAAACTTAATATTGGAAATTACCGACCAATATCTCTACTACCCACTTTCTCAAAAATCCTAGAAAAATTGTTCTATAAGCGTCTTCGAGATTTTTTATCAAAAAATAACATTCTCTCTGACAATCAACACGGTTTTAGAAAATCCTTTTCCACTACAACCGCCATATTTTCCTTCTTAAACAATGTTACCACATCTCTTGACCGTGGAGAAGATCCTCGAGGTGTTTTTCTTGACTTATCCAAAGTATTCGATGTCATCGATCACGGAATTCTCCTTTCCAAATTGCATTCTTCAGGCATTCGTGGACTTCCACAACAATGGCTAACTTCTTATTTAAAAGATAGATATAAACAGGTGGAAATATCTTATACTAAAAATAAAATACTTAAGCGGTGTTTTTTAGAAACAAAGCCACATACTTGCGGAGTACCCCAAGGTACAATTCACGGCCCTATACTCTTTTTATTGCATGTGAACGACATGTCATCATCCACATCAGATTATAAAATGGTTCTTTTGCTGATGACACAAATTTACTATGTAAACACGCCAATGCTCAAAACATTTTGTTTAACCTTTCGACTTGTTTCCATGCAAATCGTCTCATTGTTAACACTGACAAAACAGTATCTCTGTCATTTCACAATAGTAATACAAAATTTTTACCCCAGGTTTCTCTTTCTTTCAACGGAACACAATTAAAAACTGTTACGAATACAAAATTCTTAGGTCTCCATATTCAAGACAACCTCAAATTCCCAATTCCCAATTAAGCAAATTGTGTTACGCATTCCGAAACTTAGTAACGCAGTTAGTCCACGTATTTCCCGTTGCGTATATTTTGCAAACGTGTACTCCCATTTACGTTATGGTTTTACATTCTGGGGTAATTCCGGTCAGAGTATTCAAACTTTCAGAATTCAGAAGAGGATAGTTCGTATAATTTGTAAATCTTACCCCCGAAACTGGTAAACATTTATTCAAGGAATTAAATATCTTAACACTTCACTGCATTTATATTTATGAAATGGTCAAGTTTATTAAGACCGAATTACTGAAGTGCCACCCTTGCTTTATACGAAACAGTCTGGTTCACGAACACAATACTCGCAATAGTAATAATATTCATCGGCCTAGAGTGTCAACCACTCTTTGCCAAAAAGGACCATATCATTCGAGAATCGTTCTATATAATTCCCTGCCCAAGAATATAAAAGATATTATGAAATTGAATATCTTCAAATCCGCGGTTAAAAACTACCTCCTGCACCAGTACTTCTACACTGTAAAAGAATTTAGTGATCTAATTAAAAATTAAATCCGTCTTGTACTTTATTACGCCATCGCTGTAGTACTTTTTAAATAACTTATAACAATTTCAAAAACTATTTTCTTGCATGATTGTGTTGTCTTATGGCTCATATTAATTTAGTTTTATGTGTACTCAACTTT
>NNCF01126068.1:280073-295357 GCA_002313205.1 Laupala kohalensis
AACACTATACTCTATAATAACACTATACTCTATAATAACACTATACTCTATAATTCGATAATAACTTGTACATGTAAATTTTTTGCGTAAAATTACAAACATATTGACATTCTCTAGTATTATAACTCGCAGCTAACTTTTTATCTTATCTAGGAACTTTTGCTGAAATTTTTGAATCCGCCTCTGCCTTAGGACCCTTGATCGGAATTGATGGGATTGTCCCTTGCTTGCTTCCGGAGAGTAAATTAGTTTATTGTTCTCCACGTGGTCATACGCAGTTTGTACTGTTTTTGACAATAAATTTATTATTATAAATTTATTATTGTTGTTGAGAGAGAAAAAAGACTTGAGGAATGTGAAAGTATGGAAAGTGATTGACCAGTGACTGCTCCGAGCATGGGGTCGGAGAACAGGGCAGCGGAATCGACGCCGGGATCTGCGTACTCATCTGACCCGATAAGAGATGGGAGCAAACAGCGGTGCCATTCTGACGCCTGAGAGAGGTGATGTAAGTGGAGGCTGATGCACGTCATGTGTCCACGGAAGTGTCTCTCCGGAGTAGAATTTGAGACTGTAGTTGGGGAGTACGGAAGTTAACTTGTAATTAATGTCTGTAAAATTGTTTTGTTTTATAATTTTGTTTTATTATGAGAAAAGATAATTTATTCTTAAACTCAGATTTTTCCTCAAAGTAGATTGGGGTGGTGGCAGCGAAATAGAACCAGGTAGAAACGTTGCAGTTGGACGTGAATATGGTGACCCTACGGTGGGGTACGAGATTCGTGGTACGCGTTACGGGATTCGAGACTCGAGCTTTTCGTTTATGTCGCGCCGCGAAAAGACAGGTGTCGGTTGACCGCGTCTACCGCGAAGCAAAGCACGTATAACCGGGCGGTAGCTGGAAGCTGTCTCCTTGAAGACTAGTCGGGCTGTTCCGAAGGCGGCGACAGCTCCGTGGAAGCAGAGGGAAGTGCCTCGCAGAGGACAGGCGGTGTCGCCCAGAACGAGAGGATGCTGCGTGGGAAAGCGGTAGTCCACAACAAAAAAGGCAGAAAAGTCGTCACGTTAAGAAAACGGTGAGTAACCAACCCGTTGCATTTTGAATGAATTCAGGTTTCTTACAAATATTTAATTTGAGGGAAGTACTTTCATTTTTGCTATATTCGAGATGACTTACCTAGCGAAATTTCCCCAAAAAATCCGAGGGTTTTTGTTATAGAACTGGGTTGTGAAGTCGGAGACAATTTGAAGATACTAGAGTTAAAAGTTTTAATTGCTAACAAAGAGAATTATGAGGATGAATTTGTTAGAGAGCTAGGCCGAATTCTTCAGGAAAACGATGAAAGAGAAAAGGAGTGGGAGGATTAAGAAAGAGCAACAGTTCGAGTTAGAAAAATTCAGAATCATGGAGGCAAAGAATGCGACCAGGGCAGCAGCACTTCCGAGCCAGCAAGAGAACATCTGAGGGTGGATCTCCATAAAATTATGGAGAAATTTAATTCTGAAGAGCAGGATATCGCGTTATATTTAAACGTTAGAATATCACGCATTTAAATATCGGAAAGAATAGGGACATGTATCTCCTGGGGTTGCTACCTGTAGATATACCACAGAACTTAATACGCGAGGACGAGTCCTACGACTATAATAATTTAAAAGAAACACTTCTTTAAAAAATAAACTAAGCCCAGAGAGATTTAGAGTGTTGTTTTTCACACAACATTGCGCAAATGGGGAGCGCTGGGTTGATTTAAGATACCAATTACAGATATCTCACGGAATGGTTGGAGGGATTAATTGGTGATAGCTTAGCTCCCTTGAAAGAACTAATCTTAACCGACCAATTAAAGCGCAGAGTACGAGCAGAAGTTAAAGAGCATTTCCTCGATCAGTGTGAACTCGCGAGATCTGACTGAAAAGTTTAACGAGTATGAGTTGTTGCGTTTGGACGAGTGCAGGTCGCCTAGAGAGCTTGTTAATTTCGTGAGGATAACAAAGGAAATAATGTTCAAAAAAATTGCTACGCCGGAAGCGAACAAATTAGATTTGAAAATATTCCAAAAATCCGTATTTGAGAAGGGTTATATCCATAAATGTTACGCTTGCTGGAAAAGAGGCCACATGTTCTATGTTTGCAAGAAAAGGCGGGAACGTACTTATAGAAAGGAGACCGTTCAAAACATTGTTGAATGTCTTAGAAACATACACTCTCCTTATTTGTCGAGTGATAAGGTAAATTGGAAAGAAATTAAAATTTGGTGGGACTCGGGTGTGACTACGGACAATTTCGCTAAAATACGTTGTCAATGATCTTTTCACTGGCGAGACCGTTTGGGTGCAGGAGCCGTGGTGTCTGCCGGTGGCGGAAGTCACTGTCGAAACGACGACTAGCACAGGCGCCATTCGAACGCTCGTGACTAAGGCAGCCGTGATTCGCCGCCAACTCGACAGAGGGCACTATTTGTTAGGAAATAGGACTGCGGCGCTACTAGAAAATGTTGACGACGACGCTAGAGAAAATGTCGAGCGCGTTAACCAAGTCATTACACATAGACGTGTCACAGAGGCGCGTGCATGCGCCACTGAGGGGGACGAGACACTTGAGGCCGCAATTATAGATGAACATGAGGGCGATGTGTTGTTGCCTCAAGTAGACCAATCAATCGCATATTTTGTAAAGATTCCCACGGAGGAGTTCCAGGTAGAGCAGAGGCAATGCTACTCATTAAAAGAATTATTGAACCGCGTAGGAAAGTGCGATTCTTTAGAAGTATTAACTAATGGTTTTGTAAAATTAAAAATACACAACTTGGTCCTAGAAAGAATACTCATTGTTATTTCAAAGAAATATATAGAGAATTTTATTACGTTAAGTCATAAAGGTATCTCAAGCCATATAAGAATCGCCAAAACTAAGAATGAATTATGCAAATATTTTTCCACCCGAATTACTACCAACAGATTGAGTGATGTTTACAATCGTGCGATCATTGTCAGAGAGTCGGTTACGGAAATGATGTAAAGCATGTTCCGCTCAAAATAGTTCCCGTAGGTGGCGAGGTATTCTCAAAATTAAATGTAGACACCATGAGACCGATTCCCCTGTCAGCGAAAAGAACTAGATACTTACTCACAGCGCTGTGTTTAGCATCGCGGTATCCGGAGATTGTTCCTATCCGTGACGTCACGTCTGAGACTGTAATTCAAGGACTGCTCGAAATTTTTAGTCGAGTATGGTTCCCGAAAGAGATCCAGTGTGACCATGCGTCTTATTTAAAAGCCAACTCACAGTAGTTTTTTGCGTATATTTAAAATAAAACTCACCCATTCGTCTGTGTACCACGCGCAAATCAACGTCGAGAGGTTCCACCGCACTCGGAAACGAATTCAAACGACGACAATCACAGAGGAGGGAAGACTACTTCCGATGGCGCTGTTCACTATCCAAAACGCAGTGAATGAGACCACGGGTTTTAGCCCCGCAGAACTACTTTTCTGAAAAACCCTCCGTTCGCAGGAGACTCTCATTTATGAAAAATGAGGGACTCTGAGGTGTACATTGCGTCCATCATCGACTACGTTTTTTCCTTGTCCAACCAGCTCGCGCAGTGTCAAGAGCTCGCTATGAGTCACGAAGAGAACGCAAAAATTTTCCTAAATCAAAATGTTATGTCGCGGGCACTTGATGGACCTTTAGTTGTCTGTGAATTAGATAATTTGTCACGAACCACGGGGCTTTTATAGTTTTTCTCAAGAATCGGTTTTGAAATGTTTGAATTTTCATAATGTACGAACAAGCTGCATGACCCCATATGAGACGTATATGTAATATACGAGGTTTAATGATTGCACTAATGGAAGGTAGAGCCATTCTATTGGGAGAAGACTTCTTTTATAGACGACTCGTCGCAGTTGATGTATCTTTGTGGGTTTCAATTAATCTGTGGTTTATGTCTTTTTCCAGTTTAATCATATGACGAAGAGTACCTTCAAGTTCATTTTTGGAAATATACAGAGTCTTTTAGCAACTTCTACAATAACTGAATTTTCAATAGTTTGTCGAAATTAAAGTATGTTTTAAGTATAATATTTTGGTTTAATTTTGAGGGGTTAGATATAATATTCCAATCTACGGTCCGTGTGGCAAATAGTATAGCCGCGTGCTGTATAATATTGTTATTTGAAGCGTATAATACTCTATTGCTCGCGAATAAGACCATATTTGAGTCAGGATATTGAGGCAAGTCCTAGAGGTAGCAATCCATACTAATACATAAATGCGAATTACGAAAGTGTGTCTGTTTGCTATCTTTTCACGACTAAACCACTGAACCAATCGTGATGAAATTTGGCAAGAAAACAGTATAAATAATCATCTAAATTGAAGAAAATAGTTTACATAATAGTTCTAAAATAAATTCCCCAACAGCAAATGTACATAGATTGACATAAATTATCAAATTTTTTTATTAAATATATAAGTGTTAAAATACTTCAATTTAAGAAGGAAAAATAAATATCAAATTTATGGAGTTGTTTGTTTTGTGCATTTAACAAAGTTGAAAAAGGACTTTAAATCGTAAAATGTGGATGAATAGTTTAGATTTCACTAGCGTTTTAATGAAATGGTGCAGCGGCGCTGCTGCCGTTGTGTCTTGCCTCGGATGCGAAAATTCAACCGGCGCGGCTCCCGACGCGTGAGTTCAAATTCAACTCGTCGGCTCCCGACGAGTGAGTTCATTTTACCTGAAATGTTGAGATGCGTAGAGACTCTTATGATATTATTAAGTTGGATCACCATTAGGGTAGGGTAGTGGTGGTGGGTAAACAGGTCTAGAAACTCCATGGGTGGAATGGGAAGGAAAGATGATGTAAAAATGTTTCATGGACAAATGATCGATAGATTTCGGGACCTATCAGATAAACAGTTGCATGATGTATAACTACAGTATGAATGCAATATAAATAGAAGAACAGCACTAATGGGAGTTAAATACCCATAACTCTTACAAGGATGAAGTGGTGTGCTGCCCTATTCGGAGACGTTTCGATTGCTTTGTTTCTCTCACGGACAACTTAATGTTGCTTGCTAAAAAGTATTTTCATCTAAGGTTTTATTTATTTTTGCTGCTGGAGGTAAAATGGTGTATTGAATTAAGTTTGTATTACTATGAATTTTTAAATTAGGATGCTCCACGTATGTTTTTAAAAAATCAATAAATAAAATTATTTTGATTTTTAATGTTACAGTATTGATAGATTTCATTTTTTTAAAGTAAGAGAATAATTATCCAAGAAAAATCCCGAGCAACACCGAATTATCAACTAGTAAGTAATATAGGGGACGCTTGCCACGTGGCTAGTTTAAACAATTTTATTGTGAACTTTTGAAAAGGTCTTATCAGTTCCTTCAGTTTGGTAACAATTGCATTCATTCGTCAATAAAGAAAATGTTGAAAGGGAAAAGACTGAAAAACTTCTCCATTTACACTATCCACAGCAGCCCGTATTGGTAGATGTGGTAGATTCATAACAATGCACAAAACAAGTAACACTAATAGTCTCCCCCCCAGGGGACTTACATCGAGTAAGTACGTGTTTGGCGAACACGGGGCCCCGAGCTGAGTCTGGCATTGCTTCCACTTACTTGTGCCATGCTCCTTCCTTTCTCTTTCCTGATCTCCCTTGGTCACCTCTTGTTCTTTTCGATCCCGACACTATTAGGGCTAGGGTATCTTTCATTTTCCTCTTTCCTCTTCTTCGTTTAAAAAAAAATGTTTTTTAGTAAAGTGAGATGTTGGGATTTCAGTTTTGAGTTGTAATTCAGGAGGGTTTTTAGTGGGTATGGCTGAGTCATTCGGCGAGTCCCACATGCGGGGTGAGTCATGTTGGCTCCCCCTAGTGCGAAACTGCATTTTCCCTACCTGTACAAGTTTTAAGGGCTCTAATGACCTTTGATGTTGACGAGCCCTAAAGCCCCACAAAAAAAACAAAAAAACAACAAACTTTCTTTGTATTAGTACAGGGCATTAAACATCCTTTCCTACTCGTAAATAAATCCCAAAACAATATCAAATTTACCAACATCTTATATTTAAATGTATTTTATAATAAAAAAATATTATTATATAATATAATAGTGATTCAGGAAATGACCTGACGGAGTCTCTGCCACCATCACGAGACTGGCAAAATGGGGGTGATATGCGATTATATGAACTCTGGAAAAGTTCTCTTAGCCTCTGTCACCTCAATTACATTGCCTTGACGAGTTGCGTTGGTAAAACTCTGGAAAGAATTATCAACCGACGTCTCGTCTGGTATCTTGAAAGGCATGACTTGCTGATTCAATCTCAGTGTGGTTTCAGGAAGTTCCATTCTACCTTGGACAACTTACTTCTCCCGGAATCAGCAATTCAAGATGCTTCTGTCCGTAGAAAAATTGTAATTGGAATATTTTTTGATATCGAGAAGGCTTACGATACTACTTGGCGTCATGGCATTTTACAACAACTCTATGCCTGGGGATTTAGAGGACGTCCTCCTCTAATGCTCATGTCCTTTTTGGATCAACGTTCCTTCCACTATAGAATTGGAAGAGAGACCTCGGATCTCCTTCTTCAAGACAACGGTGTCCCTCAGGGCTCAGTCTTGAGTGTGACCTTATTTGCAGTGGCCATAAACGGCATAACGTCTGCTGTAAAGAATCCTGTTTTACACTCTCTTTTTGTCGATGACTTTGCTATCTTTTGTTCATCACAGAGTGTCACAGGTGCGGAGCGACAAATCCAACTCGTCCTCAATAGATTATACCACTGGTCGAAAACGACAGGTTTCCGTTTCTCTGCTGAGAAAACACGCTGTGTTCTTTTCAGTTGGAGACCAAGCCTTCTGGTAGAACCTCACCTCGTCCTGGGGAACAACGTTCTAAAATTCTATCATTTTGTGAAATTCTTAGGTCTAATCTTTGATCAGAGACTGAATTGGATTGAACATCTGACAGACCTAACAGCTAGAACATTAAAGTCTCTGAATTTATTGAAGTGCCTCAGTAGTAGGGAATGGGGCGCTGATCGCTACTCCCTGCACCAGTTTCATCGAGCATTCATAAGATCTCGGCTCGATTATGGCTGCGTTGTATATAGCTCNCTAGTTTCAGGAGCCTACCGCACTAGCCCTTTCCGAGTTTGTATGCTGAGAGTGGCGAACCATCTCTTTACCTCCGGCGGCAACTCATACTACGACACTTTTTCCACGTGCTAACTTTACCCGACAATCTGGTGCACAACGCGGTTTTTCATCCATCCTCTTTTTCCATCCGTTTCTACAACAACAGACTGAGAGCAACCAAACCTTTTGGATATCGCTCCAAACTAATTTTGGAAACCTTAAATATACGCACACCTAATGTCTTACATCAAGGTTTTAGTCAGTCTCCCCCTTGGACTTTGCACAAGCCGAAGATTATTTTATATATTTTGCATCATGACAAGAAGAACACTCCAGCTCCGATGTTGAGGGTATACTTTCACCTACTCCTCGACAAACACCGGGTCCATATCCCTGTGTTTACCGCCGGGTCAAAGCAGGCTGATGGTGTCGGCTGCTCCGTGGTATTTCCCCATGAGACCTGTGGCTGCCGTCTAGGTGGCTTATGCAGCGTTTACACCGCTGAGTGCTACGTCATATTGAGAGCATTGCGATCAACAAAGTGCTCCGGCGGATCACATTTCCTGATTTGTTCTGATTCGCTAAGTGCCCTTCAAGCAATCCAGAATATGTATCCAGCTGATAAGCTGATCCAGAACATCCAGGATATGCTTTTCTCACTCCACAGTGATGGAAAGAACATAATTTTTTGCTGGATACCCGGACACGTGGGAATCAGAGGAAATGAGGAAGCAGACGTTTCCGCAAAGACGGCATGCCTCAAGAATCGCGTGGATTTCTCCGCGATTCCAAAACGAGATCTCTTTAATTCCATCAAGGTGAGGATTCTGAGTGAATGGAACAATGAGTGGTTAGCTGTTGAAAGGAATAAACTCCGACTTATCAAACCCTCTGTTAAGTCATGGAGCAGTTCCTGTAGGCCTGCCCGGCGCGACGAGGTCCTGCTGACCCGCCTGCTCATAGGACATTTTCCTCTCACTCATCGGTATCTCTTACTACTTGATGATGAACCCGTTTGTGAGGAGTGTAGCTGTTCTCTGACAGTGCGTCACCTACTAACTGATTGCAGAAGATACTTAAGTATACGGAGACAAATTGGTCTGGCTGCAGACTTACCAACAATTCTCGGAAATGAAACGGTTAATGTTAATAAACTATTGAATTTTATGAGTAGATCGGTGCTCCTCCTACAAGTTTTCGGGAGGGATAAAAATTTGCATTCCTTTTCATCTTTCCTGTCTTCTTTCCTTTCATCCTTTGTTTCTGTAATTAGAAAATATAATATTTAAAAATATTTTTCCTTTTTTGTGATATAATTTGTTGGTATACTGTTTCTTTCCTTGTCTTTCATCTTTGTATTTAGATATTTGTTGAATTCAGGAGGTTTTTTTAGTGGGTATGGTCGAAATATTCGGCGAGTCCCACACACGGGGAAGAGTCACTACGGCTCTTCTCTATGGTGCGATACTGCATTTTTCCTTACCTTCATGGGATCTAATGACCTCCTAAAGCCCCACTAAAAAAACAAAAAGAAAACCATTAATTCTCCAAATTCCTACCTATACATCGTGCCCCTGTTCAGCCGAACAACTCAGTGGGAGGTCACCGGGGGGAACAAGTTTGAGAAAAGCCTAAATAAGAATGCGATGCTGCAAGGACAAGTGTTGTTTAGGAACATGGAATGTGAGATACATGTATGACGGAAAATTGGACATAGTTAAAAAAGAAATGGAGAGAATTGGAATCGACATATTGGAAATAAGTGAGATGAGGTGGACTGGCATGGGAGAATTTGTTTCTGATGACATACTCTGGATGAGAGAACGACAGAAGTAACGGGGTAACCTTTATAGTTAGTAACAGAGTAAATAAAACTGTAGTGTGATGCAATTTTAAAAATGATAGAATAATGTATATCCGATTTCAAGGACAACCTTTAGTATCACAATCATTCAAGTTTATGCGGCAACCACCGAAGATGAAGAGAACGATATTGACCAGTTCTATGGAGAACTGTAAGAACTAATGCGGTTGACACAAATAAAGCATGTTGTATTCATAGTAGGATATTGGAATGCGAAAGTAGGAGATCAAATTATAGATGGTGTTACAGGAAAATTTGTCCTCGGTACAACAAACAAAGCAGGATAGAACCTCCTAGAATTCTGCCACGACAATTCACTAGTTAATACCAACACACTGTACCAGCTACCAAAATGACTCCTATATACCTGGACTTCACGAGACGGCTCATACCGGAATCAAATTGATTACATAATGTGTAAGCAGAGGTGCAAGAGTGCAGTACAGTAAACTACAACGAGACCTGGAGCTGTTTGTGGATCAGGTCATGAGCAATTAATTGCTAAATTAGAACTGCAGCTGAGAAAGGTAGCTAAAAATAGACGATCTTGTAGATACGACCTTGATAGTATATAATAGAACACATCATGAGAAGATATGACACATTGTAAAGACTTTAATGCTGGGTGTCGACACAAAAAAACAAAAAAAAAATTGCAAGAAGACACGAACTCGATGCAGCCAGCAGGAACCTCCTGGTAACAATTTTTTCACAAGAGTGAGAAGAAGAAGAATCAATAAAGAACACAACTTATTGTTTCAAGGAGAAGTAATCTGATTGGAGCTTCTAAAAAATACTATTTCATTGTCGTGAAGTTTTTTAGAGCTATTTCAATAATGAGTTGAATTTAATAAGCAAATTCACACCATTCAATAATGCGAATTTTTAGAAATTGTTTTAATATGGAAAAATGACCAAAAAAACGAATTTGATTAGATATAATACGTATTCCAGTCGATTTCTGGTTCTCTGGTGGACAGCCGAATTTGACTTGACAAATGAATTTCGTCGTCAAAGTTCGTCTTTTGTCTGTAGAAATAATTTGGTGATATTCGGCGCAGCCTATTGATGGAATTTTGAACTGCTTCTCTCTGCCTTTGTAAGGAAGCGACCTTAGACCGGTCACTGGCACATTCTGGTGTAATAATTTGGAGTTGTTTCATTGCGAAGGCGACAAGGCGTGTCTACGCAACGCGGCTCCTCACCGCACACTGAATCATGTAATATATCTTTTGAGCGGCAATATCAATTTTACAGAACTGCGCAGACGCGTAGACACATCTGTAACCAAGAGTTGACTGCTCGTCCCAGGTGTTCATTAATCCGTTACCTGCACGATCGTTTCAATCGTTTATTTTGGTTTTTTTCGAAACACTAGGGAAGATCGAAGACCTGAGAAGAAGAGGGCGGCAAAAGATGAGATGGCATCACAGAAGTAATGGATTCCAAACTGGAGAGACTTCGAGAGATGGTGCAGGACAGAAGAGTATGGCGTGGTTAAGTTCATGGGGTAACGAAGAGTCGAAATCGACTAAACGAATAAGAAGACGAAAAGAGGAAGAAGATTATTATAATAAAACAAAAATGATACTGTTCTTATGATTTTCTCTTTGCTTCTTCATATTTATTCAGAAATTTTCAGGGAATATTCTAGCAAGTTGTCAGGGGACGAATGGCTTGGTTGCACTTCTAGCAGTTAATATACCCGGAAACTCACATTCAGTTACTTCGGAAAATGCTCATGCATTTTAACATGTGAGAAAACCCAGTCAATGCGCTCTCATCAACGTGGTCACCCATTAAACAGTAAGTGTGAGTTGAGATAGCTCGGTAAGTCTCAATTTTTTTCAGCTTTTATCGTGGATCGACAGATCTGGGTAGAGAGTTGTCCAGAAACGTGTTTAAAGATTCTTTCAAAATGCTGACAGGTGGCTTTTATGGCTCATGTGTGTACTTTGTATTAGCAACGTGCCGGAAACGTTACTTTCTCGTCTAGGTAATAGTTTAGAACGTTTAGTTTGAGACCGATAGACGAGTACACTTGCAATTTATGGTCTTTATTTGAATTATTTTTTATTAACAACACGGATATTGAAAGAAAACTGTGAATCGTTTACTATTATTTATCAGTTTTGTCATAATTAAAATATATGGACCATATCATCTATTTTATCGGGTGCTGGCAATATGACTCAGAGGTAATAATTTGTAAAATTAATGTTCTCGTACCGAAAAATGTCTGGGAAAGGAATGACATTTTTTTCTTCTCCTTAGATAGATAGTCTAGCGCGTCACATAATTTTATTCATGAAAGTTCCCAAAATGGACACAGGAAATATTCTCAAGGATTAGTATGGTTATAATACCCTCCGATGTCTTTATTATTTGAATTTTAAGATTTTTTGGTGACACAGTATTTTGAGGGATATTTTTTATCAGGCAATTTTAACGAATTCATGAATTAAATAAACTTAAATTGCAGTGAAGTAACTAAACCTGAAAATGTTTTCATCCATACCTATTAATTTAAACGCGAAATGAGTGCATATCGAAGATAAGTGTAGATTAAAAAGCGTATACAAATCACTCTATTAATCATGTGACGTCTAAAAACGAAGCGTCAGTAAAGAAACCCGAATTATGGAGGAAATATAGATGTTCGTTTGTAAAATGAATAATTGAAAATGTACTCAAAAGCTACGAGTTCCAGAGAAAATTTTATTTTATTCGCCAGTCGTTAAGGGAGTCTCGAATATTTGATATGAGTTTAACGACCCACCCGAGATCGCTTCTAATCAATTGATTTCATCGGGAACTCGTAAGACAGGGATTGTGTGAAATAAATGGGAGTCTCGGCTGGACGATGCCTGTGCTTTGCAAGGCTCCGGATAGGACATTTCACGAGGCTTAGAAGGGTTGGTGGTGGAGATGAAGGGAGATGCGAAAAGCGAAAGTAGATAATACGGAAATTGAATTTGTTGAGATAAGATATTCTGGAAACGAGACGAACGGTGAAGTTTGAAGATTTTTCTTGTTTTAAAAGCCGCGGATTAAAAATCATTCATAATGAAAATGAGGAAGGATTTAAAAAATATTGAACTATCAAATAAAGAATTCAGAAGAAGTAAAAATATTGTTTATTTATTATTGTAATTTTTTGAAAAAATAACTCTCCAGTATACACTTCTATCAATTTCAATTTCCATTTCAATTCCACCTGCAACTCTCGTATTCTTTCTCACATTAACATTGTTAAACAAGAAGAATGTTATCCATTAATATTGGTAGTTTGATAGTATTGTCATGTACCCTCAATCTCTTATTTTCACTGATGTAATGAAAATTTTTTCTCGAAAACATCATCTGAGAGTTATTATAGAATTAATTCAACTGTAAATAGATAAATTAAAATATAGTTTTTGAGCCTCATAGGTAGAACACCATAAACTATATCAAAGCATCAAGAAATATGAAATAGATATCCTAGGTGATTATAAGATGATCCTGCCCCTGGTTTTTTCTTGTACCAATATCTATTTTTATTAAGGAACAATCAAATCTATATTGTGAACTCATAACAGTTTTATTCACTGGTTAAAAAGAATAATAGAGCATCCTAATTTTACAAAAAAAAAAAAAAAAAAAAAAAAAAAAAAAAAAAAAAAAAAAAAAAAAAAAAAAAAAAAAAAAAANGCAAGAATAAGTAAATTTTTGGTTCAAACCACTCTTGAACAAGAAACGTAAAGTTATTTGTGAAAGTATCATATCAATCAAAATGTCACCATTTAGCCTTGCACACCCCTTCACTCTTAGGAGAGTTAGGGATATTTAAACCCGATAGGTGCTAAACTTGCACATAAGTGGTACCATGTCACTTCATCTTAAAGGTATCGAAATTAATGGATGAAACACGAATAACCGTCCCTTTCGATAAAGTAATTTTACTTGACACTCCATTCCCACTCCGTCCATGAGGGTTCTAGTGTTGTTTACTCCCATCTTCCTAGCTCAATGTTGGCCTAACTCTGGCATAAGATTGAAAGTGTCTCTATTCCTCTCAGAAACTTTCAAAGTTGGGAATTTGACACTAATATCTTCGATTATCATTTTTTTTATTGTCACACTTTTTCCGATCTCCTCCTCGTGGGTTGTCATGAACCTCTTGTAGTGTGAACGGTTACATAGCTTCATCATGAGTATGATCATTCATCTCAAAATCCCTAAGTGATACCGTTTCGACTCTCATATCAGTTGTTTCACGCTATGTTTTAAGCTTTCATTGAACTTCACTTGTTGGTTCGTATGTTTAAGCCAAATCTTGGAACTGAATTTTAAACAAATTCCCCTCAAAAGATTGAATTAAAATTTGGCACACACATTCAAACTCTCTCTCTCTCTCTCTCTCTCTCTCTCTGACAATGCAATATTTTAATGTCTATTTCCAATAAAAACTTTTAAAAAGGTTTTTTCTTTATAACGATTTTATTTCGAGATATCTCGCGGCGAATTATTTCCGGGAAGCTTCCTCTCAAATACAATCCGCCTCTCATAGAAGTAAATACAACGCATTGCATAACCTGCTTTTCATTTTAACTTCTTATCTTATCATTACGTTCGTTTCTCAAAAGTTGTTTATGATATCGGAAGGTTTATTTCGCGGATGCTATATCATTTATGCTATTAATTTATATTAATACAAGTTTGTGTTTAAAAGGTATTTTGAGTATTACAAACGAACAAGAAAGATTAATTATAATGACAAATAAATAAACAAAATCTAACACTAAAAAGTATAAAATAAAATATTAAATAAAAACTTTTTCAAAAACCACCTTTTATTTAAGCGATGAACTAAAATCAATAAGGTAATTTAAGGTTTTTATTAAAGTCAAATACTAACACTACCATAGATATTTCACATTAAACCATGTCAAATACTAATACTACCATAGATATTTCACATTAAAGGATTCTAATAAAAATAAACGTACTTACTATCCCTATCGCTGAAAATTATTTCATATTTCATTCTGAATTATTTGTTCTCTTACTTGCCTCTAAGCTTGTTGCGCTAATCGTAAATAAAATACATACATCAATACACTTTCTTACCAACCCGTCGCTGTCCAACGAAAATAATTGGTACCCACTTTAATGAACATTTCGCGCGACAAGCTTTTTGAAAACAAATAATACAACATAAAATATTAAATCAATTTCAGCGACAAAGATAGTTAGTACGTTAAATTGTATTAGAATCCACTAACGTGAAATATGTATGAAGGTGTTAGAATTTGACTTTGCATTATTTTAATAAAAACCTTAACTTATCTTATTCGTTTTAGTACATCGCTTAAATAAAAGCTTGTTTTTAAAAAGCTTTTTTAATTTATTATATTATTAACGTCTCACCCCATTTCCAGCTCCCGTGACCCAATATGATATTAACTTCAACATAGTGGCATTGGTATTACAAATATACAAATATACAAATATTAAATCCACTCGTAAATATTTTTAATAGTTCTTTATCGGAAGGGGTGTTTCCCAATATATTTAAGAGAGCTAAAGTGAAACCTTTACACAAGAAAGGAAACAAACTTAATATTGGAAATTACCGACCAATATCTCTACTACCCACTTTCTCAAAAATCCTAGAAAAATTGTTCTATAAGCGTCTTCTAGATTTTTTATCAAAATATAACATTCTCTCTGACGATCAACACGGTTTTAGGAAATCCTTTTCCACTACAAGCGCCATATTTTCCTTCTTAAACGATGTTACCACATCTCTAGACAGTGGAGAAAATCCTCAGGGTGTTTTTCTTGACTTATCCAAAGCATTCGATGTCATCGATCACGGAATTCTCCTTACCAAATTGCATTCTTTAGGCATTCGTGGACTTCCACATCAATGGCTAACTTCTTATTTAAAAGATAGATATCAACAAGTAGAAATATCCTATACTAAAAATAAAATACTTGAGCGTTGTCTTTCTGAAACAAAGCCACTAAATTGCGGAGTACCACAAGGATCAATTCTCGGCCCTATACTCTTTTTATTGTATGTGAACGACATGTCATCATCCACATCAGATTGCAAAATGGTTCTTTTTGCTGATGACACTAATTTACTATGTAAACACGCCAATGCTCAAAAAGTTTTGTCTAACCTTTCGACTTGGTTCCATGCAAATCGTCTCATTGTAAACACTGACAAAACAGTGTCTATGTCATTTCACAATAGTAT